>JAWPHD010000595.1:0-430009 GCA_037043455.1 Cyrtodaria siliqua
TATGTTGTGCTTCCCCCTCCACCCCATTCCCTGCCTCTCCACCCACCCCCCACTTCCCCAACTCGAAATACTTTTATTTTGTTTTACCATATTTCTGTGTTATTTTGGTCAATTCTTACATAGCTTCTTACACATATATGTTGCTCTCCCCACCCCCCGCCTCTCCCCCATTCTCACTCAAAACTCGATTTTTTAATTATTATTTTTTACATATTTTTGTGTTGTTTTGGTGAATTATTACATAGCTTCTTACACATATATATTGCCTTCACCACCCCCACTACCCCACCACCCACCCCACCTCTGCACCATCCGTCCACCCCCATCCAACCCCCCCCCCCTCCACCCCCACCCCACTCAAAACTTTATTTGTTTTACATATTTCTCTGTAGTTTTGATAAATTCTTACACATAGCTATGTTGCGCCCCCAACCACACCCGACATTGTTTAAGCCTTGTTTTCTGATGGTATATACTAGCTATATAATGTATTATTCTCTGAAAAATCGAATAGTCGAGCTGCGCTGTTCTCCGACAGCTCTTGTTATCAATATCTGATCTGTGATTTTTTACAAGATTAGTTTTGATAAAAACATGTTATGGTTTTGCAGATCATCTCTAAAAACATTCCATAATTGCAAAGGATTCAAATTTGTGTTCATGGGATTCTGATACTGAATGGAAGAACTGAGACGGAAGGAAGAAATATAATATTAGAAAACAAGTGTCTTAAATTTCTATATAATGGTCAGAAAATAGTTCCGGCAAAGTGATATGTGATATATCGTCACACCAGTGACGATATAGGAAAATGATCTCGGTTTAGAAACAGTAAACATATGTTGTAACGTTTGACTGTTGTTGCCGGGATATATATCTACTTTACGGAATTTGGAGTCAATTACACTCCACTCCACTCTACACTCCACAACTCCACTACTCCACTTTTGGAGTCGACTCCACTTCACAACTCCACTCCACTCCGCTCCACTCAGCTTCTCCAACCAGTGGAGGAAAACTAAAAACAATTAATGTATACCGAACGTTAAAGAATATCCTCATACTTTTACTTGTTTCTAGGAGCACATACTGAACACGTAATTTTGGTTTTCATGCCAACATATCATTTATATAATGTGTTGTTGTCGTTGTAGTTGTTGTTATCAATTTCGTTGTATGTCTCAAGAGAGTATCAAACGTATTTCATTATATGATAAACATGTAAACCACCATGATAATAATCTATATACACGTTGCAATGCGATAATATTTACTTTGGAGTCAATTACAGTCCACTCCGCACTCCACAACTCCACCACTACACATTTTCGAGTCGACTCCACTTCACCCTATTCCACTCCGCTCCACTCAGCGGTTTGGCACATGCCGTTCTCCAAGCATTGAAGAAAACTTAGTACACATTAATTAAGACTATTCCCATCTCATGTTTTTGCTTGTTTTATGGACACATACTAAACATTGGCTCTTGAAAGGACACAGCAGGTACGTGTAACGTTGGTTACATACCATATCATTTCTATAATTTGCTGTTGTTTTTGTTGAAGCGGTTGTTGTTGTTGTCCATTTAGTTGAATCTCCCATGGTGACCCAATGGTTATATAATTCCTGATAGCAGTTAAAATGCCTTCATATTCAATAAAGTTAGACTGTATATTACAGTGTTCGTTAAATTCTAATAAATGTACTATGCATAGCTCAAGGTAGTAATATATGGGGTATTCAGTGGTCATGGTAGTAACAAATGAGGTATTCAGTGGTCATGGTAGTAATAAATGTGGTATTTAGTCATAGTAGTCATGGTTGTATTAAATGTGGTTTACAGTGGCCATGGTAGTAAAAGTAGATATAAACATCGAATAGGAAAAGTAGCATTCAAGGACGACAGTCAACCACAAACACACACAGAAACAGCATATGGCAGTTAGCATATGGAATAACCCGGGTATTAAGGTCGGAGGTTCTGGTGTATTTTACAGAAGATGGTATGCAGGAGGAAAACGATTTATCGACGACATTCTAAACATAAATGGAAATCTTTATTCATATATATACCATGACCACTGATACCATATGTATTAATAATATACCTCATGTCAAACACCCATGTCAAATTTCCATCGACTGTTATTGTCCCATTTTTTGTAATATCTCATATCGCTAGGAATATCTCCGTTGAGTGAATCACTGAATGGTAGTCTTTTTTGTAATGTCACCCCAGTATCAGTTGTACTGTCTTGTGACTGTGAAGTCAAAGTAAATTTATATTCTTTGGGATGTCCTATGCTGAACAGTGTATGTATACATGCGCAAGTGAAAATAAGTGAACATTAAATTTTACTGAAATGGCGGACACAGTTTGCACAATTTTCTGAAGATGATTTGAAAAATTTACTCATGAGTTCACAGCTGAAGATTCCGAAAGAACACAAAGAGCCATCCGCAGACATTTATTTTGTAGGTGCTGAGAATAGTGATTTTGAACAGAGAGAAGTAGCAATGTTTTCTCATGTTTTATTTCAAAGGAATATTTAACAGAACCAAATATCTTTTTCAAAACATATTTTTCAGTATAATAAAATAAATAGCCTTAGACGGTTGACAAATATTCACTGTCACCCTCACAGGATTGCAATATTTACAAACTACCATGACCAATGTATATCACATCTGACCAAGATAAAGCAAATTGCTTAAATGATTATTTTGTTTCGATAGCTTCAGTTGATGATTCAAATGTTGAACTACCTAATTTTATACCGAAAACTGGTGAAAAACTAGAAAACATTTTCATTGAAGAAAGCGAGGTAGTAGATTTATTAAGATTTTGGATATACACAAAACATGTGGGGAAGATGAAATTAGTCATAAAATGATGAAGGAAACTGTATATACAATTTCAAGACCGTTACATAAAATTTTTAACAGATCATTAAATGAATGTGATTTCCATGACTTATATATTTGTGTCATGGCAATGGCATTGTTCAAAAAGCGGATCCTAGTATTCATATACATTATAGACCAATTTCGTTGTTGAGCTATGTAGGCAAAGTCATGGAAAGAATAGTTTTAAATATGTGTTTACTTTTCTACAAATGCTTGATCTTATATTCAAGAATCAGTCGGGTCATTCTACAACCTACCAACTTGTCGATATGTATCATCCTATATGTCAGGCATTCGATGCTAAACAATTTACTTGTATTGTCTTTAATGCTATATGTAGAGCTTTTGACCGTGTTTGGCATAAAGGTATTTTATTTAAAATATAGCAATATGGTATTAATGGTAAGCTTTTAGCATGGATTTCAGATAATCGTTCAAGCCGATGGCAAAGAGTGTGTGTAGGAACTTCATCCTCAACGTGAAAAACTGTAACTGGCGGGTTTGTTCTGGGGCCCCTTTTATCTTTAATATACATAAATGATATTGCGGAAAGCATGCTTAGTATTACTCGTTTATTTGCTGATGATAGTTCGTTAGTCATAGGCTGTGGTTTAACCATTAAAATATGTTAATATTGTAATAAATACTGATAAAGGTGATCCTTTCAGAAACGAGGGCTGGCGTGGCGCAGTCGGTAGCGCGGCGGATTTGTAACCGGAGGCCCCGGGTTCAATCCTCCGTGGTGCCACTGAATTCCGTCGGTGTGTTCTTGGGCAAGACACTTTTCCTTAGCCTCGTCCTTCGGATGGGGACGTAAACCGGGCGGTCCCGTGTATCGGTCTATCCTCCGAGCACGTTAAAGAACCATATGAATCTATTCGATTATAAGAGTAGGGCAGGTTCCCGGATTCCTATGTATCCTTCCCCTCTCTCTGGTGCGGCTCTAAATAAACTGTACTGTGTTGATGAGCCACATGCAATTCAATTCCTTTCAGAGAAACAAACACTATTCAGAGAATAAAGCAGCAGACTCGGTTTTATTGAGTCTGTTCATGAGAAGTAATGTAGGAAGCAAAATCTCTCACGCCCCCTAGCACTAAAGCAAAAGATTATGTTCCCATTAAACACACAATTATATGTAAACTAACAACATAATCTATTTTGACTAAACCATAACTGGTACAGTTATGGTACTTGTCAGGTGTCTTGATACTAATTATGTACACCATCAAAACGGAGTTGTGAGTAAACTGAGGCGATAGTCTCACCTGATGTTCAGCTATATATATATATTGAAAATTGTTTGGCCTTTTATTTAGTTTATTTGCTAAAATAAATCCAGCTTATTAAGTGCAATTATGTTGTGTCAATAGGATTAATTCGAGTTTTCATTTTACGTTTTAATCTACCGTTTCATTGTCAGAGTGTTCCTCGCTCACATTGGAAATTTTCAAGACAAAATAAAAACCTCAAGCCTGCATTCTAAGTCGTAATCGTGCAGGGACATACAGGATATAACCCTGTTATCATGAGTGTGATTTCGGGAACCAGTAGGCTATATTGCTACTTGATCCTGCGTCGGTTCCTTAGCAACTGTAAGAAAGTATTGTTGTACAGATGTAATAAGCTTTTGTGTTCCGTATATCAACATATATGTGTTCCGTATATCGACAATGCATTTGTTGTTGTACATTCATTTTTGTTATTAATTAAAGTCCTGGGTGGTCCATAATTGTATTTCAATTAAATAATAATAACGTTTTCCACATTTAATATTGTTTTATAACAGCGCACATCCAATTAACAAGTTCCAAGTAAATTTAAAGTAAAACTGACAAAGTTCTTCTAATGATACGAGACGGCCGACGGACTGCAAGTCCGAGGGCATCTCTTCAAAGCATAACTCTAACTGGACTCTTTCATGACTCACACTGATCTTCTGATTGTATACAGGAAATACGAATCCATTGGGTTATCATTATAGAAACATATAACAACATAAATAATAAAATCTCTCTTAATGTGTATTGACAACACAGTTGTTTGTAACATCTACGTACTAGTTGTGAAATCATGAGACCACAACCTTTTAGCATCGTGACAAAATGCTTAACTTACACAATATCATGCTAATTAACTACTAATACTGACATCTGCACACTGTTAGGCAATTATTAAACCATAAACCAATCAATGAACTACTAACAAAGATATATCGAAAACGTGTGTATTCTAAGCTGATAAAAGAGTATGTAAGGTAGAAAAGACATTCTGTAAGCCTCTGTTAATGGACAGAAACTGGATTGTTTATAATGAATCAAAAGCTCATGTGAACCGTTATTACAGTATCTAAACGGTTTTCTTAATTGCCTAATTCGAGAAGTTTGTTTTCTTTCATACAATGCTCAAGATCAGGACACTGTCTAATTCCATAATCCATTTCGATGTACGTGTATTTTAACAGATCTGAAAACAATATGTATTCTCTCAGTGTTTTCGGCAGATTTATTTTCTCTAGTAATGTATGCAGTGTACGTCCAGGGTGTGTCTGCCTTAGATTAAGCCTACAGCAAGCTTTTAGTTTCATCGGCGTACTTTCTACTTCTTGCATATACTCCACAAGTAGCTTTCCGTGGTAACTGCAGGATCCAGGCTGTTCGGAGAAGTTAGTAAGGCGATTACGGTCGCTTTTATCCATTTTAAAACCAAGTTCATACAACAATACCACAATAGAAGAATGTATGGATAAACTGCAATTGTTAAGGTCGATAGTTAAGGCATAGTGAATTGCCGATGATGTAAGTTGTGGTGTCGGATTGTACGAAAGCAAGTCCTTTAACAATCCTCTGTTTTTTTTCATGCCACGTAATTGTAATCCAAGTGGGGAGTTAAACGGTGTCAGTGCCGCAAACAAAGGTGTCCGTCCATTGCGATCTTTGACATTAACTTCTGCACCGAGAGATAACAGTTTATTAATCACCACTGGGCTGTAAGGCATGGTTTCTATGGCAATATGAAGCGGCGTCATATGATGCTTATCACGGTGGTTTACATTGTGTCCTTGTAGTTTACATTTTTCGAAAAGGTCAACGATTGTTTCTGGATATAGTGCCTCATTCCCCCAGCAAGGTTTCACCGACAAATAGCACACAAATGCATAGGGAGATATTCGTTCAAATAACCCGACTGTTGGAGACATTAAATGTTTCAGTACGGCCACACACTGCTTGCTTCCAAACGCTAAAGCGATATCCAAAAGGTTATATCCGAATTTAACACGTGAACGATTTCTCTTTCGTTTGATTAAAGCACGTAACACTTTGGCAGCATCAGTGACAATACTAGAAATCGATAAATTATCAACCAACACAGATGAATCTAGTGACAAACGGTGTGTATACTTATTCGAAAAGAATTTTAACGCGAGGTTAGTTTTGTTGTGGTAGAGCAGATATATGATAGTTTGTGCGACATAACCTCCATTCAGCTGGCCAAACGCAAGCATCGCTGTTATAATCTGTTTGTCTATATCTTCAGCAACTTTTATAATACTGTAAAGTGCATCGTTGAAACCCAAATATATTTGTGTGACAGCGACTGTCCCTGTAGATTTTAATCGTTTTGCAAGCAGGATTCGAATGAAAAGATTATGGTTAAGAAATAATTCTCTCGCTAATTGGGAAAATACTTTGAATAGTTTTACGTGAGACTTTATTAGAGCCAGATGCGGTGGAGATAAACCGCAACTTTGCGATTTCTGAATTGTTAACTCTGCACTCCGTTTTAGCAAATGTTTCAACACTGCCTTGTTACCAGAGCCACTAGCGGCATGGATTAAACCAATACCTGCATAAAATATTGTTTCCCGAGTACCATCACATTCTTTTTGTTTCACGTGACAACAAATGCCATTTAAAATATTTCCCAAAACATTTTTCAATTTTGTTTCATTGACTTGTGTACCGGTGATAAAATCAAAGTATTCCAATTCGAACCAACACTCGCAGAAATTGGACCAATCATTTGTCCTTTGAAAAGCAAATCCAAGGAGAATATCAATAGGGATAGAAGTGTCCATGAAGAACGCATCCAATCTCTCAATAGCAGACTCATCTTTAATGATTATTAGCCTAAGTATCTCGATAAGTTCACGTTTGTGATCTAGATCAAGTGCATCGAGGCGATTGTTATGTGAGTCCATTATCACACATGTTGTAACAAGGATGGTTGCAATCTTCAGAACGCCGTTCTAGAAGCGAGTTTTATGTGAGTCCATTATCACACATGTTGTACCAATTATGGTTTTCAATCTTCAGAATTCCATTGACCAGAATCAATGCTGATTCTCGATACATTGTTAGGATCTGCTATCCTTTCCGAAATAATTTAAGCTATTCAGAAACCTGTAAATGATGAAAAAATGCAGTTAATAAACTATATACGGGTCAGATACTACTGCTACTGCTACTACTACCATTTTTCTATTTTATGTAACAGTGACCCCAGTGACCTCAAATGAAATTTCAAACTTAACATAAAAGATTCCTTCACAGCAAGTATCATTCCAATACCGCATTCCTACCTACAGTTATTCAGCGGAAACTATGTTTCTATTTCTAGTAACAGTGACATTGATTTAATATTACTTTTGCCTTCTTGTTTGTCTGTTTGCGTGTTTGTTTCTGTGTTATGTGGTTGACTGTCCGCCTTGAATGCTACTTTCCCTGTCCGATCTTTTTATATTTCTTCTTTTTTTCATCCCACGAACGTCAAATACAATCAAAAGCTTCATGTCCATATAAGCTAGCTACACAGCAGCTTTTGTTCCAATATCTCATATCTAACTGAAGTTATTGAGCGAAAACCGTGTTTCTATTGATGTAACAACGACCTTGACTCCAATGACCTCAAACGAAATCCGAAGCTTCCTTTCCATATAAGTGACATAAACAGCAAGTTTCGTTGCAATATCTTATTCCTAAAAAAATTTATTGAGCGGAAACATTTCCCAATTTTTAAGAACAGTGACCTTGACCAATTTCATGCTTCCGTTTTATATAAGCTACCTACACATCAAGTTTCGTCCCAATATCTCATTTCTTTCGAAAGTTATTGAGCGGAAATCGTGAGCACACACGCCGCCAAACAAAATTTCACCAATATAATAACCAGAGTTTTTTAAAGTGAAATCTCTCAAAGATCAGTTTCATTTTTTCAAAAATTGACTCCAAAACTCAAACCAAGACTTCACTCCAAGACTCCACTCCAGCTTTTACCCCATGCCCTACAATTAGCTAATTAGTATAGCTATAATACATGCTGCTAGATACAGAATAGATCAGGAACGGTGTACGTATAGACAAACCACAGCGGTCAATACACGGATACAGTGAAAAGTGTAAATACATTATTATCAGGTTGTAGGCGAATACGTTCCATTTCCGGTCATTGATAACAACCTCAACAAAACAACAACGCTATTTGTGATATTGGTAATTATATATACATATGTGTATATATTATAATAATTTGCGTGGTATGTAAACTAAAACACACATACCTGCTGTGTCCTTTCAAGAGCCAATGTCCATTATGTGTCCACAAAGCACGTCAAAAATATGAGACTAGCTCATTCGGTCTCCATTTTTGAAGTACAGCATTCGCTAAATCTCGAAGTGGACTGGAGGTGTGGAGTGGAGTAGAGTGGAGTCGACTCAAAAAGGTAAACCTTATCATCACATCTCACAACAACACACAGATAAAAGTCCAGACATTGTGCCTATAATCGTCGGGTAGGACGCCTGTCGTAGGTGGAGGGACTATAATCTTTAGAAATACACACACACACACGTGAAACCCGTATGTCCGTTTTCTCTACCGTCGCAATGACAACCTGTGAATTAAGTATATAAAAAGTTAAAAAGTCGAACAACAAGTCGAACAACAGTTTATCAATGCCGATCAGTCACTAAACCAAGTTCGTTTGAGGTATCTTTCATTAGCACATTGACACCAGCTCTTGCTCATTGCGAGAAGCTCTTTATACATTCGTGAAATATCCCCACCCACAGCGTGAACCGCTGCATAAAAATATTTTGTATAAATTCATTACATATATTATCATGATTTATATAGTCAGACCTGAATTTTGCTAGGATAAACTAGACATCAAGAGCAACATTCCAGTGAAGTTTCTTTAAAATTCTATCAAGTAGTTTCAGAGGAGTAGTCTACACCAGTTGTTCCTATATAAATATATGTAAACAAAGATGGCCGCTGGAAGCCATGTTTGACATCCAATCGAAATGAACTTTGGTTAGGACCAACTACATGTCGTGTCAGTCATTTCTAAATCAATATCACTTCAGGTTTTTGAGAAGTAGTCGCTACAACATCGCATTTTTAAAATCTATTTTTAGGCGTGGCGGCCATCTTGAATTTCCGGCCGACGTGAAATTAAGCTAGGATCAACTAGACATCAAGAGCAACATTCCTGTGGAGTTTCAAGAAAATCCGTCAAGTATACTGAGCAAAAATAGAAACGTCCCTCCCTGTTTAAGCAAAGATTTCCAGAAATCCAAAAGGGTTACAGTTATAAATCATAATCAAACATAAAATTTATTCATTTGTGGATCGATATCAATTCATTAAATCTGGCTAGCACGAGAACTTTCAGAGTGATACCCTGGCGAAGTCGGTAGGGGTCAAAATCAAAAATCACAAAATATCAGACACTCGTTATGTAACGTTTAGGACATCGAGTTTAATTCAGAATTGATCACCTGCATTAATTATCGTTAATAACGAGTGTGACCACAATATATAGAAATAAGATTTCTAGAGACTGACGAGCATCAATAAAGAAACAAAACTGTTGAAATATGTTCATTGGTGAGAAGAAGATTGTTTTAATATGAAGACCATTATTTATAGTAATGGCGGTCTTCTAAGACAATTTTAACAAATTTGACAATGACCCAAGAATCGCCCATGTAAAGATTGCTCAAAATCGTCCAAGCGGTTTATAAGGAACGTTAACGGACGACAACGTTGACGGACGGACAAAGGCGGTCATAATAGCTCACTTTGAGCCTTCGAATGAATGAACGGCACGTCGACACCTAAATAGGTCATATTGTAATTAAAAATGAATGTAAATATATAAAGACAAAACTATTTACAAATAAAGGATGATATGGTAGTAATATAAACTGTATAATTATGTAAATCAACAAATGCCCGACAACGGGTATATAAATAAGTATATATATATAAGAACATATTATAATGATTTATATAGTCTGATTTCTTTCAGGAAATCTAAAACAAGACTAACATCTATAGTTTTAAATAACTCTTTCTTAGTATTAATATCAAAGTCTACACATTCCAACAAGATGTGTTTGACCGTTAACGGTGCAAAGCAGGGTATACATTCTGGTATATGCTCACCATGTAATAAATATTAATGCGTATAACGTGTATGCCCTATACTGCACCGGACTTGGACAACTTCCTCTCGACGAAAGGGTCTACCAGAAGAACGCCATTCTCCGAGTAAGGTTTAACTGAATGGAGTTTATTGTTAACTGACAAATCCCAAGCGGCTTGCCAAAAGTTACGAATATATGTGTTAGTACATCTTTTAAAATCAGTATAAGGTAATTTGGCATTATATATATGTAAACCTAATGCTGCTTTAGCAGCACTATTAGCTCTATCATAACAACGTATTCCTACATGGCTTGGAAGCCAGCAGAAAATAATAACATTATAAGCTATAAGAGACCTGTACTTTTTTAAAAGTTAAAGCACAACTGGGTTATCATGTTTCATGTTACCCAGTGCTTGAAGAGATGAAAGGGAATTAGAAAAAAATACAAAATGTTCATCATCAGATTCCTGAATATAATTTTTGCCTTAAGTTCAGCTGAAAAGATAGAGGCCTTGTCAGGCAGGCGGCTCTTTATGCTATTTTTATGAACAACATCTGCTGCAGCTACCTTATCTCAATCTTAAGAACCATCTGTGTATATATGTTGAAAGTTACTGTATTTCGATTTAATTGCATTAAATTTGCTTTGAAAGACATTAGGGTCTGTTCTGGATTTTTTACTATTACAAAGATCAAACATAATTGTTGGTGTTTCCAAATTCCACGGTGGAATTTGTGGTACTTTGTACTTGGCAATCAAATATTGGTCGATTTCAGTGTTTTCTTAATTTTGGTTTAATAATTAAGACCAAATGGTCGAATGGCCTTCGGTTTTCGATCAAAAAGAGGTTTATATCTAGGATTGAAAACATTATCGAAAGTTGGGTTTGAAGGGTTAGATTTCAATTTAATGGCATATTGAGGGGCTATTGTCCCGTCTATGAGACAGTGATGGTTTATTAGCTTCATCATATAGACTTTCGGCTGGTGATGTACGAAAGGCATCTAATGCGAGTCGTAATCCTTGATTATGTATAGGATCGAGCATCTGCAAGAATTACTTGCTAGTCGATCCATACACTACTGAGCCGTAGTCCAGCTTGGATCTGATAAGAGATCTTTCAAGTTGTATAGGTACTTTACGATCTGCTCCAGAAATAGTGTTTGCAACAACTTTAAGTAAATTAAGAGCTTTAAGGCATTTGGCCTTCAAGATTTAAGGTGTGGTATAAATGTTAATTTACGGTCAAAAATAAGACCAAGGAAATTTGTTACATCCACTACTGGTATTGGTGACCCATCCAGTGTTAGATGAGGGTCTTCATGATGTTTACGTAGTTGACAAAAGTGCATACAATTAGTTTTAGAAAATTTAAAACCATTTTCATCCGACCAGGTCTGAAGTTTATTCAGACATTGTTGAAGTTGTCTCTCAATAGTGTTCATGTTTCTTGCACGATAACATATAACAAAGTCGTCAACATAAAGAGAGCAATCCACACCAGGATTGGTGCATTTAAGATGTTAGACATTTTTTATTTATAATTTTCAACAATCAAAACACATTTATCATGAAAGATTTGAGCACTAGATAAACTAGTCATCATGAGACAAAATGAACATCGTTTTTAATTGTGTGTTGTATAATGTTATAATATGAATATGATAGACATCTGAAATAGTATGTTTAATGGATCACTAAATAGAATGTTGTTTCATGATTAGAATGTGAGGAATTGGGACAATATCATGGTTAGAATATGAAGAATTGATAAATTATCATAGTTATCAACAAAAAAAAGAACTTGATAATATAATAGCAATATTGTATTGAAAGATTAGCGTTTTGAATGTGAGCTCAGTTTTTAGCAAGGTAAATTTACATTAGAAGAAAGGATTTAATGTTTTTTATTATTGAAATCTGATCAGTAGTTCATTAAGTAGCAGTGAATCCGACCTATTCAAAATCTCTAGACGATGCTTTGGTTAAAGTTTCATCAACTCTGTTAAATTATTGAAGAGGTGTTGCTTATTTTAAAATCAGACAGCACCAAAAAAAGAAACATATATAGCTGAACATACAAACAGTAAATACTAGTAGTATATGGGTCTCTTGGGCTCCACGACTGCGCATGCGCGGACTCATTTGCATATGAATAAATGACATCATGCTCTAAAAATAGAGACGCACGTGGTATAAAGTAAGTCACGCATTGCGCGTCCTCATTTGCATATGAATGAATGTATTGTGGTAAAGGGGATTAGTGACAGGATGTTCGAACAAAAGGTATTGACATTTAGACTTATTCTGTGGAAATTATATAGACTGTTTGTCAGTGTTCCTTTTGTATAAAAACCGCATAAAGGATTAGTGACAGGATGTTTGAACAAAGGGTATTGCAATTTAGACTTAATCGAAAGTGTGTGACAGGACATGTCTTTTGTATGAAAACCCGGAAAGGGATTAGCGTTTGGATGTTAGAACAAAAGGTATTGACACGCTGAATTGACCTCCGACCGTAATAGAAAACGTGAACAAAGGACCGGAAACCCTCTCTTATACCAACACTCTGAACACAATATTTGGCATGTAATGACTCGTACTTCTATAAATAGAGATGACATGTGATATCTATAAATAGCCCAAACAAACCAATCAGATTGTGTATTCGAACAAAATTAAACTTCAGCTAACAAGTAAGTACCACGTACCTTCTTGTATATAGCCGCAATCTTTCATATGATACATATCCACTTGAAAAGTTATAGTTATTGATGATAACCGATAATGCTTGAAACTCAGTATTCTGGTAAATTGTCATACCGTCAGTTCTAATTAAAGAATCGCACCAATCACTATTTGATTGAAACTTTACAGTTATAATTGTATTGTTGAAACTAGTGTCTCCTAACCCCGAAAAAGCCAAAAAGACTGCTTCTTTAATTTTAATGAATTTAAAAAATCAATAACTTCCATTTCAAATCTGTTATCTCTCAAAGTGTAAACACATCTATGAACAATTATGAAATGTAACCTCGCGTTTAAAGTTGAACTCATCATTACACTCATCATTACAAGTATTATACATGTTAATACATGTATTGTCTTGAGATTGTGATTTGAACTCGGATTAAAAGTTCACATAAACGGTTTCTATGGGAGCTAGGCAGATTATTTATGTTAAGGAATATCACCGTTGTAACGGATTAACTTTTGACCATTAGGCGCTTAACATCTTCAGTTCTTCAGAAAGTTATAGAATTCATATTTGTATGTTATAAATTACAGTTGCGAACTTGCGATGAAATTAATGTTTGATGTTACGGGGTCACGTGACATAATGGTATACTCTGATTGGTGCAAACTTTAAATACACCTAACTATCTCATAATGGACCGAAACCTATCGTGTTTGGTACGATTTTAAAGATATTTTCAAGCGCTATTCGATGACGAGTACAAACCGGAAGTAGACAACAAAATGACCGGAAGCGACGCCATTATAACATAAAAATGGGCATATCTTTGGTTTAAACAGTATTTATTTAAGAAATGTGATGAACAATATCTTTCACATTTTAAGTCTTATTAACACATGCTTGGTATCATTTACATGTTTTTTTCAAGTCTCGTAAATACAAGATTATGTAAAATAATAACAACACACTGTCATCAATTTGACTATTTTTATTGTAAAATCAACACATAACAGATTTAACATTGATAATCACCTATACATGTCACATATAAACTTTACAGTAGTTGTTTAAATTGACTGCACGTAGAAATCAGCCAATCTCTCGACACTCCGTATGTATTTTTCAAAAGTACCGGTACATAGGTATTTCTAGGGTTAGCTTGCAACATAAATATTCTCCATAGAGTCCATCCACACGGCATATTTCCAAACTGTGTTCTACGAGTGTCCACTGAGTTTGATCTAAACGAACAAGATTAGGTCCGATCTACTATCTTTTTGAAGACTAACTGTTTCTTTGTCAATGTCATTGTTTATTTTTTCTCTTGTATCTGGTGTAACATTATCTTTATTTGAGGGCTCGTGACTTGACTTCTTATAAGATGCGCAAGATTTGCACGATCCAAATACATCTATTATGACATGCTTGTCAGCCGGTGTATCCGCTCTAATGTCAACTAGCACACACGAGTAAGGTATAGCCGTTGTGTCGTTATATAGCTGCATGAATGAGGGTTTGTTTTTGTCAAAGATTCTGTCAGCCATGAATCCGATCTGCCTTCGATCTGCGGGACATCTAAAGAGCGCCATTTCGGCTGATACTGGTATGTCAGCCAACACAATTGCTCGGTATAGATTGCTTCACTGCGCATGTCGGGTTTCTGTCAAACGCTGCACATGGAACAGTCTATGCTCGGTATTGAAAGAGACAATGCCGTAACTTTAGCTTATAAAGCACAAAATAATGCGTTGACAAACACAACACACCAACCAGTATTGAATATTTGCTAAAACAAACTAAAAACAAGACTGTTTGACGGCATTCAATAGCGATACAAAAAAAATGGACCGATTCGTGGGATTGAACCAACAGTAAAATTACACTCACGGACCAATAGTCGACTTGGCTATCAACTGAACTAAGCGGGCCAGATGATACTATTTAGAAATCTAATAATAATCTCGGTAGAATATATATATATTTCAAACCACATGACAGCGCCCATGATTTTTCTCATATTCTTGAAGTAAAACATGCCATTTAGTGCATTTCTTTGAATTTATCGTGTAATCCACAGCAATAACACACGAATACTTTATCTTTTTTTCGGATATAGATCTATGTGTTATGTGGATTTTCGTTTGTTCAGTTCACTCGAACATCACCTGAAGTGCATATGAAACGCGCGATTTCAAATTTAGTTGATCTTCTCATGAATATTGATTAGATGAAAGGTCGATCTGACGTGACCTCAAAGGCAGTGTTGTCAGATCCTATAACGGAGAATATCAAAGCGTAATCAGGAGATGATATTAATGAGATTGAAGGGCGTCCCCCTCTACCCATCCAACGCACAACTGAAACAAATCTCGATAACACGTACCTTTTGAAGACAATCAAGAATTTCATACTCTAAAAGAGTATGAGAGTGGACTTTTGGAAACGGCCGAAATATACTTTTTTTGACTTCATTGTATA
This sequence comes from Cyrtodaria siliqua, assembly GCA_037043455.1. Classification (NCBI taxonomy): domain Eukaryota; kingdom Metazoa; phylum Mollusca; class Bivalvia; order Adapedonta; family Hiatellidae; genus Cyrtodaria; species Cyrtodaria siliqua. Next base: position 15,520 of record JAWPHD010000595.1, read on the forward strand.
TTCCATAAACAACATACATACAAAGAAATATAAAAAGATCGGACAGGGAAAGTAGCATTCAAGGAGGACAGTAAACCACATAACACAGAAGCAAACACGCAAACAGACAAACAAGAAGGCAAAAGCAATAATAAATGCAAACGACATCACAAACACAAAAAGGGTTGACAATAGGGCTACCGCCTCGGAACGGTCAGTGGCAAAGTAGGCCACTGGGGGTTTAAACCGGTTCTAGGGTGCACCAAACCTCACACTTACCCTACCGTCAACCCATTAAAACAGGACAGTGTAAATAAAGAAATCCCCGCCATGATCTAATCTCTAACCAACAAGGCAGCATCAATAGGCAATATAAGTAAAACACAAATATGCTCGTGTAAATATAATACAAAAAAACAATAGCCTAGAAAGCCACAATGAAGGTACTCAATGACTTTGCAGAAGCCAGAGCAGTAAGAGAATAAACCATTAAGGGCACGACAAGAAATATCATGGACAAACATCAAACGCCACCGTCCCAATGGGCTTTAGGTAGGCGTCATCATAGGGTCCACAGCCTGTCCAGTCATCGTACAATTAAAGAGGAAAGCATAGTGACGAACTGTAAAAGGGTCCACCACCAAGGCAACATTCCTCAGTTTGCAATTAAGAATATGTCAGTAACATTCTCATTGTGTTGTGTCTTTCTTGATACTGTCGTAAACAAATATAAAAAGTAAGTTTCACAAAACGAAATATGTCTGCTCTGATCGAATGAACACATTTAATGCTTTCAGGGCGTCTTGTTTTCTTATAAATATATTATAACAATTAAACAACTAACGACCATTTTGATCGTAAATTAATTTCTTAAATGCTTCAATATAAATTAACACTTCTTTCAAATAAACGTGAATTCATTTCATTTTCTTATACGTGTGACATTTCTGCGCTAACGTTTCATTGTCAGAGGGTTCCACGCACAAATAGGAAATATTGATGATGAACGACATGAATGTGATTTCAGGGACCAGTAGACTACACTGCGGGTACCAGTTTACTTCATACTGCGTCCGTTCCATAGCAATGTATTAAATCGACATCTGTTCTGAAACATATGGATGGATTCCAGTTTAACAATACACCAATACACAGTATTTCTACTTTGGACAGAATCAGCATTATTTGTTGTCTGTAATATATCAAAATCTCGTGTGACCCCTTATTACAATATCTAAAGATTTTTAATTTGAATCAAATTAATAATTGTCTAATTGGACAATTTTGTCTTCATTTATACAGTTCTCACGATCCTGATCCTCTCGACTTTCGTCATTATTTTTGAAGTTCGTCATTATTTTCTATGTTCGAGTATTTTAAAAGATCTGAAAACAAATAATATGTATTATCTTAGTATTGTCGCCAGATGTATTTCCTCTAGAAATGTATGCAGTGTACGTCCAGGGTGTGTCTGCCTTATATTAAGCCTATAGCAAGCTTTTAGTTTCATCGGCGTACTTTCCACTTCTTCCATATACTCCACAAGTATCTTTCAGTGGTCACTGCAGGCTCCAGGTCGTTCTGAGAAGTTAGTAAGGCGAGTACGGTCGCTTTTATTCATTTTAAAATCAAATTCTTGCAATAATGCCACAAAAGAAGAATCTATGGATAAACTGGAATTGTTAAGGTGGATGGTTAAGGCATAGTGCATTGCCGATGGTGTAAGATGTGATTTCGGATTGTATGAAAGCAAGTCCTTTAACAATCTTATGGGTTTTCCAAACCGCGTAATTGTTGTACTCCAAGCGGGGAGTTATACGGTGTTAAAGGGAGTACATCAGGCTTTTCATGAGGGTCTAAGTGTACGACTTAAAATTGACAAATATTAACATTTTCTATTCTACATGGCCAAAACATAATGAATGAGCCTAAAAATGATCCCTGTTTTGCAAAGAAATTGATTCAGCACAGTAATATGTGCTATCCTAGGTGACGCACCATGGTTAATTTCAGCATTTTACGTCTGATTCCGTCCTAGCTATATGGTGTATTCAAAGTTTAGACATTAACAACATGGTTCTAACAGCATATTTTGATTGATATAAGTTTTTTTTTAATGAAATGGAACATTTTTATAATTTAAGATGTTTCAAGAAAAATCCTGATGTACGCCCTTTAAAGCCGCAAACAAAAGTGTACGCACATTGCGATCGTTGATATTTACGTCTGCATCGAAAGATACAAGTTTATTAATCACCAATGGGCTGTAAGGCATGGTGTCCATGGCAATATGAAGCGGAGTCATATGATGTTTATCCCGGTGGTTTACATCGTGACCTTGCATTTTACATTTTTCGAAAAGGTCAACGATTGTTTCTGGATTTAGTCTCCCATGCCCCGCGAAATGCTTTCTCTGTTTCACCGATAAATACACACAAATGCATAGGGAGATATCCGTTCAAATAACCCGACTGTTGGAAACATTAAATGTTTTAGTATGCCCACACACTGTTTGCTTCCAAACGCTAAATCGATATCCAAGGGATTATATCCGATCTGAACTAGTGAACTATTTTTCTTTCGTTTGATTAAAGTACGTAACACGTTGATAGCATCAGTGACAACACTAGCAACCAATATACTATCAACCAACACTAACGTAGTGACAACTCTAGCAACCAACATACTATCAACCAACACTAACGTAGTGACAACTCTAGCAACCAACATACTATCAACTAACACTAACGTAGTGACCACTCTAGCAACCAATATACTATCAAGCAACACTAACGTAGTGACAACTCTAGCAACCAATATACTATCAACCAACATGACGAATCAACTGACATACGGCGTGTATATTTATTCGACCACGTTTTAAACGCAAGGTTAGCTTTGTTGTGGTAGGGCAGATATGTGAGTTCTTTTTACATCTGCTTCATGTAGCCGACAAAACGTAAGCATTCCTGCTATAACCTTTTTGTCCATATCTTCAGCAGCTATTATAATACTGCATAATGTAGCATTGAAACACAAACGTATTTCTCTGACAGCGACTGTCCAGGAGATTATAATCGTGTTGCAAGCAATACTTTAACGATATGATTAGGGTTAAAATAAAAGTCTCTTACTGATTGGGAAAATACTTTGAACAGCTTTGCGTCAGACTTATTTGAGCCAGATGCGGTAGACATAAACCGCAACTTTGTGATTGCTGAATTAATACCTCTGGACTCCGTTTTAGCAAAAATCTCACCACTACCTTGTTACCAGAGCCAGCAGCGGCATGGATTAAACCAATACATTCGTAAAATATTGTTGCTAGGGTTTCGTCACATTGATTTTGTTCCACGTGACAGCAAGCGTCATTTAAAATATTTTCCAAAACTTTGTTCAATTTTGTTTCATTGACTTGTATACCGGTGATAAAATCACTGTACTCCAAATCGTACCAACACTCGCAGAAACTGGACCAAACATTTGTCCGCTGAAATGCAAATCCAACGATACTATCAATAGGAATAGAAGTATCCTTGAAAAAGGCAGCCAATCTCTTGATAACAGACTCATCTTTGGTGATTATTAGTATAAGTATCTCGATAAGTTCAAGTGCATGGAAGCGATTGTTATGTGAGTCCATTATCACACATGTTGTAACAAGGAGGGTTTCAATCTAAAGAACGCCATATCCCGGAAACAATGCTCAATATCGATAGATTACGTTTCTTTATGCCTTTCTGAATTATTTAACCTATATAGAAACCTGTAAGTTTGCATTTCATAAACTATAAGCTATATATGTCATATACGACGACGACGACGACGGTATGATCAAAACCTTAAAACATTTGTGCATACCTTCGAAGAGCAAGGGGATAACAAATGCGCCAAGTTTGATAAAAATAAACTATAAAATAAATGTGTGACGATGTTCATAAGGCAGAACATGGCATTTTTAAGTAAAACAAGGGCCATACCTCTGGTGTTACAAGTCCGATTTGGCCCGTTTTCGAACTTGTCAGAGTTTCATTGTTATTAACAATTTGACAAATTTTGAAACGATAAAAGTAAATAAATAAAGGTGTTAGAGTATTAACAAGGCAAAAATAAGGTATTTTTCAGATTTTGAATCGATATCAACAATATGTCCAAGTTTGGTAGAGATCAAATAATCAACAATAGATAGCCATATAAGATGCGAAGAGCCTTCTGACTGGCCTTGACTTTGAAGATATTGACATGGTTTGGATTTTGCACATCGGTTTGATGAAAAAATGTGCCAACTTGTATTGAAATCTGTCCATGCACGCACGAGTTAAGGAACGGACACAACATGTACTTAACAATAGGCATATGCTAATTGAATGATGACTTTTAGCGTGACCTTGACTGCAAGATTAAGTAGATTGTGTTCTTCGGTTTTTAATAATTTTAATAAACACATGTAAACGATTTAAATAGAGTAGAATCCTACATTTCTTCATATCAACCATCCTCATTTAAATTACTTGTCATATGATAGAATATATTTTGTCCTCAATTCAAAACTAAGTCGTTTGCAAACTTCTTCATTTATATACATATGATACTTGTTTCTATAAAAACATATATTACGTCATGCATTTCCTTCATGCCAACTACAACATAACAAAGGCTCCATTCCGGCGACATGGAGTAAAAGCTGGAGTGGAGAATTGAAGTGAGCTTTGGAATGAGCTATGGAGTCAACTTGTTTTTGAATGAGTTTTTGGAGCCAATGTTTGTGGGGGTTTTGTGTGCAAAAGTCGATTTGATTTTTTTTATAATTCCCCTGCTATTTGGTTTTAGAGATCATTACATTTTTCTGCAATAATTACAGCTCATACAAGGTGACCGGCAGCCTTGCAGAAACATACTGGTACATGTGAAGTAACAAATCATTGACCTACTGTTCAGCTGCATACTGTGTGAAAGAAAGTGAAAGTATTTTCCAGATAAGTATCGGTTGTACAGAATAGACAAATGTAAACATGCAATGCTCTTTAAAGCATAAAAGCAAGTGAATTTTAAAAAATATCAGTCACAACTTTTCAAAAATTTACCACAAAAAAATGACTCCAAAAACTGACTCCAAAACCTCAAAAATAGACTTCAAAAATTGACTCTAAATCTTACTCCAAAGCTCAATCCAAGAAACCACTCCGACTGGACAACTACCAATATTTGTATGTATAGACTCATAATTATGCGACATGACATAATACAATTATGAATAAATGTTTTATAACATCCTGTAAGTTAACTATACATCTCAGACTCTGGTTCCATAACCATATCATCTCATAAAGTTGATGAATGCATATCAGTATTAAATGAAGGACCGTTTAATAACTTAATTTAGTCTAGTAATGCTGGTCATGCATCGTTTGGCTGTGGTGTTTGAGTTTCAATTTGTTTTGATGATTTCTGTGTTAATTAGCACCAGTGATAGACTGACGCATTTATGTTAGCATTGCTTATTTACAACTGAAATAAGATATCGACAATAATATTAGTTTCGAACAAGTAGCTAAGCTAAATCTGCCGTAATCACTGTTCACACAGCTAACCGGCAGCACTGACATGCAGAAACATACAGAGCTTGCATGTGGAGTGATAACGCATTGACCAGTGAAAGCATTTTTTCAAATAAGTATATGTTATACAGAAAAAAATTCAATTATCTCATAAACCAAAAAGCAAGAGAAAAATCAGTTCAAATGTTCAAAAAAATAAAAGATTCACCCAAAAAACTGACTGCAAAGTTCACTCCAATATTCCACTCCAAGACTCAACTCTAGGTTTTATCTCATGCCCGCTCATGGTATATAGTTGTTCGTACTAGAAGACGTTCGTAACTAAACCGAAGCATTGTGGTGTAGTGGTTATAGCGTCTGCCTTGCATTCGGGAGGTCGTGGGTTCGAGTCCCCTGACCGCGTCACACTAAAGACGTTAAAAATGGAGTAGTCACTTGTAACCCTTGCCTGACGAGCAAATAATGGGTAGTGCTACGACTAATTGACCAGTGTCAGAATAATGTGACTGGTGGGTGGGGTATCATGTCTACTACGGCGTGGTATTCCAGTGTGGCAGTACTATACAGAAACCATTGAGTTCGCTGCTTCAAGTAGACATATCATCACATCACACAACAACACACAGATAAAAAGTCCAGACATTGTGCCTATAATCGTCGGGTAGGACGCCTGTCGTAGGTGGAGGGACTATAATCCTTAGAAATACACACACACACAGACGTTCGTAACTATATATATGATAATGTTTATTGTTGGCAATTTGCCCTGGTACATTGATCTATATAACATAGTTATTTATAAAGCAAAAGAGATCTAATCCGAAATCGTGAATATAAACCGTAGTTAACTCGCACATTTGTTGGATCAATGGTATATATAACGAACAGATTGGAGCATTTGCTAACAGGTGCGTAAACTTAAATACGATAGAGCATAGAGGCTATAGAGCAGCTAAATATTAAATCCTACTTTTCTCAATAGAGGTCAGAATACGGTACATTATATGTGGTTATTTAAAGACATATTCATACAGTGAAAATTGTAAATAGATTATTATCATGGTTTATATTGAATTATAACTGCTATCAGGAATTATATAACCAAGGGGTCACCATGGGAAATTCAACTAAATGGACAACAACAACAACAACAACCGCATCAACAAAAACAACAGCAAATTAAATCAATGATATGGTATGTAACCAACATTACAAGTACCTGCTGTGTCCTTTCAAGAGCCAATGTTTAGTATGTGCCATAAAACAAGCAAAAACATGAGGCTGACAATAGTCTTTAACTTTCGGTCTCAATTAACATGTACGAAGTTTTCCTCAATGGTTGGAGAACGGCATCATGCCAAACCGCTGAGTGGAGCGGAGTGGAATGGGGTGAAGTGGAGTCTACTCGAAAATGTGTAGTGGTGGAGTTGTGGAGTGCGGAGTAGAATGTAATTGACTCCAAAGTAAATATTATTGCGTGGAAACGTGTATATAGATTATTATCATGGTGGTTTATATGTTTATCATATAATGAAATACGTTTGATATTCTCTTGGGACATACAACTAAATTGATAACAACAACTATAAGAACAACAACACTATATTAATGCCTTAATATTCAATAAAGTTAGACTGTATATTATAGTATTCGTTAAATTCTATATATGAATATAGATTTCCATTTTTGTTTAGAATGTCGTTGATAAAAAAACATCCTCCTGAATACCATCTTCTGTAAAATACATTAGAACCTCCGAGCTTAATATCCTGGTTATTCCATATGCTAACTGCCATCTGCTGTTTCTGTGTGTGTTTGTGGTTGACTGTCGTCCTTGAATGCTACTTTTCCTGTTCGATTTTTGGCGGTGCTTGAGGTATAATGGGTTTTTTCAATGGAATGCTAGGAATGTGACAAACCTAACAGCACTATGCAACACTACACTATAAGAAGTAGTCTGTCATGCATGCCTTTAATAAATTCGATATTATGTGATCACTGACAGAAAATGATGATGTGTGTTCGCTTACTGTGTAATTAACAAATATTGTCCTTGTGTGTTCGCTTACTGTGTAATTAACAAATATTCTCCTAAGTAAATCCTTAGATAGTTTATGTATTAATACGCAAGAGCGCTTCGCATTTTGACAGACGATCAGTCGGTGTTTGTAAACAAAGGGCCGCTTATTCATTTGATGCCCTAAATAAGAAACAATGTTCCGAATAAAGGCAATTTATTATTTATTTAGGTTATACATTTTATAAAAATTTCACTAAGTCAACTTTTTATCATCTGTTTAAAAGGTTATAACTCGAGTTATAATCGTGCTACAAGCAGACGATATGTGTTTATAGAAAGTGTATCATGTTACTAAAAAAAGAACAGTCAGTGCTCGCTGAAGACCTTGCTCAGAAAGAAATCCACGGAAGCTAATTCGGGCCGTATGTATGCTTAAATATGAAATTGGTAATGAATATCAATCATCTGAAACATCACTGAATGTAAAAAAACAAACCATGGAAGTTACATTTACAGCACTTCCATTTCCTACCCATTCCAACACTTACAAAAGGCACCGCCCATCAGTGCCTTCAGCACTTTGATTATATATACTACCACTGTATACCACATTTAATACAATGATGACTACTAAGACTAAATACCACATTTATTACTACCAGGACCACTGAATACCTCATTCATTACTACCATGATCTTCTGAATACCCCATGTATTACTAACTTGAGCTATGCATACTATATTTATTACTACCATGACCACTGATACCATATGTATTAATAATATACCCCATGTAAAACACCCATATTAAATTTCCATCGACTGTTATTTTCCCATTTTTGTAATATCTCATATCGCTTGGAATATCTCCGTGGAGTGAATCACTGAATGATAGTCTTTTTTGTAATGTCACCCCAGTATCAGTTGTACTGTCTTGTGATTGGGAAGTCAAAGCAAATTTATATTCATTGGGATGTCCTATGCTGAACAGTGTATGTATACATGCGCAAATGAAAATCAGTGAACATTAAATTTTAATGAAATGGCGGACACAGTTTGCACAACTTTCTGATTTGAAAAATTTACTCATGAGTTCACAGCTGAAGATTCCGAAAGAACACAAAGAACCATCCGCAGAAATTTATTTTGTAGGTGCTGAGAATAGTGATTTTGAACAGAGAGAAATAGCAATGTTTTCTCATGTTTTATTTCAAAGGAATATTTAGCAGAACCAAATATCTTTTTCAAACATATTTTTCAGTATAATAAAATAAATAGCCTTAGACGGTTGACAAATATTCACTCTCACAGGATTGCAATATTAACAAACTCCCATGACCAATGTATATCACATCTGACCAAGATAAAACAAATTGCTTAAATGATTATTTTGTTTCGATAGCTTCAGTTGATGATTCAAATGTTGAACTACCTAATTTTATACCGAAAACTGGTGAAAAACTAGAAAACATTTCATTGAAGAAAGCGAGATAGTAGATTTATTAGGGTTTTGGATATACCCAAAGCATGTGAGGAAGATGAAATTAGTCATAAAATGATGAAGGAAACTGTATATACAATTTCAAGACCGTTACATATACTTTTTAACAGATCATTAAATGAATGTGATTTCCCTGACTTATGGAAATGTGTCATGGTAATGGCATTGTTCAAAAAGCGGATCTTAGTATTCATATAAATTATAGACCAATTTCGTTGTGGAGCTATGTAGGCAAAGTCATGGAAAGAATAGTTTTAAACATGTATATAATTTTCTACAAATGCTTGATCTTATATTCAAGAATCAGTCAGGTTTTCCGCCGGGTCATTCTACAACCTACCAAGTTGTCTATATGTATCATCATATATGTCGGGTATTCGATGCTAAACAATTTACTTGTATTGTCTTTAATGCTATATGTAGAGCTTAAGGACCGTGTTTGGCATACATGTATTTTATTTAAATTATAGCAATATGGTATTAATGGTAAGCTTTTAGCATGGATTTCAGATTATCGTTCAAGCTGATGACAAAGAGTGTGTGTAGGAACTTCATCCTCAACGTCAAAAACTGTAACTGCCGGGGTTCCCCAATGGTCTGTTCTGGGGCCCCTTTTACATAAATGATATTGCGGAAAGCATGCTTGCTTAGTATTACTCGTTTATTTGCTGATGATAGTTCGTTAGTCATAGGCTGTGGTTTAACCAGTACGAATCTTGGGAGTGATAAACTGGGCCACTTCAACTGAATACACTTTCAAAATGATCAGGTTTTGGTGAGGTTTTTGTGTCGACAAGTATCATTTACAGTACAATAGCTGAAGTATAGATGTGCAATAATTCCACGCATATCACCTATATTCCTTTTATAAATGTGTATATTATGACATCATTATCTTACATTATAACTCTAAGTTCTGTACTGAGTTCTCTAATATAATAAGCTACACTAAACCAAACTGCTAAGTACCTACCTAACTATAGGTCAATAATATTCTCATTGTTTTGTGTATTTTGAGCTTGATTAGAGATACGGTTAAACTGCAAAATAACGAGTGTAAATCGTCTGCTCTGATTGCATGAACATATTTTAAAACTTTTAAGTCAATGTGTTTTCTTAGAAATAAGTTATAACACTTATATAGGATGAGTATAGAGGATTTTATTAAGTACTTCGAATTAGTGAAGCTTTCGATGTTCCTAATTCTAAAATATGCCAGTTAAAATTATTTTTGACATCATGTTTTACTAGCATTACCACTACAAATGCATTTGCAAAAGAAATTTTCGAAATATTTAATGTTAACGCTGAATTACAGTTACTTGAATTTAAACAATATTCAATTTAAAGAGAGGTAATTTAAGATTATCCATATTTCATTTTTTTTATAGACGGTAAATCTGCGATAAATGGGTCAAATTTTTATGTTTTTTTTCTATTATTTCAAACCAATTTTAAGAATTTTATATCTTTAAGCGATCTTTGACTCATGTTATGTGTTTTATCAGCACATTTCATGTTTTCATATAAAGGGAAGGTAACTCTCAAAAGATGTAACAATTTAAACAAAAAATAAATGTTTTACAAACTATGGGTCAGAACAAAATATATCTATTCTAAAATATATTTAAAAAATAAGAAAATTAGTTAAGATATAAAAGTTGATACTTAGAAATTTTGTTCAGTTTATATTTTTGTTGACTTGTTTTGAAGACCTGCTTGTGCAGTGTGGCGGCAGTAAAACGTCTCCCCGCGCTTGCAATCAGTACTGTTATTCATTCGTTCTTCGGAGATCGCTGAGCCCGATACTTATATTTAATTATCGGTGGTACTTTTTCATTTCTTTTTTTTTTCTTACTTAATTTTCGATTCAGTGGTTCCACTACTCCGGCCGATTAAAGGCTCTGGGTGATGTTTAACCACTTATGGAATATGTTGTCTGCTTTTTAATTTAGTCTTTTGACTGTTACTTGTGATATGCAGGCTTCATAACCGCTGCTCCCAACTAAATTCCATTATGTTTATTTGGCTCTTCGGGGCATTTAATTTTATTAGATACTGGGACCATACGCCGTACGACATGGAGAAGCAATAAACTCCATATGCATGCCATCTTCGGGATGATTAAAATGTTGTACTATTGATTTTATTAATAATGAGTTCTGCTCAACCCGGGGCTAGAGGGCGTGAGCGGCAGCTAGCATATTTCACTACCGCTCACGAACAGTCTCAATCAAACCGAGACTGCAATATTTCGTATGTGTCGTTTTCGGCCGTTTCCAAAGGTCCATTATCATACTCTTTTTTAGTTTTATTAAAACGGAAATGTAGGCATACAGTCTTGAACAATCATTATTTTCGAGAGTTCTGAAAATGATTGTCAAGTGTGAAATAATTATCAAAATCGGATGATAAACAAAGAAAATACGATCATTTGAAAGTTGTTTTATAACGGATACGGCTCCCATATTTGTATTAAAACAACCTTCAAATGACCATATCTTCTTTATTTTCTATCCGATTTTGATCATTCTTACACATCTTTTTCCATCAGTTTTTGTGTCACGTTCTTTAAAATATCCTTCCTTCCTTCCTTCCTTCCTTCCTTCCTTCCTTCCTTCCTTCCTTCCTTCCTTCCTTCCTTCCTTCCTTCCTCCCTCCCTCCCTCCCTCCCTCCCTTCCTTCCTCCCTCCCTCCCTCCCTCCCTCCTTCCTTCCTTCCTTCCTTCCTTCCTTCCTTCCTTCCTTAATTTCCTTCCTTCCTTCCTTCCTTCCTTCCTTCCTTCCTTCCTTCCTTCCTTCCTTCCTTCCTTCCTTCCTTCCTTCCTTCCTTCCTTTCCTTCCTTCTTTCCTTCCTTCCTTCCTTCCTTCCTTCCTTCCTTCCTTCCTTCCTTCCCCAACGAAGTTTGTAGGGGGTGTATACTGGATTCGGATTATGACATTTGTTTTCAACCTTATGCACCAAATGTATCCTCTTATGATTGAAAGACTGCTAACGTTCTTCCCCATATAGTAAAAGCCTTGAGCGGGGGATATTTGTTAGCCTTTGGCTTATAGTTCTATTTCTTTCTTTCTTTCTTCCTTTCTTTCTGTACTATCGCAAGGACAACTTGTCTTGCCTTACGGTTTCAGAAAAGAAGACTTTTTTAATTGGGTTTTCCCAATATTAGTCCTTGTAAAAAATGTGACCTTTGGGCGGGGCCAGTTTGACACCAAGGTTACCATTTGAACAAACTTGTAAGACGACCATAACTTACAGTATTTTCAAAATAGTAGACCCTAGCTGTTGTTGTTGCATAGGAAAATATATTTGAACGATTTCGTATATAACTATATGTAAAACTGCCACCCACCGAGTGGGGGCAGATTTGAGCCCCGAGTCGCCATTTGAACAATCTCAGTAGAGGACCATAAACTTTCGCTAGATGCAATACATGTATATGAGAGCTCTACGTCTTGAGGCTTCAGAAAAATCTTCTTTTTTTCTTATATAAATCTATGTAAAGCATGACAAAGGCCTATGGGTTGACGATCAGTAATAAAGAAAAACTGTTGAAATCTGTAGGTGGTTCTTGAGAATAAGATTTTGTTTACGGTTGCAAAGTTTTATGTATGGCAGCTTTCTTAGACGTCATGTTGGGCTAATGTTAAACATTTGAAAACCAAGAGACATAAGGATATCCACGAGAAGTTTGGCAACGTTGACCTAGCGGTCTCTGAAGACGTTTAAACAACAGTTGAACGACGAAAGACTGACGACGGACGAAGAGCCGATCTCCATAGCTCCCCAGTGCCAAAACAAAAACGCTAGGGGTGCAGCATCTCTGTATATACAATAGTTGAACCATCGTTGTTCGGCCATGTTTGACCTAGTGACTACACTTGAACACACCTAATAGACTAGGGATTGATGAGCATCAATAAAGAAACAAAACTGTTGAAATATGTTCATTGGTGAGAAGAAGATTGTTTATGAAGACCATTATTTATAGTAATGGTGGTCATCTAAGACTCATCTTTACATAATTTTAACACATCTGACATTGACCTAAGAATCGCTCAAAATTGTCCAAGCGGTTTAAAAGAAAAGTTAACGGACGACAACGTTGACAGACGGACAAAGGCAGTCATAGCAGCTCACTTTGAGCCGTTAAATGTGGAATGTGGGATTCACTCGGGATCGGGTCAAAAGCAATAATGTGCACGTCAAAAATACGTGAACTTGTCAAATATCAACCATTTTCCGTAGGTCAGGTAAATTGCATTCCTATAATCATTCATCATCATCTTCAGTAATTGATTCCTTTTTCTTAGAGTATATTTGCAATCTGACTTAGACCACACATAAGCAGCAGAAAGGTTAAAAATATACGGTCCAAGGTTAAAATCGTCTTTGTACATGGGATTTTAAAAATAAAAGCATTGTTCATCGTCTAGAACATCTAGGCAGCTAGAACCGACCGGAAGGATTCCACGGTGGTCTGTTCTACAGTCCTAATCGGTAGGTTGTTTCACAAGGTGATTGAGTGCACACAGGTAACATTATGATTTACAGAAGGAAAAAAAGCCTCTTTCGGGATTCAAACACACGACCTTCTGATTTCAAGTCAGGTGCTCTATCCACTGAGCTATCACGCTTCTTGAGAAAATGGTATACAATTTACCATTTATTACGTAGTGCCTATTTAGTGTTAATAATGCTAGAACATACCAATAAATAGCCGTGGTCTAGTGGTTAAATGTACGGCCATCAAAACGTAACAGCGCAATGGCTGTGGTTCATATCCCGTTCCGGGCAAGTACAAGTATTTTGAAGTCGTTTTTTATCGATCTTACCAGTACGAAGGCTAAATACAAATGTGATATTTTACGCATCGATTTCTGCCTTATATACCGAGTATTGGGGTGTTCGTCGATTTGGAACTACTTCACACGTGACTCATTCATATTCACGAGTTATTACCAGTTAAATAGCTTTAAGTATATATTCAAATCAGTCGTATAACAGAGGTTCGACGTCAGTGATGTAGGAAAAGAACATGAAATTGGTACGTTGTGAGTGGATAAGGTGCTCACATCGGCATCTGACCACAGGGACGTTGAATGTTCTTGTTAGACCCGATCCTCATTCCCATCTCTATACCAATATATAGAAAGGGAAGTAATGAGATTTTTTTGAAGTCTTACCTCACTTACTTTCAAAGTCCTGCTCTCAAAGATTGTCGAGTTGTATCTCATGAAATACGTTTGCTACCAGTAACCGAATAAATAATGTACACATCCATTTGCTACCAGTAACCGAATAAATAATGTACACATCGTAACGTATTTCATGAGATACAACTCGGAAACTTCGAGAGCAGGACTTGAAAGTAAGTGAGGTAAGACTTCAAAAAACATCTCATTACTTCCCTTTCTATATATTGGTATAGAGGTGGGAATGAGGATCGGGTCTAAAAAGAGCATGCAACGTCCCTGTGCATCTGACTGTGATGTTGGAGCCATGTATGTTGGAGCCATGTACTAGTTATCATTTCTCTAAGGAAACATATTTCCATTTTTCCAAAGAAAACTCTACGAGTGTTCACGGCAAAATATGTTTAGATCTTACCTGTCACCAGTATCTGATCTGTTCGTATATTTAGGACAAAAGATGTACAGGGTAGCGTTTCAATGTCGCTATAATGGATTTTGTGCTTTAAAGGACAAATTACTGTTATTTAAGTGGCCATATACCATGCACATTAATTTCTGTATTTGCTTTACCTTCACATGGATAAATTACAGGGTCAAACATGTTTTTGTTTAGGTAAATTTGCAAGGTGTTTTTCATTTTAGCAATTTATTTCAATAAACAATTGTGTCGAAAATAAAGTCTTAAAGCGCGCCCATGATTTATGTAAAGCCACGCAGTTTACAGCTGGATTTCGTTGTATCTCCAGAGTTTGTGGGAAAATGTTTAATCGTGTTACGCTGAACATGGTTTTGAGAAGTCAACCAGGATCAGAATGTGCAAGTCGAAGACGCAGCCTGCGAGTGTAGCAGCTGACTGGGATCGCAATTTGTGGCTCAATGAACAGATGTCACAACGCTAAGGGAACAGGGCTCATTTCTAAAGACTTTATTATGGCTTTTAATTCAATTAAAAACTACAGGAACAGCAACAGATAACAAAAACAAAGAACATACATTCTTTCTATTCACTTTAGAGAAATATACACTTTCTACAGTGGGGGTCGGTCGGCAACTGGCCTAGAATTAAAGTGAACAATATTCTTAGTGTGTGTAGTGTGGTGCTATTGTCTGAGTATTTGCTTGTCGAAAATGACTTGGCATTTTACAGCACTTTTTGTTGTTGCAATTATTACAAACCGGTATAACAAATTGTTACTTTTTACACTTGGAGTATGCAAATGCATGAATGTTGTTTAATGAATATAGTACCCGTTATAGTATTTCACACCAGGAGTCTGAAAATGGTATATAGGAGTCTGAAAATGGTATATAGGAGTCTGAAAATGGTATATACTACCCGTTCTGTTATTTTACACCAAACATATGAAAATGTTGATGAGCGTGTAATTGCATATCTATGCTATTGTTCTTTTGTCAAATTGATGATAGATATATGCAGTTTGTTTTGCTTATAACAGATATTGTTTACTTACTGCTGTGTCTGCTGCTGCTATAACAGTTGTTTTTCGTCTAGCGGTCAGCTTTACACATTTATTCTTTTGCGTACAATGATGTTTTCATTCAGTGGCTGTTGTTTTTATACAGAGTGGTGGCTGATGCTGTTATAATTAGAATTTGATCTCTGTGTTATAGGTTATTTTATTCCATGCCTTGCACTTCAGTTTGTGTCACCATCATGATGTCTTAAGGCCAATCAGCAATGATCTTATGTCGAACAACTGGGTATCGGACATGCGTTTGCGAGATGTACCATAGAGACCTTCAGTAGTTGGTATCGTATGTTAAGCTCTCCTTTTACAATTTGCTAGTATACGTGATAGCCAGGAACAAACATTTAGACCAGGTTTATGAACTAAGTTAATTACAGACCAGACTCGTACTAACAGAAGTGAATATGTCGCACGGAACAATATAAACTTGGGCTCCTGCCTTTTTTGATCGAAGAGTTTATGGACATTTAGTTTTCTTCTTGGCAATTAAGCGACATTTTAAACTATTGTCAAAGTAGCGTTGATATCCAGTCAAGAGCAGACAGGATTTTAGGTGCATCGTTGGCTTTTAACACGGGGTAAGCTGACAATATAGGAATTGTTGGGAATATGAAGCTTCTATGTTCTTAAATCATATTTAGAGAGGTTAGTTCACGTCATGGAATGTTGCATGACATTATCAGAGAACTTGGCCGATGGGACTCTAAAGCTTACAAGAGTTCCGACCGAGCAGCTCAACTATTGTTCCTCTAGTTGAATCGAGTCAAATAGTACAGATACACGATCTCGTGTATGGATCTTGGCTCATCAGTTATTATGAAGGCATTTACGTATACAAGACAATCAACATTGGAAGGAGTAAGCCTTGGTAATAAATATTTCAGTCTCTATTTGAGGCTTTTTTATTGTGCGTTCTCTATTTTGACGCTTTTTTTAATTTATATTGAGACATTGAGGAGAATGTGTGCTCTCTATTTGAGACTGTCTCTATTTGAGGCTTTTTCTATTTGCGCTCTCTATTGGTAGCGTTTTTTTGTTTTGTCGAGACAATTGCGTCAACCAATTCCTCTATTTGAGGTTGTTTCTGATTGTTAGGTTGTTTCTGATTGTTGTTTTTATTTTTTTTATTTTTTTACTTCTTTTCATTTTTTTATTTTTTTTATTTTTACATATGTTTATGTTGGCTACGCACATCCTTAGTAATGTTATTTCAATCTCTATTTTAGGATTTCTTTTTGAGCGTTCTTTATTTTGAGGCGTTTTTTGTTTTATATTTGACATTTGTGTCAGCTATTTCCTCTATATGAGGAGTGTGTGTGCTCTCTATTTGAGGTTTTCAATTTTGCGCTCTCTATTTGAGGCGTTTTTTATTTTGGCGAGACAATTAATCTATTTGAGGTCGTTTTGTTTTATTTTCAATGTTTACATATGTTTATGTTGGCCACGCAACGTATTTGAGTTTCTAAGTTGTGTTCCGCCTCCCCACGTGTGGCGGTGTCATGCAGTGATATACTTTTCGCAAACCGAGTGACATGTTTTGTTCTTATTGTGCGTTCTCTATTTTGAGGCTTTTTTTATTTATATTGAGACACTGAGGAGAATGTGTGCTCTCTATTTGAGGCAGTCTCTATTTGAGGCTTTTTGTATTTGCGCTCTCTATTGGTGGCGTTTTTTATTTTGTCGAGACAATTGCGTCAGCCAATTCCTCTATTTGAGGTCGTTTCTGAGTGTGTTTTTTTTATTTTTTTTACTTCTTTTCATTTTTTTATTTTTTTTATTTTTACATATGTCTATGTTGTCTACGCACATCCTTAGTAATATTATTTCAGTCTCTATTTTAGGATTTCTTTTTGTGCGTTCTCTATTTTGAGGCCTTTTTTGTTTTATATTTGCGAGACATTTGTGTCAGCTATTTCCTCTATTTGAGGAGTGTGTGTGCTCTCTATTTGAGGCGTTCATTTTTGCGCTCTCTATTTGAGGCGTTTTTTATTTTGGCGAGACCATTGCGTCAGCCAATTCCTCTATTTGAGTTCGTTTCTGTTTTGTTTTCAATGTTTATGCCTATTGATGCTGCCTTGTTGGTTAGAGATTAGATCATAGCGGGGATTTCTTTATTTACACTGTCCTGTTTTAATGGGATGACAGTAGGGTCAGTGTGAGGTTTGGTGCACCCTAGAACCGGTTTAAACCCCCAGTGGCCTACTTTGCCACTGACCGTTCCAAGGCGGTAGCCCTATTGTCAACCCTTTTGTGTTTGTGATGTCGTTTGCATTTTTTATTACTTTTGCCTTTTCGTTTGTCTGTTTGCGTGTTTGTTTTTGTGTTTTGTGGTTGACTGTCGTTCTTGAATGCTGCTTTCCCTGTCCGATATTTTTATCCTTCTTTACATATGTTTATGCTGGCCACGCAACATATGTGTATATCTTTATTTTAACCACGTGAATGTTTAGTCTAGTTTCTAAGCTGGCGGTGTCATGCAGTGATATGCTTTTCGCAAACCGTGTGACATGTGGCAGTTTTTCGCGGTCACAGCAATGACTTATTGTGTAGTTAATAAGAATTTTGACATTTTCAATACAAGAACTTTCAATTACATTTGTCTTTATGAACTGCAGTACCCAGGGTTCATAAAGTACATCTATATATTTCAATTAACTACATATTTTATCTTACTTCTATTTTGTTGAATCCGTGGCCAATATATTCCAATAAGCATAACATGTAAACATCGCCTTGTATTGTCTAAATCCATCTTTAATAACTAGTGGTTTTGTATGATGGATAGCTTTTGTCGAATACAAGCGTATTCAAATAACCATCAGCGAGTATTTATTTGCATGCAAATATAGATTTGATAATTCATTAATGTACGTTTTTGATTATTTGGTTATTCAATATTTTGTTAGTAAACATCAATTTAGGTATACAAAACAATTTGCATATTAAAACAAACACAACAATATATATATACCTTACGTATATTTTTCGTTTATTTTTTTCTTCTCATTTTCAAGATAAATTACACTTATCACCATAACAGTTATTTAATTTGCACACCTTTTTGCCTTGTGTTATTTTTAAAACTTGTCTACCGTCTTCTCAAACAGTCAAAACCATGGTAAAAATGGTGCATTAACATATTATTACATTACATTAAATAAAATTACATTACATTACCTTACATTACATTACATATGCACCTATTATGTCAGCCTTTGGCAGGCGTATGCACCCGCCATGACATAAATTATTCCAGTTATAAAAGATAATATATTACTTGATCACACATTTTTGAAATACTTATAATAACGTACGAGAAAACATTTAATGTCAAGTAGATCGGTTACAAGGTCCAGTAGCATACTAGTATTGCCTCAAAATAGCTATCCCGCCAACAACAGCCAACTTTTACAACATATGTACATCTTTTCTAAATCTACTGACGACGACATGGACGAGGTATATATTTACGAGGTATATATATATAACTTACATATTTTGAGAATTCGAACTCTATAGATACAATATAAACGGTTTTAACCAGCCAGACAAAACCCCACCACTTCGGCGTCGAATTAAAGTTACCAACTCATAATTCATTTTACGCATATTCGATCACGGGTATTTTAAAAACCCGTCAATAAACCTATAGTTTTAATCGGCACATAAGTAGAATAGAAAGGGGCGGTTCTGGCGCAGTTTTCCCTCGCGGGGAATGAGAACAACTATTGAAATATGCCAGGGGGGTACTCAGGCGTAACTCTCCTTCACACCACCAAGATCTAAATGTAAGCTACGCCTAAGGCAACACCAACATATTTCAGCAGTTTTCTCAAGCAACCCCGCTCAGGGAAACTCACCAGAACCGCCCCTTTCTATACTACGGTTTGTCATTTTAATAGCATAACATTTGCAACTCGTTAGGAGAGCGCAATTTTATTTTATGTCTACTTTCGTCGAATCTACTTTCGGCGAAGTTTTTCAATAGCATTTGCAACTCGTTAAGCAAAGTCAGACGGAACCGGACAGTAGTCTTCACCATCGCCCTGCATATCATTTTACTTGTATGCTAGCGTATCTTGTCCATTATCTAATATATACCGTTTATCATCATAAGCTGATAAACTTTTTTTATTTATTGCATAGCTACTTATGTTATGTTTTTGTGATCTAATAACTTTCATCTCATGATGAGCTTCTGTTGCTGTAAACAAAATCTTTTTGTAATCATCATGTGCTATCTGTTTTTTAACAACACACTTTTTAACACCCTTGCATTTCTTTGCGTTAACCTCGTTATCCAGCATATACGAGTATAGATTACTTCGCAACCCAACAAATTCAACAATGGGTATTCTGCACGTTTCATCTTTCATCTTGCCAATAACTTTTTTATTATCATTAAAATGAAACTGACTTTTTAGATCATAATCGCAATTATCATACAGTTCTTTATCCTTGTAAAAGTCCGCGTACACATCTTTTGTTTTTATTTCATAACACAAGGAATCGGTATCAGTAAATAATAACTTAGCTTTTTTATCATAATTGTTTTTGATATAGTTGTAATGGAAATCATACATCAAATATTTTGACAAGTCTAAAATACACATGCCAACATAAATAGGACAATTTAAAACTAATCGTTCTTTTATTCTGTTTACAGCAAATAAATTTTCATTAAACATTTTACAAGAAATAAATGAAGGTCTTGCCGCATATTTTAAAAGGACCTCCTCGTCGTGAGTCAATTTAACATTAATTCTTTTTCTCAAGTTTTCCATAGTTTTACCAAAAACTGAATTGTTCATCAGTTTGAAGAAATCCTTTTCAAAAGCATTTTTACCAGCTGTCCTCTTGGTAGTATGAAAATCTATGTTTGTCTTTAACTACTCTGATTCGTCGAACTGCAGTATTCGATGTGTCTTTGTTACTTTCATCCCAAGCGTTTTGTACAATTCTAAGTTTCTAAAATGCACGACATACTTTTCTTTATTTTTCAACGTCGTAACAAGTTTATTAACGCTACAATTTCCTAGATTAAACTTTTGTTTTAAATTTTTACAATAGTCTGACAACCACTCATCTTTTATATTTAAACTTTCTGGGGCGAGAGGATAATCATTATGCGAGTCATGTAGTTTTTCGGGATACTCGATATCGCACTCAACAATGTAATTTGATTTTCCTTTTTCAAACTTATCAACCCACTTGAAGTTGCCAGTAGGTAACAGCTGACACATGGCCCACCCGTACAAGTTATTGGCATCGAGATATATTATGTACTTGCTTTCTTTTTTCTTGTCATAGTTTTTCATATATTTATTGTTAGCTTGTGAATATCTGTTTGCAATATAACTCGTACCGCCTCTTAATCCTTTTTCCACAAACAAATATTGATCAATATCAGTTATTAAATCAAGTTGGATACCAGTCATCTTGAGGCATGCATCCCAGGCTAACCCAGGACTACTGAAGTAATGGCAAGGATCTAATTTGTAATACTCAATGCACATTTTTCTAAAGTTTTCAAAAACATCTGTCAGCAGCAGCACATCAGTCTTAAGATACAGATCATGATATTCTCCCATATTTTTAATCTTAAATGTTTTCCATATTTTTTTAGCGTGTTCATAATCTGAAATGTGCTCATCATTTAATTGAGAATAAAAGCTATCTTTGCCAGGTAACTTAGTATCCTCGAAACGTTCAAAGCTGTTCATGTAATCATAAGGATAAACACCTTTTCGTTTTAGCAAGTCTAGCTTTTTATCGCTATATTCTTGAGATATATATTGAAACGACGGAACGTTTTTTACTAGATTATCTAATGATTGGGACATAAACTGAAAACTATCAACAAACACTAAACTTTTTCCTAACATGAAAGCCATATACTTTTCCATGTTATTTGGTACAACATTTATGTTTTGTTTAAACTTTCCGATGTGCTGCATTATAAAGTGAGAATCATATCCTCTCAAGTTATGAAACACAACAGGTATTTTTCTAGTCAACCTGAAATTAATATTACATATGTCATGAGCGCTTCCCCTATACTTCCCAGTTATATGACAATGGTCCCTGACTTTTCTGATGGAGTTTTTGTATGCCACTGTATAACCCGCGTCGCCTTTTTTGAGAGTTGTTGCAAAACCATTACCACAAATATGACATGATTTAGATTTTTGGAATCTAGCTTCTTCTTCCTGTGACATCACCAAATCTTTCTTAAAATGCGTATTCATAGTTTTCTTGCACCACTTTTCTTCTTCTATCATTTTTTCCAAAAACTTGTAAACAGCATTTGGTCCTCTGTATGTCACAACTGGTTTTGAATATTGATCATCATAACAACAAACAACCTTGTACCCATAACTGCAATCAGTATGCTTTTGATATGCTTCTGTATGTGATTTTTCAGGATTGTTCGATGCCGAAGAAATACTTTCAGTTATTGCTTCAAAATCAGCATATATAACAAACGGAACCATAAGTTGCCTGTCGTAGTTTTTAAACTTAACTTTTTCATCTTTGTTTGGCATTTTTATTGCTTGTTTTCCGTTAAGTGAAAGGCAATCAGGCTTGTGAGCTTTTAGCGTCCTTTCGAATTTAAAGCACTGCAAGCATGTTTTACAAAACCATTTTTTTCCCTCGTGTAGTGTTTGATTAAACATTAGTCTGTCAAAATCTTTTATCCACACGTAATGATTATTTTCTTCTTCGGTGATTAAAAGCATATCACATGTTTTTTCTGCTTTATTTTTTGATATGTGCAACGGGTATACTTGATTATCTTCATACCCAAATATGTTAAAACAAATGTTGTTTTGTTTTTCTATTTTTGGGATTTGTTTGATAGTAACAGGAAATGTAATTCCTTCGTAATTTAGATCACCAATATGCTTTTTGTACTTTGTTATTCTTTGCAGATCTTTTTCAACAGGAAATTCATAAGCCAAATGGCACCATCTGAAGCATTCGTTATCTTTTTCATTTTTTATATTGATCAATCCTTTTTTAGGATTAGCAAGTTCTTTTGGTAAATCCAAATAAGAGCTGCCTCGTAGAGGCTGATACTTTATTCGATTTATATAGTGTGCATCTACTGATTCAATTTGCCAACCACTTCCCAACTGAAGCCAATTTCCAATTCTATTTATAATTTCTTCTCGTGCTTTGTCTAATGCTTCTGATATTTGATTTTTGTTTAATATTATTATGGCCTTTGAGGCAAAGTAAGCTGTTTTGTATATAATATCAAAACTTACTATTTTTCTAGTACGGAAAATCAGTAATGGATGTAGATACATGAACGAGACGTAATAGTTGGCCATTACATAAGTAGCTCCATTAACGTCTGTATATTTTTGGTAATAATAAAACCACTGTTGAGTTCCGGTTTATTTCCAACGCACATGCGCAGCAGGCTATGTATTACGGTTTAACGAATGCCATTTTGCTTTGATGACATAGACGGATCCTGGTGTACAGTAGGTCGACGTTATACGTTACATTGGACATTTCAAGCCATTGTAATTATTGCAAAATCGTGGGCGAAAATATTTTTGGGCGAAGGTAAGTACCGTAGATAAGTTTTGGTAGGTAATATGGCATATGATGGTTTTGGTGGGTCATGTTTCACGGGGCTGTCCACAAGTTCATGAATGTGTGGCTATGGCTGTGGGCAAACATTTCATGCGCCGCAAAGTTTTGTTTCTCTCTAAGTAGTTGTGCACGACGTCGTACGTGTGTTTTTTGTATTAATGTCTAAATACGCATTTCAAGGGCAATTTGATTGTATACATGTCCTGTCATACAGACGCCTCGTTATATAATAAAGGCCTGTAAAAGGCGTCTTCCTTACAGGCCTGTTCCCAACTGTAAAGTTGACTATTTTCCCCTAAATTTAGCAGGAATCTGTCCCAATCAGAAGGCAAAATTCGTCTGAAAATGTGAAGAAAAGGAAAAAATATGCAATGTTTGTCTGTTGATGGTCTGAGAGGTTATAATTATAATTAAGGTATATAATGTATGGAAGTTTATCAAATCATACTTTTTGCCCAAAATGAGAGAGTTGCAGCAAACAATTTTGTTTGTACAATTCTTAATTGTTCGCCACTAGCGGTGATGTTCCCGCAAACACCATGGTAATCTTTGGCGAATTTGCCGCAAACTCCCTAAAAAGTTATACATTCGCCAGAAGTTCGCCAGAAACATTTATTTATTTGGAACGTTCGCCAAACATCAGCACAAACTAACTTGCAGTTTTTTTGTTCGCCACAACATTGCGACAAACTTTACCATTCCGATTTACTTTTTTATTGCACGCCGTAACATCGCCACAAACTTTTCCATTCAGATTTGCCGTTTCTTTATTCGCCATAAGATCACGACAAACTTTTCCATTCTGATCTGCTTTATCTCCGTTCGCCAAAACTTCACCACAAAGCTTAAACGTATAAAGATTTTTGATATTTCTTCTATGTTACTTAATTATTACTCAAGTAAAATGTACTCAAGTAAAATGTGGATTTTATGTCAAAGGACCACTTGATGAAGTTATTTTGCCAAGTAAAAAACTTTTAGCGGAACCTTATTTTTTCAGTCGGTAGCACGGCGGATTTGTAACCGGAGGCCCGGGGTTCAATCCTCCATGTTGCCACTGAGTTTCGTCGGTGTGTTCTTGGGCAAGACACTTTCCCTTAGCCTTGTCCATCGGATGGGGACGGTCCCTTGTATCGGTCTATCCTCCGAGCACGTTAAAGAACCATAGGAATCTATCTGATATAAGAGTAGGGCACGGTTCCCGGATTCCTATGTATCCTTCTCCTCTCTCTGGGACGGCGCTAAATAATCTATACTGTGTTGATGAGCCGTTAAACAACATTCAATTCAATTATTTTTTCAGAAAAAGCCAAAATACCGTATGTATTATTGTGTTGCAAGAACATTTTAAATACCAAACATCATGATAACTCCAGCATTTAAAACCAGAACAATTAAAAGTGTGTCCCATTGGTGCAAAATGATATCAATATTACTCTGCATTAACATGACCATGATGACCAGTCAATTTAATAGTTTAAGTCATAGTGATGTATTATATAGGAACTATCTTCAAATTCAACAAATATATAATCTACTTTGAAATTTAAGCACAATACTTTAAATAACATGTATTTAAAAGTAAAAGAAATGACAAAGATAATTAATGCTAAATATCAGAATAATATAATACAAGTGTACAGTCATGTAGAAACACAATTTATGATAGGTTGGGGGAAAAGCTGGATAATCTTGCTGACTGGGTCAGTTAATTATTATTACCAGGTAGTATGCAATTTCCTTTGATCTGATGCAGTATGATGCAGTATCCTGCAGATATTATTCTATTAGAAACACATGTGTTCAAGAAACTGGTATTTTTGCATAAATAACCATTATCATGTGTCTATATAGGCAATGGTGTGTTATCAACAGTGTACTATTTTTCAATGAAACTGTAACAATTTAAAACAATGAATTTGAATGAGTTTATTTGAGTGAATATTCTGAAGAGGATTGTAAGTATATAACAGCTTTATTTTTATATGTCGGAAATAGCAAGTTTTGCATTTTTCATCTGGTTAGGTAACAGTCGTCTGGAACTTTCGGAATCCGCCCCAGACCATCATCAGACCCATAACCTTACCTCCATTGGTAAATGTTTATATTTATGTTTGTGGGTCTGTCCTAAGGGTCTGGTGCTGATTCTAATTTAAGATATCCAGGCACCAAATGCCTATTGGACTAATGCAGAAATGACAGCTAGCTAGTGCTCGACATCTCCATAAAAATGGGAGTAATACAGAAATGACAGCGCTCGACATCTCCATAAAAATAAGAGTAATGTAGAAATGACAGAGCTCGACATCTCTATGAAATGACTGTAATGCAGGAATAACAGCGGTCGACATCTCTGTAAAAGTGAGAGTAATGCGTAACGACAGCGCTCGACATCTCCATAAAAATGGGAGAGATGCAGAAAAGCGCTCGTCATCTCTGTGAAAATGAGAGTAATGCAGAGAAGTCTCCGTGAAAATGAGAGTAATGCAGAAATGGCAGCGCTCGACATCTCCATGAAAATGAGAGTAATGCAGAAATGACAGCAGGCGACATCTCCATAAAATGGGAGTAATGCAAAAATGACACCACTCGACATCTCCATGAAAATGGGAGTAATGCAGAAATGACAGTGGTCGACATCTCCATAATAATGGGATTTATGCAGGAATGGCAGCGCTCGACATCTCCATGAAAATGAGTGTAATGCAGGAATGACAGCGGTCGACATCTCCATAAAATGGGAGTAATGCAGAAATGGCAGCGCTCGACATCTCCATGAAAATGGGAGTAATGCAGAAATGACAGCGGTCAACATCTCAATAATAATGGGATTTATGCAGGAATGGCAGCGCTCGACATCTCCGTGAAAATGAGAGTAATGCAGGAATGACAGTGGTCAACATCTCCATAAAATGGGAGTAATTTAATGCAGAAATGACAGCAGTCGACATCTCCATGAAAATGAGAGTAATGCAGAAATGACAGCGGTCGACATCTCCATAATAATGGGAGTAATGCAATAATGACAGCAGTCAACATCTCCATAAAATGGGAGTAATGCAGAAATGACAGCGGTCGACATCTCCATGAAAATGAGAGTAATGTATAATGACAGTGCTCGACATCTACATGAAAATGGGAGTAATGCAGAAATGACAGCGGTTGACATCATCATGATAATGGGAGTAATGCAGAAATTACTGCGGTTGACATCTCCATAAAATGGGAGTAATGCAGAAATGACAGCGGTCGACATCTCCATGAAAATGGGAGTAATGCAGAAATGGCAGCAGTCGACATTTCCATAAAATGTGAGTAATACAGAAATGACAGTGGTCGACATCTCCATGAAAATGGGAATAATGCAGAAATGACAGTGGTCGACATCTTCATAAAATGTCAGTAATGCAGAAATGACAGCGGTCGACATCTCCATAAAATATGAGTAATGCAGAAATGACAGCGGTCGACATCTCCATGAAAATGGAAGTAATGCAGAAATGACAGTGGTCGACAGCTTCATGAAATGTGATTATTGCAGAAATGACAGCGGTCGACATCTCCATAAAATGTGAGTTAAATGCAGAAATGACAGCGGTCGACATCTCCATAATATGTGAGTAATGCAGAAATGAAAGACAGCCCTCGACATCTCCATAAAAACGGAGTAATGTGGAAAGAGAGTAAGAGACAACACTTGACATTTCCATGTACATGAGGATTTGCTTTTTACACAAATCAGGATAGGATTTTTTATTGTATTGCTTAAATGTCAACTTTGTAAGTTAGGGATTAGAAGTTTAATTTACAGTATTTATTTTGTATAAATTATTCATGGCAACACCCCATTTAATAAGATCATATTTATTTTAGTCAGTTTGTTCAAAATGAATAATGACAACAATTATTCCAACTTGTTATAGGGTGTGTAACAAAACTATTTAGCTCATAAACATGTTGTTTTTTTCACTATTTAACATAATGGACTGCACCATATTTAAATAAATCGACATGATTTAAATAAATTGACACTTAATAATTTAAATAAATCCTCTTGATTTAAAGTATATCCTTAAGATGTAAAATATATCATCACGATTAAAATATATCCATGCGATTTAAATCATTAGAATATATGTAATTATATTAAAATATTTCTATTTATGCTCATAGAGGATTTGTTTAAATGGTGTTAATTTGTTTAAATGGTGTCGATTATTTAATTATAGTGAATTTAATTAAATTGTTGCACATTTATACTATAACGAAGGTCGACTTATTTAGATCACAAACGAATAATTACATCAAAACCATTTAGTTAAATCGTATGGATAAAATCATATATTTAAATCGCGAGGATATAATAATCTAAATCGTAAGGATATACTTTAAGTCGAGAGCATTTATTTAGTGTCAATTTATTTAAATTGTTCCCATTTATTTAAATTTGGTGCAGTCCATGTTAAATAGTGAAAAAAATTGTTTTTGAGCTAAATATATATATTTATTGGTTACATCATACTAGCGTGACGCGTTTCAGATTCCCGCCAAAACGAATTTGCATTCAAAGTTATCCTCAACATTTTGCAATGTCATTTAGCCGATTGCTCCATCTATAGTTCATTTACGTGAAAGCAGTAATAAAACATTCATCTGCATCGTAAATAACAAGCATGCAACGCAAATCATACATCAGGTCACATACCACTATTGTTTTGGGGCTACTGATTGGCTGAAAAAAGTATAGGGTGTATTAGGGTATATCTTTTTCGAAAGAGCTATTTTCTGATTGGGTAGAATTGCCTTAATCATAACTGATGTACATAAAATGTCAAAATAATATGTGTAGGTGATAAAAAAAAAAAAGTGTATTTGTTCTTGCATCTGGGCTATTTTATTGAGAAAATTACAGGTATAGTAAATTGTCAGAAATTCACATTTATTTGCTGCGAGCCCGACGGTCATCACCTTCATCAAACCGAAAGTAGGTGAAAGCATTACAAAAGCCCCAATTATTTTCACTTTTTTAAGTGTGTCTAGGATAGTTCTTGGAAATAAAGTAGCCTAAAAGGTTCCCTTGGGTATGTAAAATGTGTTTTAGGGCCAAAAGGCTATAATGTAACCCTATGTAAAATGCAATAGTGGTATATGACCATCAACACGTGTGGCAAGCGGCCATAATCACTGGGTGCTGACGGTGTCATACCGAGAGCCGTTTTGTTACGAGAACAGGTCATGGTTTCGCAGTGTAGCAATTATGCTAGGACCAGTCCAGGCAAATACGTCACTTCCGGTTTGTAGCCTGGAATTCATTACAAATCCAGAGCTCATGCAAAGCAGACGTTTAACCAATACAGTGGAAAACCTCCATCTGACTGTTTCTGACTTCTGATTATGTGAGTTACCATTTGTAATCACTGTGTAATATCTATATATAGGGCAAGATTGCTTTAATGGCGTTGTCGGCAATAAAGTACCTAGAGGCACATATTGGGAAAATCCCACTTGTGGAATTCACATCGACAGCAAAGTTATGCTCGATGCAGAATTTCGATCTGTTGCCAATTAATTCGGTAGACAACTGTTGTAAACAACTGTTGTATGTCATTTTATGACATTTTTATGTCCGTTAGCACTCTAAAAGAGAAAAAACTGTCGGTTTTTATCTTTTATTGTGTTGCGGTAAACGCAATTTGGCGGGAAGGCAGCCATACCATATCCGGCTTGCTCAACTTGGAAGCATGCGCAGTGATATGTATTTGAGACCACAAGGCATTGCAAATTGTAAACATCCGTTTTGCAAACCGGAACATCAAAATCGAAATAAAAACATCGATTAATCAAAGGAAAAACATATAATGTAATGCATAGAAATCGTTAGAGTTCAACATTATTATATGATAAACTTTAAAAGAAATATTCAAACTCTAAAATAAAATTATCATTATTATTTTTTTTATTATAGAGCACTTTACTCTTGCATTGCTCTTAAAGGGATATATTCACTTCGAGAATTTTTTTAAAGCGACACTTATTCGCTCACACTAAACGAAAGAGATTGTCGGTTTCTTCGTTTTGGTGTGTTGCGGTAAGTAAACTTTTTTAAAGGTGATATATTCTTTAGAAAGGGTACATAGTATTCAAGATTTTTTTTGATTTTTTTTTAAAGCGACACTTACTTGCTCACACTAAACGAAAGAGATTGTCGGTTTCTTCTCTTTTGGTGTGTTGCGGTAAGCAAGGATTTGTCAATAAGAGGATAAGAAAATAGGTCAAATTATATAGGGCGAAAAAGGAAGTCTCGCAAATTCTCGGACAGAAATCTCGAGATCGGGTCACCTCACAATCATCGTCTTCAACCGCCATTTTGGAAAATATTGAATACAACGCTGGGTAGATTAATGTCGATAAACAGCAAGAAAACGCTTTATATAAGCAATTATCTAGTAAGTATTATTTTAATATGATGTATTTTAATGAGGAAATGTTTATTCTCCAAATGTTTTTCGTTGGTAGTGTAGTTTTATGTTGATGATTGCTAATGGAATTCTCCCGATTCTCGGCCGTGTGATGTTGTCAGGTTGGGTAATCGTATTTATAGGAATATTGATATAAAATATGTTTTCCATTGAAGGTAATACGTTTTTGATTATAAATGTATTCGTTATACGAAATGGTTATTAAAATTTAATAAATAACATAATCGATACCATTCCGTATTTTTTTCTGATTTAAATTTCACTTTGAGTTTAAAACCAAAAAAAAAAAAATACGATGTTACCGCCTTTTTAATAGGAAGGCACAAAATCATGTTCTATTTTAAAAAAATACACATATTTGTGTTCTTATATAATTTTCCTATTGTATGGTAACCTTTATTTTGTACAAAGTATTTTTTTTATTT
Source organism: Cyrtodaria siliqua (assembly GCA_037043455.1). Classification (NCBI taxonomy): domain Eukaryota; kingdom Metazoa; phylum Mollusca; class Bivalvia; order Adapedonta; family Hiatellidae; genus Cyrtodaria; species Cyrtodaria siliqua. The sequence continues at coordinate 45,775 of JAWPHD010000595.1, forward strand.
TTTTCTCAGCTTTCAAATGGGCAGTATATTTCTTGTTGTTATAATTCACTTTGAAAATTTAGAAACACTAGTGTGTTACTGCCTATTTAATAGAAAGGCGTAACATCATGTTATTTTCTGAAAAAATACACATATTTGTGTTCTTATATAGTTTTTATACTGCATGGTTAACTTGATTTCATAACAAGCATTATAAAGAAAAAGAATAATAGATTTCAAATGGGCATATATTTCTTGTTATAATTCACTTTGAACTTTTAAAAGCAAAATTTAGAAACACTAGTGTTTTACTGCCTTTTTAATAGACAGGCATACACTCATGTTATTTTCTAAAAAAATACACATACTTGTGTTCTTATATAATTTTTATACTGCATGGTTAACTTTATTTTATTCAAACCATTATAAAAAAAAAGTATTCCAGCTTTTAAATGGGCATATATTTCTTGTTATAATTCACTTTGAACTTTTAAAAAAATTAAATTTAGAAACACTAGTGTGTTAGTGCCTTTTTAATAGAAAAGCATAAAATTATGTTCATCTTCTAAAAAAACACATATTTGTGTTCTTATATAATTTTTATACTGCATGGTAACCTTTATTTCATCATAAAAAGCATTATATTTATTTTCTTTAGCTTTCAAATTGGCAGATTATTTCTTCTAATTTTAATATAAATATATAAAGGCACACAATCATGTTCTTTTTAAATATATATATATACATATATATAATATATTTGTGTTCTTACATAGTTTTCATACTGCATGGTTGTCCTTTTATCATGCAAAACATTATTTCTATATTCTTTTCTCATTTCAAAGGGACACAATATTTCTTTAAAAAAATGATTCTAAAATTTTAAAAATACTACTACAATAAGTGGTACATGTTGAAAACTCACGACGGTCATACTTAATACAACATAACACAGATTGTAAGTCGTGGGTATATATACTTAACACAAATAAAACAGAAACAATGCGTGACCACATGGCTGCAAACCTTTAATATTAATTATAACATTAATATTCAGTTTTAAACCAATACTCTGCATTTAATCCCTTATAAAAGTAACACTTTAACTTAGTTTATTTTCAGCCGCTTCAAAAGGGGAAGGATACAGAGGAATTTAGGAACCACTCCATACTCTACTTTATACATTTCCTATGCACGGGACTGCAAATTTGAACCATATATTGAAATGTTTTGGATTTGTTTTGCACTGTATGTGTCATTTCTTGTTTATGTTAATTTAATTAAAACTCTTTTTTACCGCATGTTTTGTTTACATAACTCAAATAAAAAGCTATGAATTTCTGAATTTTGTCTTCTTGTTATTGTTTAGCTTGTGGAGCATTTATTTGAATAGTTGCTTCAGGTATGGCACTCTGCATGTAGTATGGGACAATACCGGATTTTAATGACCTAGTGTTGTTACCAGCGAAATATGACACCAGCTCAAACGAGCTGCATATACGGCTTGTGTTTTATGGCATTACCACAGCAATATAGAATGGATCTCAATACCCGGTTTTATGACATGGTGTTGTTATTAGCAAAAGATAAGGCGGCAACTTGCTTAAATATCTGCATATTCGGCATGTGTTTTATGGCACTACCAAATCAATATAGCATGGGTCTCAATACCCAGTTTTATGACATTGTGTTTTGAAAAAAGATAAGGAACCCGCTCAAATAGGGTGCATATTCGGTATATATTGTATGACACTCACAGCAAAAAGACACTAGTGCCATAGGTCGAGCATAAATATATATTTAACATAGCAATTAAACACGAGTAAGTACCGCATTTTATGACATGCGGTAAGACTCTCAGTGGAGCTAACAATTCAAACGTCCGGGGAATGGGATGAGGATTGGGAGCTTTTGATAAAGCACGCACGCACAAACAAATTTAAAGAAAATGTATGTATGATTCGTGGCATGCATAGCATGGACAGTTTAGGAGCGGGCTTATGACTCATATCTACACCATTATCACACAGTTCATCATCAGAAACCTCATTTTCACTGGCAGTAAACTCGCCTAATAAAGCTTCAAGATCTAGATCATCAAAATTAATAAAATCTTCTTTTCCGTAAGACATGCTTATTATGTTCGTAAAGATCATCAGAATGACATTACCAAATGGTAAATATGTACAAGAGATACATGTTCAGTTGTTTTTTAAAAAAAGCATTGATTTAAATAAGAGTTTAATCAGCAAACTATAATTATGCATCTCATTCTTCATGGTCTTTTAACAAGTAGCGGGACATATCAAAGGGATCGGCCGACGCCGCGCTTTAAACTCGAAGAAGAAAAATGATAATTTCGCTAATTACCATACATTTGCACAAACAGGATGCTTTTTTAATTCAATTTAATTCAATTGGTCTAATTGCAATACGGTTAAAATCGTTATAAAAGAAGAAAACAAATATCAACCGACACCGCGTCACACAATATTAGTTTCCCTAGCGAAAACAATACAATTAATATTAATGATTCACGCCTTGTAATCCAAACACTTTAAGAATTATAAAACAAGATGTCCGATAATTATTGGTAGTTAAAGTATTTTATTATAACAGCAAGGAATAATTACATATTTAGAGAATAAGATCGTCACCATTTCCGCGGTAATCGGAGTATCACCGTGGGTTTATACATTTTATTAAAACCATTTTCGAACTAGTCTCCATGTCGTGACACAAACCTGAGCATTACCTTTACATTTTTTTCTCTTAGATTCTAGATCACAGTTATTTCTAAATAATTAACACACACACAACACAGCAAGGTGATCCAACCAAAAATACACCGCGAGTCATTTTTTTTATATATATATTATAAGGACAAGCTGAATACAGAACCCGTTTATATTACGTCTATCTACAGTCCTTGTTCAATACAAAGACAATGCAAGTTGAAAAATGCCAATAATGAATTATGATAGAATTTACAGAATAGGAATATCATAGAAATATACAGGGTCCATATATTATATTATTTTATGCGTTCGATGTATTTGTCAATACCCGGTACCAGCTAACTGTTATTGAAATACATATTCAGCAATTAGCCGCCATAATTCCCGAGTGCTTTATGTAATTAGGGATTTTTCTATTGACTTACACATGTAATCAAGTAATTAACAAGACGCCAGTTAAAAAGAAGCTGTATATTTCTCACGTAATATATGAGATAAACACAGCAGTAGAACCGAACTGGTTTTGTGTCGAAACGTACAGGTAAGCTCGCTGCGTTATCGTTATCGATTGGACCCGTCTTATCGAAAGACCCGCCTTATCGATAGACGCTGAAATCTCGTACTTTCTACGCGAGAGTCTACGAGATTTCATCATATTTTCTTATCCTCTTATTGACAAATCCTTGCGGTAAGTAAACTTTTTTAAAGGTGATATATTCTTTAGAAAGAGAACATAGTATTCAAGATTTAATTATTTTTTTTAAAGAAACACTTACTCGCTCACACTAAACGAAAGAAATTGTCGGTTTCTTCTCTTTTGGTGTGTTGCGGTAAGTAAACTTTTTTATCTTTTTTAAAAAAAAGAGATATATACACTTGTTTTTTTTAAAGGGACACTTACTCGCTCACACTAAATGAAAGAAATTGTCGGTTTCTTCTCTTTTATTGTGTTGCGGTAAGGAATATTTTTTTTTTTTTTTATTTTTTTTTTTTTTAAAGAGAATATATACACTTGAGAATATTTTTTTTTAAAGAGATACTTACTCGCAAACACTAAACGAAAGAAATTGTCGGTTTCTTCTCTTTTATTGTGTTGCGGTAAGGAATATTTTTTTAAAGAGAATATATACACTTGAGAATAATTTTTTTTTAAAGGGACACTTACTCGCAAACACTAAACGAAAGAAATTGTCGGTTTCTTCTCTTTTATTGTGTTGCGGTAAGGAATATTTATTTTTTTAAAGGGACACTTCCTTTTAAAACAACACCAAAAGAGCACAATTTAATTTTTTTAAAGGGATACTTCCTATATTGTTCGAATATTTTTTATTATTACTTTTAGATAACTGATACTTTTTTCCATTCAACAGAGTTATTACATTGACAACAATAGACATCTCTAACTGGTTCTAGTTAAAGTGCAGGACCACGAAGAGCATATAAGTAACCATCCTAGTGTAACACCACAGGATGGTAGGATAAGGGATACAAGACAAAAAGCCTAGTGTGTCATCACAGGCTCATTCATCGATAAGGTTTGGTTTTCAATTAAATCAAAACTATCAGTTATCAATTATACAATATCTTTCGTTATTTATAAATATATAAAATAATTAACAATGTGAGTAAATTTATCTTTCAGAAATTATGTAATTTTTCATTTTTTTATTTTTATTTTTTTTATTGTCATCACTTTAATTCTAATCATGTACTCTGGTCAGTCTCCTTCGGGTCAGTCTTACTTGGGGTCAAAGGTTAGAATTAATTTTTGTGCAGCAAGGGATTTGATGTCTTTACCGGGAATCGGTAATAAAATTGCGCATTATATAATACAATTTAGGGAAGCGAATGGGAACCTATCTCGGGAGGATTTCATTTCAATGAACATAAGGTCTAACGTTAATTTGGTCGACTGTATAGATTTTACATTTTGGCAACCAAATCCTGTACAAAGAGACCCTATAGCCCTAGAAAACAGATCTGCCCTAGATATAGCATCAGGGCAAGATAACTCGAGGGCATTGAAAGAGGAAAAGGAAACGAGGGAGTTCATGACTCGCACAATAGATGCGATACATTCCAGCCCATACACCGACCCAGTCGCACAAAGTCAACAAACAAGTGAGAACATATCTGAAATGTCTCACAGCGTTAAAACTCAACAAACGCAAAATCCAGAAGGAACTAGTGGACAACAACCAATTGCGTCCCCATCGTCTAAGGCGATAGAAAGGGGTAACAATCAAGAATCGCAATTGAGAATTGACCCGTATTCAGCTAGAGGAGACGACAGCAAATATCGAGATACAACTATCCGATATGATCCTTCGCGAGCTAGGATAACAGATGGGAGCACATATCGAGAACATCAGTTCCAGTATGATGCATCTCTAATAAGAGGTCAATGACCTTGAAGCTCTACTGATTGATTTTGATTTCAGGAAGTAGTCGCTACAGACTTATTTTTTGAAAATCTATTTTTAACCGTGACGGCCATCTTGAATTTCCGGCCGACCCGAAATTTTGCTAAGATCAATAAGACATTAAGAGCAACATTCCTGTGAAGTTTCATGAAAATCCGTCAGGTAGTTTCAAAGAAGTAGTCGCTACAAGTTTTCATTATATAACTCTATGTAAACAAAGCAGCCATGTTTAAGGTCAAATCAAAACGATTTTCGACAAGGACCAACATCATGTCATACTGATCATTTTAGAAAAAGTCCCATATCAATATCTCTTATTGTTTTGAAGAAGTAGTCGCTACAAACTTATTTATTTTAAATCTATTTTTAGCTGTGGCGGCCATCTTGAATTTCCGGCCGACCTGAAATATTTCTAGGATCAACTAGACATCAAGAGCAATATTCCTGTGAAGTTTCATGAACATCCGTCAAGTAGTTTCAGAGGAGTAGTCGCTACAAGTTTTTACTATATAACTCTATGTAACCAAAGATGGCCACTGGCAGCCATGTTTAACGTCGAATCAAAATAATTTTCCACAAGGATTTACATCATGTCATGCTGATCATTTTAGAAAAAGTCCCATATCAATATCACTTATAGTTTTCAAGAAGTAGTTGCTACAAACTTATTTTTAAAAATCTATTTTTAGCTGTGACGGCCATCTTGAATTTCCGGCCGACCTGAAATTTTGATAGGATCAATAAGACATCAAGAGCAACATTCCTGTAAAGTTTCATGACAATCCGCCAAGTAGGTTCAGAGAAGTAGTCGCTACAAGTTTTTACTATATAACTCTATGTAAACAAAGATGGCCACTGGCAGCCATGTTTAACGTTAAATCAAAACGATTTTTGACTAGGATCAACATCATTAATGCTGATCATTTTAGAAAAAGTCCCATATCAATATCACTTATAGTTTTCAAGAAGTAGTCGCTAAAAACTTATTTTTTAAAAATCTATTTTTAGCTGTGACGGCCATCTTGAATTTCCGGCCGACCTGAAATTTTTCTAGGATCAATTAGACATCAAGAGCAACATTCCTGTAAAGTTTCATGACAATCCGCCAAGTAGTTTCAGAGAAGTAGTCGCTACAAGTTTTTACTATATAACTCTATGTAAACAAAGATGGCCGCTGGCAGCCATGTTTAACGTTGAATCAAAACGATTTTTGACTAGGATCAACATCATGTCATACTGATCATTTTAGAAAAAGTCCCATATCAATATCACTTATAGTTTTCAAGAAGAAGTCGCTACAAACTTGTATTTTAAAACTCTATTTTTAGCTTTGGCGGCCATCTTGGATTTCACATCAACATGAATTTTTGCTAGGATCAACTAGACTTTATGGGCAACATTTCTGTAAAGTTTCATGAATATCCATCCAGTAGTTTCAGCTGTGAAGTCGCTACAAATAAAAGTTTACGGACAGACGGACAGACGGACAGACGGACGGACGGACGGACGACGGACGCCGCACCATGGCATAAGCTCTGCTGATCTCTGATCAGTAGAGCTAAAAACACCAGTTTGGTCTACAGGTATACCACCGTCAAATATACAAAGAGATGCGTATAGTGGTGGTTATTACGGTGTTAACAACCAACAAATATACCCAGGCTATATACCTATAGATATGGCTCAAAGACCGTACCCACCACCAATTGGTTACCCGCCACCATTGCAACTGGTGGAACCTCAGAGACCTTTCAAGGATCCAGGCAAGCCACGGTCCGTATCAATGCCAAAGTCTATTTCCTTTGATGGCAAAGGAAACTGGCAAGCATTTAAGACCAAATTCACATCATTCGCTGATGGTCAGGCATGGACTTCAAAAGAAAGGAGGAACAACTTGTGCTGGAGTTTAGAAGGAAGAGCTAGTGAATTCTACTCTAGATTGATTGAAAGAGAGCCTGGAATGGACCTCTTTGATGTATTAGACAAATTAGAGAAACGATTTGATATGAAAGAACTTCCTGAGACGGCTCAAGTTAGTTTTTCATATGCAACACAATCAGTTGCAGAATCAACAGTATAATGGGCAGATAGAATCGTGTGTTTGGCAATGAAAGCTTATCCGGATTTGACCGACACGCAGATATACAAACAAGCCATACTGAAATTCTGCCAAGGATGTCTAGATAGAACAGCCGCACAATATGCTCTCAACCTTAGACCGCAAACCATGGAGGAAGCCATTGACAAAATTCGGTGGTACCAACATACAGACAGAATTATGTTTCATCGACCGACCACGAAAAGAGACCCCATGAAAGTAATGGCGACTAGAGCATTTGACCCATATTATGAAAGGGAAAGTGACGGAGAGGAGTCGTTCAATGTTATAACTCCCAGAGTTGCTAGGCTTGCACCACAACCTGAGGTTCAAAGGAAAGTGCGTTTCGAAGAAAAACCTCAGGTAATACCGAAAACCGGGAGTATTGAAGAAAAGTCCTCAGAATGGAAGAAAAAAACAAAGCGTCTAGAGAATAGAATGGACAATTTAGATACCAAATTGGGCAGCATGGATTCCAAAATAACTAGTTTATTGGAAGCCATGGAGAGGCTGACGAATTCTCGTAGAGAAGCACGTTCCCAATCCCGGTCCCCATCCAGGTCGCCGAACCGAATGAGGTCAGTGGTATGTTACGAGTGCAATCAAGAAGGTCACTATAAAACAAATTGCCCCCGGTTAAGGAAAGAAGAGAGGAAAGTGTCTCAGGTGGTCGAGGATGATCAAACCTATGAAGAGGAGGAGGACAGCGACGTTTATTCCAGTGATGAGGATTTAAACCAACCAGGGTTGATCAGTCAGGCCTGAGATCAACCCATGACGAGGAAGGCCATCCAATAGAATCCGATAATCTTGCTGAAGACCTGACAACAACACATGAGTGCAAAGAAGGCCAACGGTTTGCAGATCTAGTGCAATCCGATAACAATGAAGCAACAACATTCGAGAACATCCACATAGGCGAGTCCATCGATGAGTTGCCATCAGATATTGAGATTAGCACTAATTGTGAAGAGCCCATCTTTGTAAACCAGTTGCGCTCAGAGTCAATGTTAAAAGTGCCTGTGACAATAGAAGAAGTGGAGTTAAGGCGGTAGTCGACACAGCAGCTCAGGTGACTATAATATCAGACAAGATATAACCAACTTGTGAGAAAACCACCCACAATTAGAAAGATTGTTCTACAGACTGCTGGAAGACAAATGAAAATACCCGGTTCGGTTATAGGACCGGTTTCATTGACATGCTTCTAGGATTGGATTTCTTGAGGAGGCAATGTATCACCCTCGATCTGCAGAAAACTGAGATGATCTTGGGCGAAGAATGTATTTCAATGGTGTTAGGAGCGCCCACGATGCGAGAAAGAGTAGCCAAGGTAGTGGTATGCAAAAGAACAGTAGTTCCACCAAATTCAGTAAAGAGGGTAGAATGTTCAGTCAGTAGGCCGATGTCGCAGTTCATGATAGAGCCAGCAAAAGACATGCCGGTGGCAATGCCAAGAACGGTGCATTTTGGAAATACACAACCAAAGGTTTGTATAGTTAATGTGTCTGATCAAAACATTATTTTGATGCGCAAACAGCACATTGGATTTGCAACGGAGGTTACCATGATGTCCATGCCAATGGAAGAGGATGAACATGGCTATGAAGAGATTATCATTCAAAAGATATCGCACGACGAGCAGCCAGCTAAGGAAATTCCACCCCACCTACAAGGTTTATTAGAGCGATCCGTGATAAACTTAAACAATGAAGAAAAGGAACAGCTCACCGATTTACTTGTGGAATTCGAAGATGTGTTTTGCCAAAGATGATCTAGATCTTGGAAACTTTACAGAAGTTGAACATTCTATTGATACGGGTAACGAAAGACCAGTTAAGCAACGTATGCGACGGACACCGGTCTGTTTTGCTGATGAAGAAAAGGCAAATCTAGAAAAGATGCTAGAAACAAAAGTGGTTAAACCCTCTATGTCGGAATGGGCATCCCCTCCAGTCCTGATCCGAAAACGAGATGGGAGCGTCAGGTGGTGTGTGGACTACAGAGCCCTCAATGCTGTCACAGTCAAGGATGTTTTCCCATTGCCACTAGTAGACGATTGTCTAGACACTCTGGCGGGTAACACATTATTTTCCAAACTCGACGCTAACTCCGCTTATTGGCAGGTCAAAATAAAACCGGAGGACCGGAAGAAGACTGCTTTCTGTACGAAGTATGGATTATATGAGTTTGTTCGGATGCCGTTCGGATTGACCAACGCCCCGGCTACCTATTGTCGAGTGATGAACTTAGTTCTAAGAGGTTTGAATTGGGATATTGTCCTCGCGTTCCTTGACGACATCTTAGTTTTGGGTAGGATCTTTGCTGAGCATTTAAAGAACCTCAGAAAAGTGCTGGAACGATTTAGAACATTTCGAATTAAATTAAAACCCAGTAAATGTGTCCTATTACAAATAAAGGTAGAATTCCTGGGAAGAATGGTTGGACCAGAGGGTTTAGCATAAGGAGAAAGTCATATCATAGCTGTACAGGATTGGTCCGTACCCAAAAATACAAAACAGGTTGAACAATTTCTGGGATTGGTAAATTACCACAGGAGCTTCATTAAAGATTTTGCTCATCTGGCAGCGCCCTTGTACAGCATTACAGGGAAGAATAAGTTTGAGTGGGGAGAAGCACAGGAAGATGCTTTTATAAACATCAAGAGAGCATTAACAACAACACCAGTGTTGGCACTCCCGAATAAAACTGATTATTTCATCCTGGATACAGATGCGTCCGAGGTAGCCATAGGTGCAGAGCTTTTGCAAATTCAAGCTGGCCTAGAAAGAGTGATTTGTTTCGGCAGTTTATCACTGTCCCATGAACAAAGACGGTACTGTGTGACAAGAAAGGAACTGTTAGCAGTTGTGCGATTTACGAGACAATATAGACATTATCTATTAGGTCGAGAGTTCACGGTGCGAAAAGATCATAGTAGTCTGACCTGGCTTCTCAACTTCAAAGAACCCCAAGGGCAACTGGCCAGATGGATTGAAGAGCTGAGTCAATATCACCTGGTCATAGAACACCGCCCTGGAAAGAAACATGGAAATGCAGATGCCCTGTCTAGACGACCAGAAGAAGACGCGGTCTGTCCCGAGTACAGGCTGGGTATGAAGCTAGCAGACGTGCCATGTTATCCTTGCAAGTATTGTGAGAAAGCACATAGAAACTGGTCAGACTTTTCAGAGACGGTGGACGATGTCAAACCACTTGCGACTGGTTCCAAACGCACAATGTTCCAAGGGGAAGAGATAAAATGTCAGTTCATACAGATCAACCAAAGAAAACCACAGGATATCGCAATCAACACCAGTTCAATACCAGATACTAGAGGTGGGACCAATCAAGATGAAGTTCTGAGCAGTGTAGAATTGAGGCTAACAGATGGTGTGCTCGAGACTACATGGCCTGAACAGCAGGTGAAAAGCGTAACTCTCGACAATGATGACTGGGATATTCTAAAAGAACAACAAGAGGACACTGATTTGAAGTTAATAGCTGCCTGATTGGAACAGCAGAAAATCCCAGAGGAGGATGCGCTATTTTCTTCGAGCCCTGCAGCAAAATATTACTGGATCAACAAGGAGGTGTTCTGCTTGAAGTCGCAAGTACTCTTTTAGTGGTACCAAAATCATTGCAGACAGTTATGATACACGCCAATCATGACATACCATCAGCGGGACACCAGGGCGTGGATAGAACCAAAGCACATATCAAAGAAAAATATTACTGGTATGGAATGTCTATAGCCATTAAAAATTATGTGGGTACCTGCGGACTGTGCAACCGTAATAAAGGTGGAAATAGACTAGGCCGGTTCCCTCTCACAAATTTCCAGGCTGGAGCCCCAATGGAGAGAGTTCATTTAGATTTTATGGGCCCTCTTCCGAAGACACCTCAGAGAAATGAGTATGTACTGATGATGGTAGACCAGTTCACCAAATGGGTAGAATGCATACCTTTGCCATCACAGACAGCTGAGATAACCGCCCATGCAGCCGACACGGAATTCTTCAGCAGATTTGGGTATCCATTTCAGATCCATACCGACCAAGGTAGGAACTTTGAAAGTCAATTGTTCAGCACAGTTTGCAAACTTTTGGGAATCCACAAGTCTGGAACCACTCCTTACCGGCCCTCCGCAAACGGCCAGGTAGAGCGTTTCAATAGAACATTGATGGACGCGGTCCGGTGTTTTGTGGGTAACCAAAACAGCTGGGATAAACATCTGGCACAGTTGGCGGGAGCTATAAGGTCATCGATCAATCGCCAGACCGGATTTACGCCAAACAGATTAATGTTGGGTAGGGAGTTGAACCAGCCAGCAGATTTATTGTTTCCAGGAGCACCCAGATCAGTGGCGGAACAATCACCGGATGAGTATGTTAAAGAGTTGGGAGGGGCAATCACGACCGCTCATGAAGCAGCTCGGGAAACTCTCAAGACAGCACAGGAACGGATGAAAAGAGATTATGATGTCAAGGTTCTTGTGAAAACATACAAAGTAGGAGACCCAGTGTTTGTGTTAGACACAGCTTCTACAAAAGGTACAAGCAAGAAGCTTTGTCCGAAGTATAAAGGCCTTGGAATTGTGGTGGAAAAGATAACAGCGGCGTTGTTTCGCGTAAAGATCCGAAACAAGGAATTTGTTGTAAACCACGATCGCCTGAAGTTCTGTTCGGACAGAGAGTTGCCTGCGTGGATTATCCGACTTCAGAAAGATCCCACTCTCTTAACAGCAGAACGTTCTGTAAATAAAGCGGGGGTCCCCGAGGACGAAACATTGTATTGTACTTGCCGAAAGCCAGATGATGGGAAATTAATGGTCCAGTGTGATGACTGCCTAGATTGGTTTCACGGGGCTTGCGTAGGGGTTACTAGCAAAATGGTTAAACGGTTAGGGAAATATGCTTGCCCAAATTGTAAAGCTGACCCAGTTGCGAGACCTGAACCGAGTCCTTAATTATTTTAGGTATACGGCCATGATGGACGTCCCGAAGGATGAAGACTGGAAGCGTGTGATGTCAAAGGGAGAGAAGGATATCCGGTCTTCAACCTCCAGAGGGATTCTAGTGCCTGCGGTACAGTTAGCCAGGGACCTAGGAATGATCAGAGGCATCTCCACAGAGTCCTACTTGCAGCTGGCCAAAGGGCAAAATGGTCTGGCCGTAGAGAGGAAATATGTGCCATGGATACGAGATTTCCAATGGGCATGTGGGATATTTCTTAGCCGGAAGGAAATAACTGACAATTTTCCTATTCCAAAGGACATCGGCCAACCTAAGCAGCGGTCAACCAAACAGCGAGTTGCTAAACCAGCGACCGCCGTTAGACCCAAGGAGGCTGATGCAAAAGTCATCGATCAACCAAAACAACGGTCAGTGCCACAGCTAGTCGCTAGATCAGCGACCATCGTCGCTAGATCAGCGACCGTCACTAGACCAAAGGATGCCGAGGCTGACGCTAATCCAACCGGTGAGGTATCTGAGATGGAAATAGATATCCGGATACCACAAACAAGGGAAAGGTACAGCGTTTCACCTGCTCGAGCAAAACCGATCATGATTTCACGGGCATGTGAGACCTCTCCCTCCCTCCTTCGAGATTATCTGTTGCCCAGGGAGGCATCTATACCAAAGAAGAAGAAGTTCATTATACCAAGAGCTGAGACTGGTCACAGATCTATAAGCCCGAGACCGAAGACTGCAACTCCCTTGGTGGTGGATTTCAGAATATCACGGCCAGTCGTTCAGGAGGGAAAAGGGCGATCGTTAAGCCACAAACGGTATGAGTCGCGGGTGTTCTACAACAAGGACTACCAGGGATCTTTGAGTCCACCTAGGGACCGGAGAAACCCCTCCAGGAAATCCAAGGAACACCAGGAACGCAGAAAAGATGTGCGTCCTCATTCGGACCAGAGAGTTTCGCGTTCACCACGGAGGGCAGTGAAATACTACTCACCGGTGTGTGAACGACGAAGACGTTCGCGTTCATCCCGGAGAAGTCCATCCAGGAAACATCCAGGACGACGCCATAGAAATTCGAGCTCCCCTTTGGACCGAAGGTATGCCCAACAGGTTCACCGAATTTCACGACGCCAATCACCTTCGCACCGGGATCACAGAGGTTCGCATTCTTCTAGGAGATCTCCAGTAGACCCTGGTAGAAGGCGATCTCTGGATGATCCCATAGACAAGGATCGAAGAGTTCCACTCAAGAGGGTACAAGATTCCCCCCTACCAACTGAACCAGCCAAGAAGATTAAAAGATCTTGCTGTCCTTTAGAGGATTGTGGAGTTTATGCCCGCAGAGTGAAACGACATGTTTACTCTAAACACATACCGGTAGTGTTTCACGATTTCGAGACCCCGGAAATGCTGAGTAGTCGTTCGTTTCAGGAGCGCCGTCTATTAGGACTCAAACTCTTGGCTAACATGGTCCTTGGTGCTGATGGAACTCCAGAGAGACTGGTAAGGTTTGTCGAGACGAACCTGTGGATTGATCCGCTAGCTACTATGACCCCCGAGACCGGGAGAGAGATGCTAAGCTTGTGTCAAGCCGCAGGATGGATTGTTCCAGGGAGATTTACCCTGAATCCTGTCAACTCGCCAGCCGTGCTCATCCATTGGAGACCCTTGTCTTTCCTTATGAGTCGTCTCACAGGACCAGACTCTAGACTAATGTGCGAGCATTTTGGACCGGATGTTGAACCAGTTCAAACAACTGCGTCTCAATCTGTTCCTGGGTTCAGCAAGTCCCGAAGGAATCGACCTAATCCCATCAGACGGGCCAAGGCCAAGAATCAGGAAACACACGTCTCTGAAGAGAATCAGGAAACCCCAGCCAAGGAGGAGTCAGTATCCAAGGAGCGAAGCCTAGTGTTGACTTCTAAGTTCTACTACAGGAGTACCAGTCTCGTTGACTTCAACCACATGTGGATCACTATCGAGGATGTCCCAGTCTGTGTTCGCTTGTGGAACAACAACTGGACTGAAGCTGTCCCTTGTGGAAGAGCCCCTACAAAGGCAGGTACAGGATCTAACTCTTGTATCGGACGTCACCATGAAGGACCTGGAACTGGATTATCAGGATAGTCCAGACAAACCTAATGCTGGATCCATCGAATTTCCATCCCAGAGTGAAGAAGAGGCTTTGCTGAGATCCGATCATGGCAGTCTAGATGGGTCACCCACCAAATTAAGGACAGACGTCATTGTGACAGAGCCCAGTCTCGTTGAGTCTCCTTCAGAGCTAACGACAGACGCGAGTGTTGCAAGTGTCGTGTATACCAACCCGAGGACTCTTCCTGCTATAACCGTTTTGGGGTCATGTGTGTCCCCTTCGGGACCCAGGCCCTCCTACGCAGCGATGGCAAAGAGGTCTCCGGTTGCCCGAATAAGTCCTCGAGCTCGACAAAGTCCCGAGACAAAACCTCCGGAACCCGCTCTCTTGACCAGCAGAAACAACGAGGCCTTTGATAGCCACTTTCATCTCGATCGTCTTTCTAAGACCTTAAACGTAACAATGAAGGACCTAGAGAGAGTGGTTACTCAAAGCACCGAGGTAATATCTCAACACCCAACAACCCTGGTGGGAGGAGTAATGGTTTTTTGTGACCCAATAAATCATGGGAACATACCGTGGGGTTTAGGTAGTCAATGGAGAGTTGCTGTGGGCGTTCATCCTAAGAAGATCGAGCAACTTACCCCGGCAAGATTTGATCGTCTGGCTCAAATTCTGATGAAACCAGAAGTGGTAGCTTTAGGGGAAGTAGGTCTAGATTATACCGATCCCTCTACATCATGGGAAAATCAGACCCGAACGTTGGAAAAGGTATTGGGCCTTTGCAATCCAAGGCTGGTGTTAGTCCTACACATAAGAGGCAGTAGAGGAGACCATCTGGCAGAAGTCTCAACTCACTGCCTGGACATAGTAAAGCGTCACTGCCCACCAGAACAAGGAATACATTTACACTGTTTCGGTGGGGACCTGGACCAGCTAAAGGCATGGAGAAGTGCGTTTCCGAATTGCTACTTCGAATTTACTGGGCAAGTTTCTCGGTTTAATAAAGCCCAACGAGAAGCCCTTAAGGCAGTCCCTCAAGATCGACTCCTCATAGAGACCGATGCACCCTATTTACCCATGCTCATCGGGTTGGTTGTCACAACACCTGCTTACATTGGAGACGTGGCATACCAGGTGGCCCGGGTACGACTAGAACCAGTTTCAGTCGTTATCCAGACTTCCAGGGTGAATGGGGAACAACTCTATGTGGCCTCATCCGTGGAGGAATCAACGACGAACATGTAAAAAGACAGTTCGGTCCCCGGACTAGAATTTATTTCAGTCCATTCTGGGTGAGGAAACTAAAAGGAGGCTAGGACTAGAATCTAATTCAGTCCCAGTTTACAAGAATACTTCTCTCAAGCTGAAGACTCACAAAGGACTAGAGCTTGTCTCAGCCCACAATCCAGGTGAGAAAGACTCAAAGAATTCCACGAAGTTCTACAAAAGAGAACGGGGAGGTGTGTAGCAATTATGCTAGGACCAGTCCAGGCAAATACGTCACTTCCGGTTTGTAGCCTGGAATTCATTACAAATCCAGAGCTCATGCAAAGCAGACGTTGAACCAATACAGTGGAAAACCTCCATCTGACTGTTTCTGACTTCTGATTATGTGAGTTACCATTTGTAATCACTGTGTAATATGTATATCTAGGGCAAGATTGCTTTAGCAGTGATTATTTGTTTACACATAGAGAGTGGAATAGTTTCGTTTTACAAATATTTAATGTATTTTACTCTTTTTCGGCTTAGGATCTTTGGATATTTACAGAGAAATGGTAAGTAAATGTGTATGTTATGTTTGTGTATGCTCTATATCTATCATTTTGTTTTTTTCTTAAATCTGTTTGTGTTTATTAGTGTTTAATTACCATGTGTTACATAAAAAACCTTGTTTATTTGCAAAACTGTATAAAAGTAAGACAAAATAATCAAAGAAAGAGTCATTTGTCGTGATATTAGTGAATATTCATTTCTGCTACAATAAGATGTCTCTGTTATTACGAAATCATTATTTAAATCGGCAATTTACATCATTTTTTGTGTCTGTGTTTCTGACAGAGTGTGTCTAGGTTTTCATACGAAGTACAACAAAGTAGTATGTGTTTTGTTACAAAGTCGATTTCTTTTTTTCAGAATCTTATGTGCAGCTATTGTTGCGCTACCTTTGAGATGATAACAGACATGGTGCGCCATTGTGTCGAGGAGCACCCGGCAGAAAAGGTGTCCTACATGTGGAGATCAATTGACGGGAATAATCGCCAAAGGACATATAATGTGTTGGGTTCTAATGTTATCGGCAAAGAAATCAATTTTGATCCTCAATCTGAGAAAATGATAGTACCAACCAAATCTTCAGCCAGCGACAGCCCAGTTCGAAAACTTCAAAAAATCAACTCACCATCAAAATCAGTTCATTGTCAATTATTTTCACATTTGGAAGTCGACCAAGAACATGTCGAAACCATCGCTTCAACTGAGGCAACAGATTCAGTTGCTATGAATCCTTGAAAATGCAAATTAAAAGTTCTTACAATGACTAAGTTATGCACACATGTATACCCAGTGGGCACACGACGTTGATTCAACGTTGAGATGTGGTTGGATTTTGGTCACGACGTCGATCAACGTTACTTCAACGTTGAATCAACGTTGCCCTATTCAACCTTCAACCATCAACTTGTATGGTATGAGACTGACGTTGTATCAACGTTGATTGTGGGTCCCAAAGGGGTTTTGCGTGAAAACGTGATCGGGGTGTTTTTAAAAACCTGACACGTGAAACAAACAATATTTTTGCGTGATTGCGTGAAAATTATATCAGCGTGATCCGTGATTTTGGTCTTGGTAAAACGTGATCGCGTGATATGGTGACGTGAAACGTGAATTTTTAGTCCTTTTCAGTCTTTATAGTGTCCCTCCTCCTCCCCCGAGCCTCCCCCCGAGAGCTGAACTTTCGTACTTGCGCGAACATCTGGCACGGGGAATCCCCGGGGACACTACAATCATAGGCAGTATAGACTGTTGGTATGGCGACAGTTTCACTGACATAGCTCACTACATTACAAGTAGCACTGGTCGGCCTGGAACTAGTCTAACACAGTTTGCTGACAAAAGTGGTCTCCCTTGACTGGATTCCAAATATATTACTATAATTTATGATGGTCTCTGTAGTACAACATAATACCGCTAGGAGCGCGCATATCTAATAGCGCGCGAGAATCGTATCTGCTTGTTTATGTGTTGCAGAATGGTAGAAGCTATTCCTCCGTTTGAGTTTATTGTTTGTATTTTTGTTAATGGGGTCAATTTGAAAGCCTCAATACATCTGACAGCTCAAGTTTGTGTGTGATTGTGTGTGGTTTTGTTTTGTTGTTTTTTTAGCTCTACTGGCCAAGAGCCAGCAGAGCTTATGGGATGGTGTGTTGTCCGCCTTCCGTCGTCCGTTAACTTTTCTTCAAACGACTTCTCCTCAGAAACCGCTTGGCTAATTTTGACCAAACTTCACATGGATGATCCTTAGATAAATTCTTTTTAGATTTGTTAAAATTAGGTCAGCGCTACACCCAAGATGGATGCCATAACCATATATAATCGAAACCTTAAAAAATCTTCTTCTCCATAACCGCTGGACAGATTTCAACAGTCTTTCTTTTAAAATGTTCGCCAACGCCTAGACTATCAAATTTTCTCAAATAAAGTCCCCGGGGTTAAAAATGGCCGTGCCCCGGGGGTCCAAAGTTTGTATATTGAGGTTTTGCATGCTTTTCATATAGACATATAGGAAAAAACTTTTAAAAAATCTTCTTCTCTGAAACCACAAGGCACAGAGCTCTCATGTATTACATGTAGCATCAGCTTATGGTCCTTTACTAAGTTTGTTCAAATGGTGACCCTGGGGTCAAATTTGTCCTTGCCCCGGTGGTCACAGTTTTACATAGACTTATATAGGATTTGTTTTTAAAAATATCTTCTTCTCGGAAACTTCAACAGCCAGAGGTATGATATTTTGCATTTACTATAAGCTTATGGTCCTTTACAAAAAAAATTCAAATGGTGACCCTCGGGTCACATTTGGCCCAGCCCCAAGGGTCACATATTTTACATAGACATGTATAGGGAAAAACTTAAAAAATCTTCTTCTCTGAAACTGCAAGAGCCAGAGGTTAAATATTTTGCACTTGCTATAAGGTTATTGTCCTCTACCAGGGTCACCATTTGGCCCCACCCCGGGGGTCACAGTTTTACATAGGCTTGTATAGGGAAAAACTGAAAAAAAATCTTCTTCTCTGGAACCACATGGCACAGAGCTCTCATGTATTACATGTAGCATCAGCTTATGGTCCTCTACTAAGTTTGTTCAAATGGTGACCCTGGGGTCAAATTTGTCCCCGCCCCGAGGGTACAGTTTTACATAGACTTATATAGGATTATTTTTTTTAAAATCTTCTTCTCGGAAACTACAACAGCCAGAGGTTTAATATTTTGCATTTGCTATAAGCTTATGGTCCTTTACCAAGTTTGTTTAAATTGTGACCCTCGGGTCACATTTGACCCCGCCCCAAGGGTCACATGTTTTACATAAATTCTTGTATAGGGAAAAACTGAAAAAATCTTCTTCTCTGGAACTGCAAGAGCCAGAGGTTTAATATTTTGCATTTGCTATATTATAAGCTTAAGGTCCTTTACCAAGTTTGTTCGAATTGTGACCCTCAAGGGTCATATGTTTTACAAAGACATGACATGGGGAAGCATATAACTCCATGTCCACCGCCGTATGCATGCCATCTTTGGGATGGTTAAAATTGTGTACTGTTGATTTTATGAATATTGAGTTCTGCTCAACCCGGGGCTAGAGGGCGTGAGCGGTAGCCAGCATATTTCACTACAGCTCATGAACAGTCTCAATCAAACCGAGACTGCAATATTTCGTATGTGTCGTGCTCGGCCGTTTCCAAAGGTCCATTATCATACTTTTTTTATGTATAGGGAAAAATTTAAAAAATATTTTTCTCTGAAACTGCCAGAGCCAGAGGTTTAATATTTTGCATTTTCTATAAGCTTATGGTCTTCTACCAAGTTTGTTCAAATGGTGACCTATTGGTCACATTTGGCCCCACCCTGTGGTGTCACAGTTTTACTTAGGCTTGTATAGGCAAAAACTGTTTTTTAAAAAAAATTAAGTTTTTAATTTGACTTTTTTTTTTTATTGTTTTTTTTTCAATTTCTTTTTTTTTTTTTTTAAATGTTTGTTTTTTAATTGTTTCAAATTATTTTTTTTCATTTTTTTTTTTTCATTTTTTTTAATTTATGTTGTTTTTTTTTAAGTTTTTTTTTAATTTTTCATTTTTTTTTTTTTTTTTTGATTGATTTGATATATTTTTTTTCATTATCTTTTTAATTACTTGACACTTACTTTAAAATTTCTTGTCGGCGCTACTCATCCTAAATGCCATGTTGAATTTCGACGAAACTTGGCAGGAAGCATCGGTAAGATGTCTAGTTGTGCATATCACGCTTTTGTTCCAGTTCGCTGATTTTTGACGGAGTTATGGCCCTTTGACATTTTTATTTTGAAAGGAAGCCTCAGTATGATGTCTAGTTGTGCAAAGCGCGGTATATCAATGAAATCTTGGACAATTTCGAAAACCAGCTAGATCTTGTTAGTAATAACAGAGTTATTGCCCTTGATTTGTTGAAAAATGCTATATTGTATTTTCCTTTGTTAAACCTATAGGAGAAGAGAGCTATATCTAGCTATATATATCTAAATCTATTAGAGCTGTTTTAGCCAGTAGAGCGTCCACAGGCCCTCTTGGGCCTCTTGTTTGTTGTTGTTGCAACCCACACATTGTACTAGAGAAGCTCGAGCCTATAGCGCTTCACGTCTGCTCATCCACATTTAACGTGAAATGTGAAAGTTCTGCTATTTTCACGTGAAGACGTGATCCTTGTTTTTATTTTATGTGATCACGTGAACACATCCCCCCTTTGGGACCCCCTTGATTCAACGTTACCGTTCTCAACGTTGGAACATCGTTAGAATTGTAACGTCGTATAGACGTTGATAAAAGGTTTGACCTTTCAACATTGTGGATACATATATATATATATATCATATGTGGCCCCACTACAAGAAAGACGACGCCACCAGCGGCTGACGTTCCTGTACAAGGTGGTGGAAGGGCACGTCCCAGCTATTAATATTGAACACTATCTAAATCCCCTTAGGCCTAAACGAACAATTAGAGCTAAGAAATACGAGGACTACATACATAAAAACATTGTTGCAAACCAAGTGAACAATAACACAAAGTGTTTCCAATTAATACGGATAAATAGTGATAATTTCAAATACTCTTTCTTCCCAAGAACAGTGATAGATTGGAATAAACTCAGTGACAATATTGTGAACCAACAGACCATCGAAAGCTTCAAACGTGAATTAACATTACCAGACTAAATTTACGCGCACACCAGCCCGTTGAATAAAAGCCAGTATTGGTTACTTCGACGTACCTATTCAGATTCAGATATATCAATCATATAATTACGAGGTGTAGGTAAATGAAAGATGTGATAGATATATAACGTACACCATTAATCATTGCAGAATTATATACAGTACTCCTTAAATTTCCTCTTTAATTACATATGCATCCGCGGAATTTGTTTTGCAAGTAACGTACGTTAGGCCTAATTGCAAGAATAAAATGTCGTATACGTTTTATTGCAAAGGCAGCGTAACCCGTAAAACGTTTATCCTAATTATTCGGTCGGAAGTTTATAACAGATGTTACCTCCCCTGGATATCCGCTAGGAGGCCACTAACGGAAATGCTGACCCAGCCAATCAAATGCAGGGATATAAATTTTCACGCGGAAAACTGAGATTGTGTCTTGTTTACAAAGAAATATGTGTATAAAATCGTTTTAGTACAGTTATTTCAATATTCCAAAAGGCGTCGGTGATCAAGTTCGAAGTGGTAAGTCAGTGTTACTTTGTTTGATGGGAAAAGTTTGTGTATAATATTTGTGAATGCCGATCGATTTCGTAGTCGTTGGAATGGCCCCATTTTTTGGAAGTTTTTCTATTCTTTTTTCAAAAAATATTCTCCAACAACCAGTCTCTTGAGGATAATGTTCTTTCCGATACTGCACACAATCAATTTCTGATTATCAATGCAACCTCGTTTCTGAGGAAAGGTTTTATCCCCCACCCCCACCCCCCCTCCCTCCCAACACACACCATAATCCGAGCATTCTCTGACCCTACCTGCCCTTTTTACGATTTTGATATTTTCATCTGCCTAAAAAGCCACACACAAAAAGATAAAAAAAAAAAGAAGGCTTTTAGGGTCAAAGAATGCTTGGATTAAAATTATGGTGAGATCTTGCAAGCAAATTATGTGTGTGGCTCTACTTGCACACTGTGCCGAAAGCTTTATATCCCATCCAAAAGATAGCTCATACTTTTGCTGATGGTGGTCATTGTCGTACTGGGTACTACAAAAAGGCAACCGGGTTACATTTAAGTATACATAAATGTACCCGAAAATTATAGAAATCCAGAAAGGCCCTCAAATTAACATAAATGTACCCGAGACAAAATCTCGCGAGAGTACAATGTCGTAAAACACGTCAGTAACGCGTTCTGTTACTTCACGGAAACTAAACTTTCATTAACGATTCACTTTTTTAAAAGTTTAGCTTACATATTTATAATGTATTTAATGGCGCCAATTTATATTTTGAAAAACAATATTTTTGATATCCCTTTTTTGATGATTCGATTATCAGAATTGAGCGTGTGTAAAAAACTTGAAAAACCTTGTGTACACTCTAGACACCATGTAGTACGACTCGATTCATCAATGGTATAACAGCCAGTAGAGCGTTCACAGGCCCTCTTGGGCCTCTTGTTTATATCCATCTTGATTTGAGCTTGAACTAGCGCTTCTAGTAGCTATAGCGCTTAAATTGTATAACCATTTAAACATTTTTGTACATAACGCGCAGGATTGAAAGGGTGTGTTATCAATCTGTTTTGCAGCAACATTGTTTAAGCAGCCATTACCCAACTGGAAGCTGAAGTATGAAAACATGTGGAAAGAGTAAAATACTAAAGAATCAAATGATTGTTCTCTTAAAGGTCCTTATTCTCTTTCAGGACGATGTCAAATGGTTTGATGGCGAAACTCAATATGAATGGAAATTTCCCATCAAGAACACAAGTCTCTGCAAACTTATAATTGGTAATGTATTAATTAAAGGTATTAAAGCTAGCTCTGTAGAGGGCAACATGTACAGTACGGCTCACACGAAGCACACACTACTCGATTCGCCGAGTTTGACCCTATCGAGTGCCGAGCGAATCTACGCCAAGTCAGTGTTTGGATTTGACGAATCCACAGGGCGAAAGTACACAGAGTCGCTCGGAGTGATCACACTCCGCATAGAATCCAATTAACCATGAGTGCACACCTTTGGCGATTTATTTTTGGGAACAAATCTAAATTTTCAGACAACTTCAACGTGTCCGACATCGCGATTGAAAAAGAATCAATCGGCAGAAAAATACAAACGCCGAGTGCATCTTTTCCGTGCAAAGTTGACATGACTGATAAATATAATGAATACATAAAAAGTCATTTCGAAAAAAAATATGGATTTCAAACTTTTAATGCATTTAATAAAAGTTTTTTCCATTTCTGTTGTCAAAAAAAAAGTTCTCTTGCGACCGACATAAATAATTTGGATACCCATAATCCCTAGCGATGTAGGTACCTTTTAGAAAGGCGGCACTAAGAACGGGTTTAATGACCTGGAATTCTTTACAATTTGTTTGATTATTTTTACTAAAAACTCATCGATCTAATAATAATCAACAGCAGAATCGTAAATCATAACGCCGATTAAATAAAAAATTGTAATTTCCAGTATAGTAATTACTAATTGTATTTTATGTTCAGTCGCCGCGAAGCCGGTAATAGGAACCGCCATATAATTATCGTGACATTATTATCCGGGCATTCGAATTTTCAAAAAACAAAAATAAAAAAATGGCTTCTGCCTTTTTTTAAAAGTTATTGAATAATTATGCATTAGAATAACTGCAGTAATAAAATGTTGCACCTTTTAAATGTGCAGTTTCGACTCAGCGAACTCCAAGTTTGTATACGCGAAGTATCGTGGCATGCGCGAAGTATCACGGCGTAAGTTTGCCGAGAGCCGATTCCCACGCCAAGTAGTTTTATCACCCAAACTCCGCGTAATTACGCGATTTGTAAATTCCTCACTTGGCGTGAAATGGTTGTACGCCGTGGCCTTTTGATATATTAAATGTGTAAATAAACAGATTCGTATATCTTACTTCCCTTTTCAGTAAATTCAGGGCTTTTTTCAACAAAATTGGGAAGAGGCCCAGGCCTGTCCATTTTGGGAAGAACGAACGCGCTTATTTCTCATTTTGGGGAAAATACAAGGTTTCATAAATTAAGTAAATATGACCTTACTATACTTTATTTATATTGTCATCCATTATTTACCATAATTATTAACTTTTCCAAGTCGGAATTTACTTAGCAGCCAAAAACACACTGCCGAATTCATGCTTTTTCTCAAATTCTGAGAGACTGCTGTTTTCCGATTGGGAAATATTTCTGCCACAGTTGGGAAAAAACAGTCCAATTTTCTGTTGGGAAGAGGCCCTTTACAGGCCTCTGTTATATAAGGTAAAAAAGCCCTGAAATTTGTTCATATGTATCTTTCTTTCCTTTTCAGACAGTGTCCTGGCTTCCCACCAAGTGGTGGAGACCTTTGTGGAGGATGAAATTAAAAGGTTTTTAAAATATGCCCAGGAAAGGACTGGAGGTGGAGGAAGAAATGAACAATTTACAATTATTTTTTTAACTCAATGGCCTGATGACTATCACGAGAAAATTCAAGGACCAAGGACAATATAAGTATTCTGGCGGAAGGATTTGTGTATGGTGGCGAAACCACTTGACTTTTTGATTGGATTCATGGGAAAAAAACTGGGAAAAAAAACGATCGAATGAGAATAACTTAATTGGCCTGGTGACTATCACGAGAAAATTCAAGGACAATATAACTATTCCGGCGGAAGGATTTGTGTATGGTGGCAAAACCACTTGACTTTTTGATTGGATTCATGGAAAAAAACTCGATCGAGTGAGAATAACTTAATATTTAACGGATTTTATTCAACTACGGTGCACATACCCCTCCAAAGTGTTAGTAGTGAAATGTGTTATTACATTCCTACATCTGAAAGATTGGGATTTTTCAGTTAAAGAATATTCACATTCTCTAAATATTAACTCCGAACACAAAAATAACTGTGATGCCGTCAATAAAGTGTTGTTGACGTAGACTATCCACCCTTAACGTTCAATAAAACAAATAATTTCGGTTAAAATTATACACAAAGCGATTTGAAATGTAATAAATAGATTATTTAACTGCTGGGCTCGATTTATAAAGGGAAATCCTTCACTTGATGGTGGTCATGTTTGTTCCATTTTAAAGGAATAGTTACAACACTACCATCTCATGAAGGATTTCCCTATAAACGATCGCAGCAGTTAAATAATCTCTATATATCCATTATAGCTTTCATAAATTTTGCCATTTTGTCCATTATGTGCTATTTGTGTAGGCGATTGTTGTCACGTGATCACTGTAGATTGTTATTGTCACATGATCGAAGTGTAGACTTATTGTCACGTGGTCGCTGTGAAGATTGTTAGTCATGTGGTCGCTGTGGAAAGTGTTATTGTCACATGTTCGCTGTATATACTGTTATTGCCACGTGGTCGCTGTGGAGATTGTTATTGTCACATGATCGTTGTATTGACTGTTGCCACGTGGTCACTGTGGAGATTGTTATTGTCACATGATCGCTGTATAGACTGTTATTGTCACGTGGTCGCTGTATAGACTGTTATTGTCACGTGGTCGCTGTGGAGATTGTTATTGTCACATGATCGCTGTATAGACTGTTATTGTCCGTGGTCGCTGTGGAGATTGTTATTGTCATGTGGTCTCTGTGGAGATTGTTATTGTCCGTGGTCGCTTTGGAGATTGTTATTGTCCGTGGTCACTGTGGAGATTGTTATTGTCACGTGGTCGCTGTGGAAATTGTTATTGTCCGTGGTAATTGTTATTGTCCGTGGTCGCTGTGGAGATTATTATTGTCACTTCATCGCTCTATAGACTGTTATTGTCACGTGGTCGCTGTGGAGATTGTTATTGTCAAGTGGTCGCTGTGGAGATTGTTATTGTCACATGGTCGCTGTGGAGTTTATTATTGTCACTTGATCGCTGTTTAGACTTATTGTCACGTGGTCGCTGTGGAGATTATTGTTATCACATGATTGCTGTATAGACTGTTATTGTCACGTGGTCGCTGTGGAGATAGTTATTGTCACGTGGTTGCTTTGGAGATTGTTATTGTCACATGATTGCCGTATAGACTGTTATTGTCACGTGGTCGCTGTGGAGATTGTTATTGTCACATGATCGCTGTATAGACTGTTATTGTAATGTGGTCGCTGTGGAGATTGTTATTGTCACGTGGTCACTGTGGAGATTATTATTGTCACATGATCGCTGTATAGACTTATTGTCACGTGGTCGCTGTGGAGATTGTTATTGTCACATGATTGCTGTATAGACTGTTATTGTCACGTGGTCGCTGTGGAGATTGTTATTATCATGTGGTCGCTGTGGAGACTGTTATTGTCACAAGGTCGCTGTGGAGATTGTTATTGTCATGTGATTGCGGTGTAGATTATAATTGTCACTTGATTGCGGTGTTCGACAATTTATAAATAGCTAGACTTGTTTTGTTGACATAATTACAGAAATATTTTTTAATAGTTGCTTTCGTTATAGAGATTGAGTTTTTTTTTATTATTAAAGGTGATTGATTCGATTTGTAGTGAGGTATTATCTTAAAGCCCAATATTTACATTAAATAAAACCCAACCCTTCTATGAATGCATAATGGTATGTCCTTTTGTTAAATTTGGACCGTTCCATTTATGATACAAAGGATTGTTTTGGAGAAATGACTGATGAGCAGCCAGAAAGTGTACACCCGGATCAGCCTGCGAGTTCTGAGTTCACACTGCATGAAAAGGCTATTGTGGTCATAGCATGAACAGTATATCAAAGGACTATATGGTCGAGCATTTGTACATTTTCTTTCCAGTAGAAAAGTATTAGTTAGAAAATTTGATTTTTTTTTTTGCTCGCCACGACTAATTTAAGTTATAGTTATTTGATTATTAGCAGTCTGATAATTTTTAGCTTTACTTGCTGTAGGTCTTTGCGAGGGTCTTAATAGCAATGAAAGCTCGAACGAGTTCAAAACCCAGCCTGATTGGAAAGTCAGAGATTTCCTGGAATTGCTGCAGCCCTGAGTGATTATAGCTTGTCAATATGACCATATGGTGCTAAGCATAATTGCTAGCATTACATACCACATCAACAATACATTAATCCAACTATAATTCAACATTGTTTTAGCGTTCGGTCTTCAACGTTGTTTCAACGTTTGGTTTTCAACGTTTATTCAACGTCAGAATTTTCAACGTCCAATCAACTTTCAAATCCAACTATAAATCAACGTTGATTCAACATTGGTACCTGACGTTGATTCAACGTTGTTGTGCCCGCTGGGTAGCTTACTCTTTAAGATCATGAATTACCAAAATACATATATGGACAAAATGATTTCGGTTAAAAATGGATTGGCGTATCAACATGATTAAAACAGTTGAAATGAATGAAAGAAATGAATGAAACAATTAAATTAGTAGTTGATTTAAATCAATACAAAAAGTTACCAAGACCAAATTGTTTTTAAGTGAAACTTACAGACGAGAAGGAATTATCTTTCCCTAATTTTTAAAACATAACTAAACAAATAATGTTACAGATCAACAGCACACATAATTATCTAATGGCTTCAGAAGAACACCTAGACATATTCTGTTGACGTCTTCAATAGAAAACATATACACCTTCAGTTGAAAACGCATACCCAATGTAATGACTTCGATAGAAAACCTATACTCATTTCTTTTAAACACGACCGAGTATTAAAGGCAATTTTTGTAGGAATAAAAGCATAAAATCAAACAAAAACATGAACAGTAAAAAAATATGTTGAACTCGTTTTCAAAAGCTGAAAGTTTAAGCAAAATAATTACGGATGCTTGTTTTTATCATGAATTTACTATATAAAAGCACACATTCAAAGAGAAATTGTCTGTTTTTATTAAACACACAACCAAAACAACTACAAAATAGTTACATGTTTGTTTTTCTAACAATTGGTAAATATTAACAGCTTATGTTTCACATAAATACCCTTACCTTTACATGCACAGTTATGTTATTCCAGTCCACAGCGTGTGTTAGACGTGTATGTAAACAAATACTCACTGCATAACCATGACCTGTTCTCGTAACAAAACGGCTCTCGGTAAGACACCGTCAGCACCCAGTGATAATGTTTATGTAGCAACAGCTTAGCAACAGCGCTTCCGGGTCAACTCGTACTTAAGTCAACTCGTACTCATTTTGGTCAACTCGTACTCATTTTGAAAAAACTTGTACTCATTTATTTTTTAGTTGTTTGTTTATATTTTTTTATAATTATATTATAATTTATTATAATGAATGATGTAATATTTAGTTTTACTATTTTTTCATGATTTTGATTACGATCCCTATATTTATTCTAGTTTTCATGTGTCTGATAAATACTATGTTCAACGCATCTACCTAGTTGTAAATTATTTTGATATGCTGGGATGTATAAAATTAAAAGAGTATGAATTCATAATTTTGATAGAGCATCATCAATAAAACTGACCAATCAGTGACCAGAAATAAGACCTACCTAATTCATTCTGGTAGGTGATAAACTCGGTCTTTATCCTTGATGTTCAACCAAGTTTACTGTTAAAATTAAGGTATCTACAATGTGGTTCTTTTAAAACCCTGCATATTTCATGCACATTCATGCAAACTGATTCAACATACATATCTTTCAAAATCAAAATCTTGAAAATTATCATCGTTGTACTTGGTCAAAGATTTTTATTTTACTATAGAACCTAAGGATAAAAACTGAGTAACACAAATTTTATCACCTACTGAAAATAAGATAAAATCTCAACTTCTCTGTAATGAAAAATTATGAATTGGAAATTGTAATTGTATCTTAACACTATTGTATGTTATATGCTGAGATTTTATATATTGTTTTTAAATATATTTTAATAAATTTGAAGAGAAAATAGATGTTTTTGTTTTATGTTCAATTCCATATTTTGACATTTAATGTTTTTAATGTGTTTTTAATATGTATTTGTATAAACCAATCATTAAATGATGTTCTAATCATTAGTTGATTGAATTAGCAATCATGCTAATCCCGTATTTGCACGTTTGCTAATTTTGCACGTTTGCTAATTCAATCAACTTATGATTAACAATCTTTACATGTTTTCACAGTAAGTGTGAGCGGCGACACTTCTTTAATTAAGTGTGATTAGTTAACACGTGCTTTTGATCGATATGCACATATCACACCATACATTTAATTACAGCAGCGGTGTTTCTTTCATCAATTTAGATCAAGCATCATAGACATTATTCCGAAGATAATAATTACCATCTTGAAACATAACTAATTGTTTAAAAATAAAAGAGTTTGGCCAAAAGATAAAACTGTCAAAATATAATACTGTTATAATGTGTTTGTAATGTCTCTGAATTAGTTTTATATCGTCTTAATTAGTTAAAGGTAATTCCCTTTCGTTACAAACATAAAACTGTTAACTAATAATATATTTGCATTGTTAATTATAACGTTTCTGTCACACATTATTTGTATAAAATGGACAGTCAAAAATAACGTTCATCATATCTGTTTTACATTGCATACAGTTGGTTACTCAGATCCTGTAATTGTATTGATTTAAGTTTGTGTGTTATTTTGTTCTTATTTATAAACGGATTTGTGTGAATTTGTTATGTCCGCGTTGTGTGTTTCGTGTGGACTAGAGGTTCGTCCGAGACAACATGCCATTGAGTGTGACTCGTGTCATATGTGGACGCATCGCAACTGCGGTACAGGTATGTTGAAATGATAGATTGTATAGGAAACATTGTATATATTGTACATTTTGTAAATATGTTTTATTAAGTTTAGTTTTCAATATTAATATGTAACACATCATGTTGTTGTTTTCTTTATAATCATCACAAATTAAATCATGAAATCCATGAATTACGCCCAATTACAAATGAATGTAAACATCATTTTGGTCAACTCGTACTCATTTATTTTGTCATTCTATACTTAAAAATATGTATTATTTAATGTTTTATGCATATAATACATAAATAATACAAATTTAATTACCTAAACATAAGAAATAAATAGTGAGTACGAGATGAGTACGAGTTGACCAATTGAAAAACAGAAATGAGTACGAGTTGACCAAAATGAGTACGAGTTGACTTAAGTACGAGTTGACCTGTTACCGCAACAGTGCACTATTTCCTGTGCCGTTGCCTTCCGGCTAACCGAATGTAATGATTTTGAACATAACGAAGCGCCGTGATACACACGAGGCGGGATCCCGAAGAATGACGGGATTGGCCGAGAGTTCACGATTGGATAAAATGTGTGTTACTCGGTTTTTATCGTTAGGTTCGATAGTAAAATAAGAATGTTTGGCAGAGTAAAAAGACGATAAGTTTCGAGATTTTGATTTTGAAAGATACATATATTTAATCAGTTTGCATGAATGTGCATGAAATATGCAGGGTTTTAAAAGAACCACACTGAAGATACCTTAATGTTAACAATAAACTTGGTTGAACACATTGTATTAGCCAGCCAACCGTGCAGCCGTCTTTTTCACGGCCGTTTTAGAAAAATCGCGGCCAATGTTTGAGGGAGTGGGTGGGGTAATTTTTTTGTTGCTCAGCAACACTTCCAAATTCTTACTTTCTCAATATTGTCATGTTTTGTATACATTTATAGAAGAAATATGACCTAAAATGTATTTTGTCACCTTTATCTATAAAAATAAATTACCCCAGAGACACACACTTGCCGCGAATTGTCGCGTGTTAGCAACTTATTTTGCACACCCTGTTCTTGAATTTCTGCCTAATACACTGGTTGAACATCAAGGATAAAGACCGAGTTTATCACCTACCAGAATGTATTGGTATGCTCTTATTTCTGGTCGCTGATTGGTCAGTTTTTTTGATGATGCTCTATCGAAATTATAAATTACCTTTATAGAACTGTTGTTATAATCACTTATGAGGACTGTAAGGGGACATTTTAGTGATATTTTCTGATGTGAAGTAGACGTTTACAAATGTATCAAATACATACACCTTGTACACTGTCGCGTGCAATAATAAATTTCCTATCTGACAATACCACTCTTCCTACGACAGGGGACGAAATATATTTTACTGTATACTCGTCCTTATAGGATGTTTACTCTTCCTGCTCTGACTGTAACAGTTCATAAGTCAAAGTAGTCGAGATACCATCTTTTAACACTATTATATATATATAAATAAAACAAAGGGAAACATCATAACGTGTTGTTTTTTTCTTTATATAAATCATTGAAAATTATGAAACTTTGACCAGTATTATAGATGACTATATTTATATTCTATAGTTCACTACAGTCTGATGTTACTCTGGCATGGTATATATTTCCCACTTTTCCTGTGAAAAAATCCATTCTTAATTATTATTTTCTAATAATTATTAGAAAATGTTAAACTACAACACAGGAAAACAGCATACTTTTTGTAATTCCCCTTCCTGAAGGCCCTGGCCCCAGTCACCTAAAAGCTGACTAGTGCCCTTCAAGATTCCCCCGTGAAAGTGTTATTTGTATAACATCAAATACCGTAACGTTTGCGCTCCGTGAAATTAGAACGGGACCCGCATTTTAGAATGTCACAAAGCGGAAATGCGTCAATTTCCCAATATCCGGTTGACTTAAATTGCATTTTATCGTTGATTAAACAGAGTTGCGACTATTTACTGCATTTAATCGCTTAATAAACTATGTAAGAACTATTTTCTTTGTTGTTGTTTTCTACTGAAATGTTACTCGTCCTCTCGGATGACCGATTCATGGATTTCACTCGTCCAGATTCGAGAATCACTCGTCAATACGAGCGGACGAATTTTCGTGCCCTGTACGATCGGCGATTGCTAAATGTTAAGCACCACAGAGAGCTAACGACTACAGGTAGTTTTTCAAAACACTCCCTTTTCATGAAACCCCGCCTCCAGCTCTCTATCTTTGGAGATTAGATTCTGTTGATAGAAAATGGCGGGTTCAGACTTTGTTGAACCAACGCCGGCGTTGTTTTTCACAACGGATGAAGAATGTGAAGTGTTTGTAGATACATTTGAGATCAATAGCAGTTCTAAATTCGTGGCTTTCAATAGCCGCAATTTATTGATGAGAGGTAAGAAAAAAGTAGACTATTGGTCAGCCATATTTGAAAGAAAGTGGGTGGGGAATGGTATATATTTGTTTGCATTAAATAGACACTTTTCTTCTTCTAAAAGGTCAATAAAATGAAATAGGTTAAACCTATATGGCGAGCACAGTTCATGTTTGATTGTGCGGTATGTATGCACATACTGGTGCATGTCTAGCTGCGAGAATCGCAGCTCTTATGGTGTGTACCTATACCATGGTAGGTGCATACCACTATAAGAGCCATGATTCACACGTCAAGTGCAGTCTACCTGTACGCGTCTTATGAATCGTGACATCCCACCCTCAACAAATTTCAATTCGTGTGTGTGTGTGTGTGTGTGTGTGTGTGTGTGTTTCTACATCTACATTGACCCTAATGTTTCTGTCAGTGGTAGAAAAACAAAAATAGTGAAATGCTATGACAGAGAAAAGCATAGATCGATTGAAGCAAAGACAGGTAAAGTTTCCAAACCGTGTTTTCATCACCTTCAAATTTGAATTAAATGTTTAACGGCTCATCAACACAGTATAGGTTGTTTAGATCTGCCCCAGAGAGAGGGGTAGGATACATAGGAACCCGGGAACCGTGCCCTACTCTTATTATCGAATAGATTCCTATGGTTCTTTAACATGCTCGGAGGATAGACCGATACATAGGACCACCCTGTTTATGTCCCCATCCGACGGACGAGGCTGAGGGAAAGTGTCTTGCCCAAGAACACACCGACGAAACTCAGTGGCACCACGGAGGATTGAACCCGTGGCCTCCGGTTACAAATCCACCGTGCTACTGACTGCGCCACGCCAGCCCTCACCTTCAAATTTGAACTACTCCATAGCATCAGACCGGTTACCGGTTTGGTTATAATACAAGGGCCAATTTACATTGGTCTTATATTCATGTGACAAACATAGTTTGTCTCAATGTTTCGCATAACTAAGCTCTGAAACTACGTTCTATCTCCATCTAAAAGTTCAATACTCCACGATGGAAATAAACTCTGTCTCTGTCGAATCTATCGTCATGTGTCTATCTTATGTATAGTTTGTCGCAGTCATACAATGGGACATTATAATACCATTTGACAAAATATGTATTGTAACTATTGTATAGTTGGCTATTTTCGACATCTAAGACATGTTATGTACACATTAAATATTTTATTTACACAGTTTATATTTTGTTTCCACATTATATGTATCATGGTTACATTAATGCATTAATATATACAATATCGATATAAATACATATACAAGTAAGAGCGCTCTAACTAATTATAATTGTACTACATGTGTCGGTTCAGTTTGCTAATGATTTATGTCAAAGCTGTTTTTGAAAATTTATATAGAAGAGAATGCCTCACTCCTGTAGAATCAAAAGGCTAACATCTATACCCTTGGAAGGTATAATTGGCAGTTTAAAGCTTATATAGGACGTCATAATCCTCACTGCTAATGGTAGCCAATACTTATGTAACAAAATATCAAGATTGCAAACTGAAGCGTCTTTTATCGACTGAAAAATAATAATAAGATTGATTGTGGTTTAACGGCATGTCATGTTGTGCACATAGTTTTTTATATGAATATAGCATTCGTTAAAGATTTGTCTTTAATTTGACAGAAAGGATTAATTTGACATAGATATATGTATTAATACTATTTACTAATCTAACATGCATCATTTAACATAATTTTAACCTAGGCAATAGGGCAGAAGGGACATATTTAGATGGTAATTACCACAGTGAGGTTTTTTATATGAATATAGCATTCGTTAAAGATTTGTCTTTAATTTGACAGAAAGGATTAATTTGACATAGATACATGTATTAATACTATTTACTAATCTAACATGCATCATTTAACATAATTTTAACCTAGGCAATAGGGCAGAAGGGACATATTTAGATGGTAAATACCACAGTGAGGTTTTTTATATGAATATAGCATTCGTTAAAGATTTGCCTTTAATTTGACAGAAAGGATTAATTTGACATAGATACATGTATTAATACTATTTACTAATCTAACATGCATCATTTAACATAATTTTAACCTAGGCAATAGGGCAGAAGGGACATATTTAGATGGTAATTACCACAGTGAGGTTTTTTATATGAATATAGCATCCGTTAAAGATTTGTCTTTAATTTGACAGAACGGATTAATTTGACATAGATACATGTATTAATACTATTTACTAATCTAACATGCATCATTTAACATAACTTTAACCTTGGCAAAGGTACAGAAGGGACATATTTAGATGGTAATTACCACAGTGAGGTTTTTTATATGAATATAGTATTCGTTAAAGATTTGTCTTTAATTTGACAGAAAGGATTAATTTGACATAGATACATGTATTAATACTATTTACTAATCTAACATGCATCATTTAACATAATTTTAACCTAGGCAATAGGGCAGAAGGGACATATTTAGATGGTAATTACCACAGTGAGGTTTTTTATATGAATATAGTATTCGTTAAAGATTTGTCTTTAATTTGACAGAAAGGATTAATTTGACATAGATACATGTATTAATACTATTTACTAATCTAACATGCATCATTTAACATAATTTTAACCTAGGCAATAGGGCAGAAGGGACATATTTAGATGGTAATTACCACAGTGAGGTTTTTTATATGAATATAGCATTCGTTAAAGATTTGCCTTTAATTTGACAGAAAGGATTAATTTGACATAGATACATGTATTAATACTATTTACTAATCTAACATGCATCATTTAACATAATTTTAACCTAGGCAATAGGGCAGAAGGGACATATTTAGATGGTAATTACCACAGTGAGGTTTTTTATATGAATATAGCATCCGTTAAAGATTTGTCTTTAATTTGACAGAAAGGATTAATTTGACATAGATACATGTATTAATACTATTTACTAATCTAACATGCATCATTTAACATAACTTTAACCTTGGCAAAGGTACAGAAGGGACATATTTAGATGGTAATTACCACAGTGAGGTTTTTTATATGAATATAGCATTCGTTAAAGATTTGCCTTTAATTTGACAGAAAGGATTAATTTGACATAGATACATGTATTAATACTATTTACTAATCTAACATGCATCATTTAACATAACTTTAACCTTGGCAAAGGTACAGAAGGGACATATTTAGATGGTAATTACCACAGTGAGGTTTTTTATATGAATATAGCATCCGTTAAAGATTTGTCTTTAATTTGACAGAAAGGATTAATTTGACATAGATACATGTATTAATACTATTTACTAATCTAACATGCATCATTTAACATAACTTTAACCTTGGCAAAGGTACAGAAGGGACATATTTAGATGGTAATTACCACAGTGAGGTTTTTTATATGAATATAGCATTCGTTAAAGATTTGTCTTTAATTTGACAGAAAGGATTAATTTGACATAGATACATGTATTAATACTATTTACTAATCTAACATGCATCATTTAACATAATTTTAACCTAGGCAATAGGGCAGAAGGGACATATTTAGATGGTAATTACCACAGTGAGGTTTTTTATATGAATATAGCATTCGTTAAAGATTTGTCTTTAATTTGACAGAAAGGATTAATTTGACATAGATACATGTATTAATACTATTTACTAATCTAACATGCATCATTTAACATAATTTTAACCTAGGCAATAGGGCAGAAGGGACATATTTAGATGGTAATTACCACAGTGAGGTTTTTTATATGAATATAGCATTCGTTTAAGATTTGCCTTTAATTTGACAGAAAGGATTAATTTGACATAGATACATGTATTAATACTATTTACTAATCTAACATGCATCATTTAACATAATTTTAACCTAGGCAATAGGGCAGAAGGGACATATTTAGATGGTAATTACCACAGTGAGGTTTTTTATATGAATATAGCATTCGTTAAAGATTTGCCTTTAATTTGACAGAAAGGATTAATTTGACATAGATACATGTATTAATACTATTTACTAATCTAACATGCATCATTTAACATAACTTTAACCTTGGCAAAGGTACAGAAGGGACATATTTAGATGGTAATTACCACAGTGAGGTTTTTTATATGAATATAGCATCCGTTAAAGATTTGTCTTTAATTTGACAGAAAGGATTAATTTGACATAGATACATGTATTAATACTATTTACTAATCTAACATGCATCATTTAACATAACTTTAACCTTGGCAAAGGTACAGAAGGGACATATTTAGATGGTAATTACCACAGTGAGGTTTTTTATATGAATATAGTATTCGTTAAAGATTTGTCTTTAATTTGACAGAAAGGATTAATTTGACATAGATACATGTATTAATACTATTTACTAATCTAACATGCATCATTTAACATAATTTTAACCTAGGCAATAGGGCAGAAGGGACATATTTAGATGGTAATTACCACAGTGAGGTTTTTTATATGAATATAGCATTCGTTAAAGATATGTCTTTAATTTGACAGAAAGGATTAATTTGACATAGATACATGTATTAATACTATTTACTAATCTAACATGCATCATTTAACATAATTTTAACCTAGGCAATAGGGCAGAAGGCACATATTTAGATGGTAACTACCACAGTGAGGTTTTTTATATGAATATAGCATTCGTTAAAGATTTGCCTTTAATTTGACAGAAAGGATTAATTTGACATAGATACATGTATTAATACTATTTACTAATCTAACATGCATCATTTAACATAATTTTAACCTAGGCAATAGGGCAGAAGGGACATATTTAGATGGTAATTACCACAGTGAGGTTTTTTATATGAATATAGCATTCGTTAAAGATTTGTCTTTAATTTGACAGAAAGGATTAATTTGACATAGATACATGTATTAATACTATTTACTAATCTAACATGCATCATTTAACATAATTTTAACCTAGGCAATAGGGCAGAAGGGACATATTTAGATGGTAATTACCACAGTGAGGTTTTTTATATGAATATAGCATTCGTTAAAGATTTGTCTTTAATTTTACAGAAAGGATTAATTTGACATAGATACATGTATTAATACTATTTACTAATCTAACATGCATCATTTAACATAATTTTAACCTAGGCAATATGGCAGAAGGGACATATTTAGATGGTAATTACCACAGTGAGGTTTTCTATATGAATATAGCATTCGTTAAAAGATTTGTCTTCAATTTGACAGAAAGGATTAATTGGACATAGATCTAACATGCATCATTTAACATAATTGTAACCTTCGGAATAGGGCATAAGGAACACATTTAGAAGGTAATTACGACAGTGAGGTTTACTATATGAATATAGCATTCGTTAACGATTTGTCTTTAATTTGACTGAAAGGATTAATTTGAAAAACTCTTGACCTAAATATATATGTCCTATAAATGTTAAAAAATATTTTCAGATACATCATGAAGAATGTCCAAGCAATGGATGAACATCGTAAATACGCTGAGAATGTACCTGAATTCCTGCGAAACAGGCCAAAACCTTTTCTTCAGCACTGTTTGAAGCGTATATCGCCTTCTGTTGAGGAAATAACAGCAGCTCATGTTACACACGTGGAGGATGAATCCTTTCATGTTACCAGTCAGATGTCGGGGCGTGTACACCATATTTCACTAATACGCAGTTCAGGTTACTTTTCGCCTATGGCGATTTGGCGAATGGCCTAGTAAGCCCATTAAAAATAACCATTGGTATTCGTGAACAGTCGTAAAGCAACTAGTGACCTATAACATTGCCATGTGCCGGTTGAATGAATGTTGAAAATGTGTTACAGTCCCCTGCACATTTAGCCAGTAGAACATCCACAGACACTTTCACCTCTTGTCTGCACCGTATTTTCAATACTATAACACTTAGAGATACCAAACTTGGTATGTGGATACATCTTGGGATAGCTGTGTGTCGCATACCAAAATAAGGCCACTGTGACCTTGACCTGTGACCTCTGTCATAGAAAATGCTTGTCCAGACCTTATTTTCGATACTATAACACTAAGTCTTAGAGATAGCAAACTTGGTATTTAGATACATCTTGGGATGGTGATGTGTCGCGTACCAGAATAAGGTAATTGTGACCTTGACCTGTGACCTCTGTCATAGAAAATGCTTGTCCGGACCATATTTTCAATACAATAACACTTAGAAACACCAAACTTGGTATGTTGATACATCTTGGAATAGCGGTAGGTCGCATACCAAAATAAGGTCACTATGACCTCTGTCATACCCCAAACATTGTGAGAAGCATCAGTATGAAGTGGAACTGCGCATATACATGAAGTCATGGGTTATGCTTTGCAAGAGTATTAATAACTTTCTGTGATAGTTATGGCTCCCCCACACAAAGTGTGGAGGGGAGCCATATTGATTTTGTGCTGTCTGTCTGTCTGTGTCACAAACGATGTCCGATCTATAACTAGAGAATGGTTGGACCTATTGTCCTCAAATTTAGAAGGATGGTTGATCATGACTATTAGATGACCCCTATTGATTTTGGGGTCACTAGGTCAAAGGTCAAGGTCGCGGTGTCATTGACTATCAAAAAGATTCCGATTAATA
This sequence comes from Cyrtodaria siliqua, assembly GCA_037043455.1. Taxonomy (NCBI): domain Eukaryota; kingdom Metazoa; phylum Mollusca; class Bivalvia; order Adapedonta; family Hiatellidae; genus Cyrtodaria; species Cyrtodaria siliqua. The sequence continues at coordinate 84,252 of JAWPHD010000595.1, forward strand.
ACTAGAGAATGGTTTGACCTAGGGTCTTCAGACTTGAAAGGATGGTTGGTCATGACCAGTAGATGACCCCTATTGATTTTGGGGTCACTTGGTCAAAGGTCAAGGTCGCGGTGACATTGACTATCAAAACTATATCCGATCAATAACTACACAATGGTTGGACCTAGGGTCCTCAAACTTGGAAGGATGGTGTGTCATGACCAGTAGATGACCCCTATTGATTTTAGGGTCACTAGGTTAAAGGTCAAGGTCGCAGTGACATTGACTATCAAAACGATATCCGATCAATAACTACACAATGGTTAGACCTAGGGTCCTCAAACTTGGAAGGATGGTTGGTCATGACCAGTAGATGACCCCTATTGATTTTGGGGTCACTAGGTAAAGGTCAACATATGGTGACATTGACTATCAAATCGATGTTCACTAGGTCAAAGGTCAAGATCGCGGTGACATTGACTATCAAACGATGTCTGATCAATAACTAGAGAATGGTTGGACCTAGGGTTCTCAAACTTGTAAGGATGGTTGGTCATGACCAGCAGATGACCCCTTTTGATTTTGGGGTCACTAGGTCAAAGGTCAAGCTAGCGATGACATTGACTATCAAAACGATGTCCGATCAATAACTAGAGAATGGTTGGACCTAGGGTCCTCAAACTTGGAAGGATGGTTGGTCATGACCAGAACATGACCCCTATTGATATCAAAACGATCCCCGATCAATAACAAAACAATGTCAAATCAATAACTAGAGAATGGTTGGACCTAGGATCCTCAAACTTGGAAGGATGGTTGACCAATAAATATTACTGATACAGGTTGTAGATACAGTCACAGGGATATTGAATATCAAAACGATCTCAGATCAATGAGAACGGTTGGACCTTGAGTCGTCAATTAGGTCTGTTCGGGCGAGTGGGGGAGCCATACGTTTTTGTCCAATAACAATTTCTAGTTTTAGTTTGACATTCTTTTGATCTACATCTTTATTAATTTCACTCTTTTTGTGATGTCTGGGCGATCTCTGTAGTGTAAGGAAACACACTTTTCTTTCGAGAAAAGAGATTCAAGTTCAAGTCTTGGCAGGGACCTGACACACTGAGTTGTACATACAATTGTTTTTTTCCACATCAGTAATGTTGTTTTTGTATATTAAACATATTTTTCAACAAAATACCTATTCTCATTTGTCACTTTCCGCCAAATCTACAACATCTCATGCACCCCACTTAAAGGGATGCACAGCAATCTTCATTTCAGATTTTGTAGTGTCCCTTCACTTCTTCAGTTCCCTACCGATTATTCAATCATGACCGTTATATCTTGGTAGTAATACTCATCCTTACAGCAGGTTGTCACACGGTTATTCTTCCGTAAATCACCCCAGCAACGACTAAGCCAGTGCCCTTCAATTAATAGATTATTGCTCCCCACAACAAAGTGTGGTCGAAGCGCCATGTTCATTTTGACCCCTATTGATTTTGGTGTCACCAGGTCAAAGGTCACATCCGGGCTAACATTGACTATCCAAACGGTGTCCGATCAATAACTACAGAATGGTTGGCAGAAGGGTACCCAAACTTAGAGGGATGGTTGCTCATGACCAGTCGATGGCCCTTATTGATTTTGGGGTCACTAGGTCAAAGGTCAAGGTCGTGTTGACATTAACTATCGAAACGATGTCCGATCAATAACTACAGAATGGTTGGACCTAGGGCCCCCAAACTTGGAAGAACGCTTTACCATTACAACTAGATGACACCTATTCATTTTGGGGTCACTACATCAAAGTTCAAGGTCGCGGTCACATTCGCTATCTAAAGATGTCCGATCAATAACTACACAACGGTTGGTCCTACGGTCCTCAACCTTGAAAGGATGGTTGGTCATGACCAGTAGATAACCTGTTCTTAGCTCCACTGATCAGAGATCAGCAGAGCTTATGCCGTGGTGCGGCGTGTCTGTCTGTCTGTAAACTTTTATTTGTAGCGACTACTCCTCTGAAAGTACTTGATACTTGACGGATTTTCATGAAACTTCACACGAATGTTGCTCTTCATGTCTAATTGATTCTAGCAAAATTTCAGGTCGGCCGGAAATACAAGATGGCCGCCATGGCTAAAAAAAGATTTTCAAAATACAAGTTTGTAGCGACTACTTCTTGAAAACTATAAGTGATATTCATATGGGACTTTTCCTAAAAATGATACAGCATGACATGATGTTGGTCCTTGTCAAACATCGTTCTAATTCGATGTTAAACATAGCTGTCAGTAGCCATCTTCGTTTACATCGAGTTATATAATGAAAACTTGTAGCCACTACTCCTCTGAAACTACTTAACGGATTTCCATGAAACTTCACAGGAATGTTGCTCTTCATGTCTAATTGATCCTAGCAAAATTTCAGATCGGCCAGATATTCAAGATGGCCGCCACAGTCAAAAATAGATTTAAAAAACATAAGTTTGTAGCGACTACTTCTTGAAAACTATAAGTGATATTGATATGTGACTTTTTCTAAAATGATCAGCATGACATGATGGTTATTCGAGTCGAACATAATTTTGATTCGACGTTAAACATGGCTGCCAGTGGCCATCTTTGTTTACATAGAGTTATATCATGAAAACTTGTAGCCACTACTCCTCTGAAACTACTTGATGGCTTTTCATGAAACTTCACATGAATGTTGCTCTTCATGTCTAAATGATCTTAGCAAAATTTCAGGTCGGCCGGAAATTCAAGATGGCCGCCATGGCTAAAAATAGATTTTTAAAAAATAAGTTTGTAGCGACTACTTCTTAAAAACTATAAAAGATATTGCTATGGGACTTTTTCTTAAATGATCAGCATGGCATGATGGTTATAGGAGTCGAACATCATTTTGATTCAATGTTAAACATGGCTGTCAGCGGCCATCTTTGTTTACATAGAATTATATAATGAAAACTTGTAGCGACTACTCCTCTGAAACTATTTGACGGATTTCCATGAGACTTCACAGGAAAGCTGCTCTTGATGTCTAATTGATCCAAGCAAAATTTCAGGTCGGCCGTAAATTCAAGATGGCCGCTACGGCTAAAAATAGATTTTCAAAAAGCAAGTTTGTATCGACTACTTCCTGAAATCAAAATCAATCAGTAGAGTTTCAAGGTCATTGACCTCTTGTTATTTTCCGGTCACTAGATCGGAGGTCAAGGTTGCGGTGCCCTTCACTATCAATACGATGTCCTATCAACAACTACAAACTTGATGGATCTAGGTCCTCCAACTTGAAAGGATGAATGGTTGCTCATGACCAGTACATGGCCCTTATCCTTATTCATTTAAAGGTCAAGGTGCCGGTGACCTTCACTATCAAAACGATCCCGGATCCAGAACATCTACATGCAGTCCGTACTTCCCATGGTATAATATATGTGTTATACCTTTTCTTGTTAATTAACGGTTTTGTAGTGTAATTTTGCCGTTATGTGGCGGGTTAGTTTCTTTAATTGTATTTATGAGATGGCCAGAAGCATTTTTTTTTAAATTCTTCTCATACAGTAGTGTGTGTTTCAAATTAAATATTAAATTAAGACTTTGTCCGTGTACATATAATTTATGAGATATGAACCTAGTTGGATACCGTGTGATACAGCTGATGCACGACTGTGCTGCCATAACCCATTATGTATTGTGAATGAAATCATTTCGCGGGTTCAACGCAACAGTGGCATAACTTAATATAAATAAAAAAGAAGACACAACTGTGCTGCGCTGAACAGTCGATTTATATGAGTGTTCTCATGTTTTCATATTCTGTCATACAAAATCAATATTTTCCAGAAGATACAAATGTGCTGCGCTGGACCCTCGATTTATATGAATGTTCTCATGTTTTCATATACTATAAGATAATAAACTATACTACGTATTTAGAAAGTAATCAACTTACTTTACCAATTAATAGGAATCAGTAATGCAGTTCCAATCTAATACACGTCAAATTGTATTTACGGAATGAACCTTAAAGGGAATGTAGCGCCACAGCCAAACAGCTTTATTATTGAGAGTTCTGAAAAACTTGGGAAAAGGTGAAAGACTTATCAAAATCGGATGATTAATACATTTGAAGGTTGTTATAAAACGGATATGGGAGACGCCATTTTGAGAACTATGATGTCATAGTTCCAAATTACCATATATGGAATAATGATCAATACCATTTAAAGCAAAGAAAGTCTCTGCAAATGAATTCAAAATCATTTACTGTCTTTACTGGTCATATAAAGCATTATTGCCATTAAGTATGCTTAGTTGTATCCATCTGTTCTGTTGAGTAAGTGTATATCTGGTTTCAGAGAAGAAATAAAAAAAAATTCCAATATAGTTTATGCAAAACATTTGATCCTGGAGTGGGGCCAAATTTGACCACATGGTCATTTGGACAAGCTTAGCAGAGGATCATAAGATTATGGCGGATTATGGTACATGCAAAATATTAGACCTCTAGCTCACGTAGTGTCAGAGAAGATTTTTTACAGATTTTCCTTTATAACTAAAACTGTGACACACGGGATCGTGCCAGATTTGACTCCATAGAGGACCATAAACTTACGCTGCATGCAATATTGTGAGAGATCTGTACCTGGTGGTTTCAGAGAATTGTTTCCCTATGTAAGTCTATGTGAAACGTGACCACTAGGGCGGATGACCAAACTGTTCCACAGGGTCACCATTTTAACAAAATTGGTAGAGGATCATACGCTTATAGTAAATGAAAAATATCAAACCTCAGGATTTTGTAAAGAGAATGTTTTTTGAAAGTTTTCCCCTATTTACCATATATGTAAAACGTGGCGCTATCGGACCCCTTAGTAAAGGACCTTAAGCTTATGGTTACTACTAAATATTAAAGCTTCATCTCTTGTAGTTTCAGGGAAGGAGAACTTGCTAAAACTGTGACCCACGAGGCAGTCAAATTTGACCCCATAATTTAAGCACAAATCCAATTAAATATTTCATTTTTCTTTTGTCGCGATGGGCGAGACACCCTCAGATCGAGGTATTGTTTTGGTCGTCAGCTGTTGTTTGTTTTTTATGTTGCGCCCCAAACCACCCCCACACTACACACTAAAGGTGAGAAGTTTCTCAAATTTTAATAAAGGTCACGCACGCACGCACGCACACCCCTCTCCGACACGCCAATCGGAAATTATGGATCCGCCACAGACTATACTCATGCATGTCCAGCACATACCCACCGGCCCATACGCAATATTAAAGGGACACACGGCAATCTTGAAGTATTTGAAATGGGTGTCTCGATTTATATATCCAGTATCCTTTTTACTTTTACCCTGGTTACATTTAAATAAATCCAGTTTTAATTATTCACTATTTAGTCTTATTATACTTTAAGTTTTAATATATTACTGGCAAAAATAAACGGCTTAATACAATTATAATAATTAACATTAATGATTGAACAAATGGAAGAGACGCCGCTAGTTTTAAAAATAAAAACAGATTGCCACGTGTCCCTTTAAAGCTACAGCTCTTGTAGTTTCAGGGAAGGAGAACTGTTTCAAATGTTTTTTCCTTCTAAAAGTCTATTTAAAACTGTGACCCCGAGGCGGAGTCAAATTTGACACCATCATTTCAGTACAAAACCAATTAAATAGGTGGACGAGACACTCTCAGACCGAGGTCTTGTTTTGGTTTTCAGTTTGTTCGTTTTTAATGTTGTGCCCCAAACCACTACACACTAAAAGGTGAGAAGTTTCACAAATTTTAATAAAGGTCACGCACGCACGCACGCACGCACGCACGTCGCTCCTCCCCGACACTAATCTGAAATTATGGATCCGTCACTGACTATATTCATGTAACCATAGGCACATACGCACGTGCGTATATGCATTTTCATAATAGCTATGCAGCAGCTCTCTTTGTAATCAATATATAACCTAAGGATTTATAAAAAATATTTTTTTTTATAAATTATAAAATTACAAAGAAGCTGAATATAGATATACTGAGCTTTTTTTTTTTATATATACATTTTATAGTCAAATACTCGCTAAAAAGTAGACGACAATAACTGAGCAAGTTTTTGTTTTATATACTCGCTAAAAAATAGACGACAATAACATTATGAAGAGTATTCGGGCAATGCTTCAGAATGTGTCAATCATTTAACATCGTGAATATTCATAACCTACTCTAGGTCGTTAGCTACCTGTGGTCGTTGGGATATAGCGCTGGCCGTGTCAACTTCCCCTACGTTAATAATTGCATGTTAAATTCATTCATAAGACATGTTTAAAAAAACAATGGATACAATACATGGTGTTGCTATAATAACTAGAATTATGACCATGAGACACGGATGCCCCCACTGAAAATAACCATCGGAAAAAAGAGGAAATAATAGCAATACTAATAACAAGAGGTCAATGACCTTGAAGCTCTACTGATTTATTTTGATTTCAGGAAGTAGTCGCTACAAACTTCGTTTTTTGAAAATCTATTTTTAGCCGTGGCGGCCATCTTGAATTTCCGGCCGACCTGAAATTTTGCTAGGATCAATTAGACATCAAGAGCAACATTCCCGTGAAGTTTCATGAACATCCGTCCAGTAGTTTCAGAGAAGTAGTCGCTACAAGTTTTCATTATATAACTCTATGTAAACAAAGATGGCCGCTGACAGCCATGTTTAATATTGAATCAAAATAATGTTCGACTCGATAACCATCATGTCATGCTGATCATTTTAGAAAAAGTCCCATATCAATATCTCTTATAGTTTTCAAGAAGTAGTCGCTACAAACTTATTTTTTAAAAATCTATTTTTAGCCATGGCGGCCATCTTGAATTTCCGGCCGACCTGAAAATTTGCTAAGATCAATTAGACATCAAGAGCAACATTCGATTAGACATCAAGAGCAACATTCGTGTGAAGTTTCATGAAAATCCGTCAAGTAGTTTCAGAGGAGTAGTCGCTACAAGTTTTCATTATATAACTCTATGTAAACAAGATGGCCACTGGCAGCCAATGTTTAACGTCGAATCAAAATAATGTTCGACTCGAATAACCATCATGTCATGCTGATCATTTTAGAAAAAGTCCCATATTAATATCACTTATAGTTTTCAAGAAGTAGTCGCTACAAACTTATTTTTTTTAATTTATTTTTAACTGTGGCGGCCATCTTGAATTTCTGGCCGATCTGAAATTTTGCTAGGATCAATTAGACATCAAGAGCAACATTCCTGTGAAGTTTCATGAAAATCCGTCAAGTAGTTTCAGAGAAGTAGTCGCTACAAGTTTTCATTATATAACTCTATGTAAACAAAGATGGCCGCTGACAGCCATGTTTAACGTCGAATCAAAACGATTTTTGACAAGGACCAACGTCATGTCATGCTGATCATTTTAGAAAAAGTTCCATATCACTATCTCTTATAGTTTTCAAGAAGTAGTCGCTACAAACTTGTATTTTGAAAATATATTTTTAGCCATGGCGGCCATCTTGAATTTCCGGTCGACCTGAAATTTTGCTAGGATCAATTAGACATCAAGAGCAACATTCGTGTGAAGTTTCATGAAAATCCGTCAAGTAGTTTCAGAGGAGTAGTCGCTACAAGTTTTCATTATATAACTCTATGTAAACAAAGATGGCCGCTGGCAGCCATGTTTAACATCGAATCAAAACGATTTTCGACAAGGACCAACATCATGTCATGCTGATCATTTTAGAAAAAGTCCCATATCAATATCTCTTATAGTTTTCAAGAAGTAGTCGCTACAAACTTATTTTTAGCCGTGGCGGCCATCTTGAATTTCCTGCCGACCTGACATTTTGCTAGGATCAAATAGACATCAAGAGCAACATGCCTGTGAAGTTTCATGAAAATCCGTCAATTAGTTTCAGAGGAGTAGTCGCTACAAGTTTTCATTATATAACTCTATGTAAACAAAGATGGCCGCTGGCAGCCATGTTTAACGTCGAATCAACACGATTTTCGACAAGGACCAACATCATCATGTCATGCTGATCATTTTAGAAAAAGTCCCATATCAATATCTCTTATAGTTTTCAAGAAGTAGTCGCTACAAACTTACTTTTTAAAAATTTATTTTTTAGCCGTGGCGGCCATCTTGAATTTTCGGCCGACCTGAAATTTTGCTAGGATCAATTAGACATCAAGAGCAACATTCCGGTGAAGTTTCATGAAAATCCGTCACGTAGTTTCAAAGAAGTAGTGGCTACAAGTTTTCATTATATAACTCTATGTAAACAAAGATGGCCGCTGGCAGCCATGTTTAACATCGAATCAAAACGATTTTCGGCAAGGACCAACATCATGTCATGCTGATCATTTTAGAAAAAGTCCCATATCAATATCCCTTAGAGTTTTCAAGAAGTAGTCGCTACAAACTTGTTTTTTAAAAACCTATTTTTAGATTTGGCGGCCATCTTTGAATTCACATCTACATGAATTTTTGCTAGGATCAACTAGACTTCATGGGCAACATTTCTGTAAAGTTTCATGAAAATCCATTCAGTAGTTTAAGAGGAGTAGTCGCAACGAAAAATAGTTTACGGAAGGACGGACGGACGGACGGACGGACGACGGACACCGCATCACGGCATAAGCTCTGCTGATCTCTGATCAGTAGAGCTAAAAACAAACATATATGGTGGACTTGATTTTATTAAGTATCTTAGCTGACTGTGTAAATGCAAAATTCATTATTTAGTTTTATAAGATTCTCACATTATACTATTGCTTGGGGGCGCTTGTTTCATCCAAATGTTTTTCTGAAGTAACTTGAGCAATTTAAATAATACGTACATCAGTTATATATTAGAACTGGCATTTTTAGTGGTAAATAAAACTACTTTACTTTTGAAAATCGGTTGAGAAATAAATATTTTACAGCCAAAATGGTTTTTTGATGAGGTTTTTCCTATGTAAATTCCTTGTTGGTGGGACAGCAGAAAATTACGAAATTTCAAATAACTTCAGTAATCCTTCAAAGTTTGCTATAAAACTTTCAGGGTGTCTTAATTTACTGATATCCAACAATTTAAAAACATTTTTGGATAAAATTTCTAAAAAAAATGCAGAATTTTGCATTGAAAATGACCCATCAAAAACAGCTTTCGCACATGACATTTTTATTTCTCAACCGATTTTGAAAAATAAGGTATTTTTTATTTACCACTAAAAATGTCTGTTTCACTAATATACAACTTATTTAGGTAGTAGATTATTTTTATCTTAAAAGTCCAAAAACAAGTGCCCCAAACAATAGTTATATGCAAATTCTCAGCTTTACACAACACGCATCCATTCACCTGACTCTTGTTCCTCCGTCTATAATCATTATAATGTCACTCTACCACTATCTTTCCCTATTCGTTTTACTCCGATGCTTTATGTTAAACATAATATTCAAACAAAAACTGTTAATTTGTGAACTGTCACAGACAACTGTTATTAACAATCTAAACCTTTGCACTACTCATGTTACCTTCCCGTATGCATGTTTCACCCTAATACGAATTAGTTTGTTTGAATAGTGTATTATGTCATGTTTAGCACATCTTAGGCCATATATGACGAGTTGTTTTGTGGTAGAGGCATACTACCCCATTTTCCTGGGTAGACCAGTACTGTATACCTCCCGACATCCGTAAGAATCGACACTTTCTCACTTGACAAGGGATTCGAATCCGCAGCGGTGAGAGGCGAGACAGGTTTAGGCGTCTTTACTATCCCGGCCACGGAGCCTATGAATTAAATATTGAAGTGTAATGGAGAAGTGTGAAAAGAGTTAATAAATAACATATTGTTTTAATTTCATGACAAAACATGCAAGGGAAATATTAGCATAAAATTACTATTGCATCGCTAATCAACGCTATTGCAACGTACATGTAGGGAATTGCTCACCTTGTACACGGGACCGACGGCTTTACATCACCTCTCCGACGTTAGCCTGTTTGCATATAATTCAAAGTTTAAATAAACGGTAATGCAATTTGGAGAATTTAGTTTTTAGCTCAACTGATCAGAGATCAGCGGAGCTTATGCCGTGGTGCGGTGTCCGTCGTCCGTCCGTCCGTCTGTCCGTCTGTCCGTCTGTCCGTCTGTCTGTCCGTAAACTTTTATTTGTAGCGACTTCACAGCTGAAACTACTGGATGGATATTCATGAAACTTTACAGAAATGTTGCCCATAAAGTCTAGTTGATCCTAGCAAAAATTCATGTTGATGTGAAATCCAAGATGGCCGCCAAAGCTAAAAATAGAGTTTTAAAATACAAGTTTGTAGCGACTTCTTCTTGAAAACTATAAGTGATATTGATATGGGACTTTTTCTAAAATGATCAGCATGACATGATGTTGATCCTAGTCAAAAATCGTTTTGATTCAACGTTAAACATGGCTGCCAGCGGCCATCTTTGTTTACATAGAGTTATATAGTAAAAACTTGTAGCGACTACTCCTCTGAAACTACTTGGCGGATTGTCATGAAACTGTACAGGAATGTTGCTCTTGATGTCTAATTGATCCTAGAAAAATTTCAGGTCGGCCGGAAATTCAAGATGGCCGTCACAGCTAAAAATAGATTTTTAAAAAATAAGTTTGTAGCGACTACTTCTTGAAAACTATAAGTGATATTGATATGGGACTTTTTCTAAAATGATCAGCATGACATGATGTTGATCCTAGTCAAAAATCGTTTTGATTCAACGTTAAACATGGCTGCCAGCGGCCATCTTTGTTTACATAGAGTTATATAGTAAAAACTTGTAGCGACTACTCCTCTGAAACTACTTGGCGGATTGTCATGAAACTGTACAGGAATGTTGCTCTTGATGTCTAATTGATCCTAGAAAAATTTCAGGTCGGCCGGAAATTCAAGATGGCCGTCACAGCTAAAAATAGATTTTTAAAAAATAAGTTTGTAGCGACTACTTCTTGAAAACTATAAGTGATATTGATATGGGACTTTTTCTAAAATGATCAGCATGACATGATGTAGATCCTTGTGGAAAATTATTTTGATTCGACGTTAAACATGGCTGCCAGTGGCCATCTTTGGTTACATAGAGTTATATAGTAAAAACTTGTAGCGACTACTCCTCTGAAACTACTTGACGGATGTTCATGAAACTTCACAGGAATGTTGCTCTTGATGTCTAGTTGATCCTAGAAAAATTTCAGGTCGGCCGGAAATTCAAGATGGCCGCCACAGCTAAAAATAGATTTAAAATAAATAAATTTGTAGCGACTACTTCCCAAAAACAATAAGAGATATTGATATGGGACTTTTTCTAAAATGATCAGTATGACATGATGTTGGTCCTTGTCGAAAATCGTTTTGATTTGACCTTAAACATGGCTGCTTTGTTTACATAGAGTTATATAATGAAAACTTGTAGCGACTACTTCTTTGAAACTACCTGACGGATTTTCATGAAACTTTACAGGAATGTTGCTCTTAATGTCTTATTGATCTTAGCAAAATTTCAGGTCGGCCGGAAATTCAAGATGGCCGCCACGGTTAAAAATAGATTTTCAAAAAACAAGTCTGTAGCGACTACTTCCTGAAATCAAAATCAATCAGTAGAGCTTCAAGGTCATTGACCTCTTGTTCTTTGTTGCTCTTTCATAGGTTCAAATATGTTTGTATGCAATGTATTCGAATGCAGTTTTATATGTGACAGCAACTGGCGACATGTGGCGAGTGTTACAACAATTGAGGTGGATGTAACCCCACTACCCCCCACCCACCTCTCCTCTAGTACTCCTTATTTTAGAGACCTCTAGTACCGAATACTCCTTATTTTAGAGACCGAGTACTGAATACTATTTAGCTCCGGACAAAAGTCTAAGTATAAAATTACAAAGGGCAATAACTCTAATTTGAATGAAGACCTAAAACACCTAAGAGCCGGGATCTGCTAGAAGAATGAAAGCCCGATTATCAAAATTAGACCTTTATTTACATTTTATGATTTTTTTGTATATTTAACTGATAATATTTGGTTTTAAAAATATATTTTATGAGTACTAAATACTAAATAGTGTGTAGTGAGAGTACTGCGTACCAGGCGAGTGCGTACTGAATACCGCCTAAAACGCCCTGAATACTGCGTACCAAAAGGTGGGGGAGGGGGGGGGGGGCGGGGGGGGGGGGGTTTCAGCCTCATTGAGATTGCCGTGTATTCTAGCCGTGTGAAACTAACCCGCCAAATAACGGCAAAATTACACAACCGTTTATCAAACACTATCCATGTGTTCAGGTCATATAATAACGTGCCTATTAAAACGTATAGGTTTATTCATGGGTTCTTAAAATACCCGTGTTTGTATATGCGTAAAAATAGTTATGAGTCTGCGTTTTGGTCTGGCTGGTAAAAGTCGTTTATATTGTGTCTATAGAGTTTGAATTCTCAAAATATGTACGTTATATTAGAAAATACAAAGGTATACATGTGTTGTAAACTGTTCCTGTTGATGATGGGATAAAGACTTTAACAATAACATATTTAATACAAGGAAGGTTTTACGCAAGCGTAAAATAGCTGCCGAGAGAAAATAGCATTATATCTGGGTAGGAACTGGGAACAAAGTTTAACATAATAACAGACCAAGTCACGGGTGTTAAAACAATATTAAAAAAAAAAGAGTTGTCACGGAGACATGACGTTCTTTTTACCAGAAACTTTCTTCCCAATTTGTGCTACGCGAATCCTTGACATGCCTTACAATTGATTACATATTCGCCTTTGTAGCACGACGTGCTAAAGTACACATCAGCACAGAAATAGAAATACTCACATGTATAGGATGCGTTTGCGTTAGCGTGCATTACAACACAGATAAACTGTTCATTGCTACCATGTGTAATTATAAGATTGCGTTATCAAAGTGAAAAAATCAAAGAAACTATTCATTACTACCTTACCATGTGCAATTACTAAAACAATATAAGAGTCGCTGCCAATACAATGATGATTGCGTTTTTAACAAAAGCTCAGTATAAATATATTCTAAGCATACAAAAGCTTGGTGTAACGTCGTGTTAAACATATGCGAATAAACAGTTATACAAGTTTGCAAGTGCTTTGAAATGTTCAGGGATCAAATTTAATAGTTTTAGCCACTGGTGCGAATGTTTTCTACTTGCTATTTTAAAAAACTTCGATTCATTTCAAAGGGATTGCTAAACATGTAAATAATGACATTTTCACACTCAGCTAGATGAAGAAATGTTGTCACGTATCATTATACTTACTTACATCCACCTATTTATCTAAGTTAGACAAATATGTTCAGTGAATGAATGTAGATCAGTAGGTTTCTTTTATTACTTGAAAAATTTAGCAAGTGCTAATATTTTCTACGTGCAATCTGCATAAATCTACTTAAATTTTGCAAGTAAATAAGTGTTAAATTTCAACCCTTGTTTTTGTAGGCAATAAGACAAAACCAGCATTTCAGCATAACTAACATTATTTAAATTATTCCAAGGGTAACAAAAATAGATGTTTTTTTTCTTCTTTTTCAAATGGTGTCCAGACTGGTTTGCAAATGAAGTGTCTGAACAGTTTTACAAACTCTTTCCCACTGAACAAAATTCCTAATTACTCACTTTTGTATCTTAACTTATTTCCTTATTTGAAATATATTTTAGAATAGTTTGTGATCAGTATTTTGTTTTGACCAGTAGTTTGTAAAATATTTTAAAACATTGTTTAAATTGTTATCTTTTGAGAGTTACCGTCCCTTTACACGAAACATCAAATGTGCAGATTAAACAAATAAATGAATCGAAGTCCGCTTAAAGATTTAAACTCCTTAAAATTGGTAGGAAATAATATTAAAAAAATATATAAAAGTTTGATCTATTTGTTGCAAATGTTCCGTCTATAATAAAATGAAATATGGATATTCCTATATTACCTCCCTTTTAATTGAATATCGTTTGGAATTCAATTAACTGTTATTCAGTGTTAACGTTAAACATTTCGAAAAATTCTTTTGCAAACGCATTTGTAGGGGTAATGTTTGTAAAACAAGATGTCAAAATAATTTTACTTGGCATATTTTAGAATAAGGAACATCGAAAGCAGCACAAATTCAAAGTATTGAACAACCTCCTGGATAATGTATAAGTGTTAGAATTTAATGCTACAAACACCCATCGACTTGAAAGCTTTAAACAAGTTTCATGCAAACAAATCAGACGATTTAAACTCGTTATTTTGCAGTTCAATCGTATATTCACAGACCTAATAACAAATAGATTGGACACTACGAAAATTATCTAAATTGCACGTGGCACAGTGCGAAAATTTCACAAATTATTTCCCAACTTTAAACACACATATTATGAAGAGTTTTATAGATACAAGTTTCATTCATGCCAAATACCATCACAAATTTAATTTTCTTTCCAATGATAGTATTTTTTCTTTCTCTTACATTTAGAGCAAAAAAGGAGTTTGACGGAAACTTTGACTATGTCAAAACCTTGATTTTTAAGAGAAAAGCGAAAAATTATGACATTTTTAACTTTAAACATCTTTTTATACAATTTCTTACTTTCAAAATAAACATAAATTATTATCGTATCATTTTGCTATTGTATTCACTATGAATCGTTTGAATGTTTTCTCATCAAAATCAGTGAATAATTGAGAGAGGAGATAGAAGGAAAAATTAATGTGCCACGTGATGTTTTGGCTACTTCATTGGTTAAGATAGGAAGTTTCCTATCTGTTTATTATTATGTCTGTGTTAATATGTCTGTGGTATATCCAATCAATCGTGAATTAAACAAAACAAGAGGAATACTATTAGCATATTATTGCGGGTACTGAGGACTTTTGGGTGGTATAGAACACTATAACGCCAACCTTTAAAGATGAATGGCCGCTCTTTTGAAGTAGTATCGATTAACAAATTTAACTTTTAAATGTCATATGAACATTTCTTGATAGTCCCGGAGAGAAACGTATATTTAAAACCGCTGCAAAGTAAGTATTATTTGCATGACGTAGATACTACTTTTACCACTGCGTGACTGCACGGGGATATGAGGTAAATCTGAATTGCCCATAGCTGCGCAACTATTGCCAGATAATTGAAACCTCAAAGTTGTCTACGTCATCAAATAAAATCTTATTCTCGCCTTTCACAGATATCAAATGTGTGAATTGTAAATATCTATCGTTGTGTATTGGTTTCGATTAAACAAAACAAGGCCGGAGAACTTTAAGACTTTAATTGCAGCGAAACGGTTTTATACAAAATGTGTGACCCATCATTGGCGTGTTATACTTCGATATCATCGCAAAACAATGAAAACAATCCTTATAATTACAAACTTATATCAATGATAATCTTTACTGACCGTTTATTATATTTCACATGCCCCAGTAAGCTCTAAATTAAATTAATTTCAGTTGAACCGATCAGCCAAATCACACATTTTCAAACATGAAATCTAGCCCGCGCAGCTGCGTTTAGGCATTGCAGAACCGGGCTGAAAACATTTTTTGTGCAATTGCTCAGGCCTAAAACTTAAAATCGGCCAGCTACGCCCAGCTTTTTTGTCAGGTGGACTATCGGAAAAAAGGTTTAAAATGTCGGTTGTTCTTATTGATTCAGCTTTTAAAAATAACATGACATTGAAAGCTCGGAAGCCGGAACCGTTCCACACTTTTTTTCCTGATATATTGTTTGGGAGCCTAAGAATACCCCGGACCCCTTTCGCCGTTCAAATCAAATGTTTGGCTTCCACTTTAGCCTGCGACTACGCAACTGGAACTAATTTTTTTCGTATTGAGAAGGTATGGAACCACTAATTATTTTCCCCATAGACACCAATGTTAAAATGTCACATGTTAATGATTTTCTGCAAATTCAACTCAAGTATGGATAATGCAGCAGTGTAATGTTCATATAGAAAATTAATTTTTCCACTTGAAAAATCACCAGAAAACGTGGGGTCACAAGACATGTCAGAAAGTTCTTGTTTGTTTACTAAACAGGTCAAGGGTACAGCTGTTTTCATTGATCGACTGTTTTCATTGCTCACAAAGTGTAAGCATAGAGTCGAAATTTCGAAAATGTTCATCAGTGATCCAGTAAAACCTATTAATACGCTTCTTATACATACAACCACAACATCGAATAGAAAGTGTTCCCCTACTTATAATGCCCATTTCCATCAAAAAAGGAGGGATTACATTTTATTATAGGAGTTACATTCGACTACACCTCGGAGGTTTACATGTAAACCAGAAATAACGGGACACTTTTAAGAATGACTAACCAATCAGAATGCAGTAAATATGTGTATTGTTTGCAGTTTGTAATTATTATCAGTGAAGTAATAAGATTATTACTTCACTGTTATTATACGATATCTATGATTTTTCAAAAGCATTTCAGAATAACCATATATTCTTTATAATAAGCCGAAACGATATATCTGCATGGTAAGAGACAGAGATTGTTGTTCAAAATGTTAGCGTTAGACAAGGCGATAGTTTATGTCCAAAATTATTTTTCCCCTCTTGATTTAAGCTATAGAAGATTAACCAAAAAACGTGTTGCAGCTGAAAATTAATCACCATTGCCTTGTGCGTTCATGGACAAGTGTTAAATCTACCAGAAAGGACTAAACTGGGTTGCTTTGTTGAATAAAATAAACATCAAACCATATCAGTTTCAGTCTGCTTGTCTTCTACAGTATTGTTAAAAGTTAAAACAAACGGTTACGCTCTTGAACATTAGTTAAAGGGAATGTAGCGACACAGCCAAAACATATTTATATTAATATTTATTATTTAGGAATCATTTAGAGTTCTAAACAACTTGAATAAGGGCCACGGTGAAAGAATTATCAAAGTTGGATGATAAACAAAGAAGATATGATCATTTGACGGTTCTGTTGAAACGGATATGGAAGCCGCCATTTTGAGAGATATTACATCACAGTTCTAAATGACCATATATGATATATTCATACATTTACTGATTTATAGAAAAATTGAGAGCATCTGTATGAAAAATATGTATACTTAATGGCAGTAATGCTTTATATGACAGTAAAGGATGTTGCATTTTTTTGCTGTGATTTTCTTTGCTTTAAATGATATTTATCAATATTCCATATATGGTAATTTGGAACTGTGATGTCATAGTTCTGAAAATGACGGCTCCGTTTTAGAACAACTTTCAAATGGTCATATATCTTTTCTTTTCCAAGCGATTTTGTTAATTATTTTACCTTTTCCCGAACTCTCAATAATAGAGCTTGTTTGGGTGTATGGGCAAGCATACGTATACTAAAGTAAAAAGAAACGCGCCATATACAATTTCACCTGGGATGACAATTCATATAAAGCCCTGGTTTAATACATCAAAATATTTGATCATTTTACGTAGAAAGAGGTTGAAAAAAGAATCAAAATATGTCCATTTTAGCATTACTTTATTATATGTTCAAATAGGCCGAAAGGTTAAACACGTTACGTTGAAACATTCTCGCCTCTCACTGCTGCGGGTTCGAATCCTACTTGGAGCTCGACTTGTAATTTAAGTGAAAAAGTGTCGATTCTTACGTATTTCGGGAAGTAGGCCTATACAGTACGGAATACGTGAGTTGGGTGTCTCCACCGCAATAATAATAATGATAATAAAAATCGACCGTCTTATAGCCTAAAATGTGCTGAAAATTACGTTAAAAAACCCAAAAACAAATCCATCTTAAAATGGATCTACCTATTTGTTTTATGTAGGCTAAGTACATGTTTGACCAGAGTCTATATTCAGTTTCATCCCAGGTTTGACCTACATCAATTTTCATCCCAGCCGAGCTTTAACTGTTCAATATTTGATTGGTTATTTCATGGATATACAGGTACCAGTATGTAGATCTATGGTTTGTTTATGGCCTACCGTACAGTACGGTTATTGAAGATTCTGACATCCGGTCTTTAAATCGTAAAATTGACTCAAAATCAGGGTCTATATTTCAATTTTCATCACAGTCGACATCAAAAGGTAGGATCAGGTTTTTATTAATATACATTTATCTACAGTTTCTGGTAGGACGCAACACACCAGATTCCTACCCAGGGGCGGCGTATGGCGGTGGGACTATAAACTCTGGAATACACAACTCACAAGGAAGTTAGGCCTATTTTTAGTCTCTGCGTGGGAGGATGGGCGCGCATGCGCACAATCTTGTATACTGCGAGAGATGTCGGAAGTGGAAAGCAGGTTTGATGTCAATCTCTTCAGATAAAAACATTACCGTTTCCCGTATTGGTTTGATAAGTTGTGAACGGAATGCTTGGAACATATATAATTTAACAAAGGTATGTCGTGTTTCTTTTTAAAGAAACGTAATTATGTTACGTATATTTATGCAACATGTTGAACGTTTCTCTCTTGCGGTTTCATGTTTGTATCGGTCGACGATAGCGGTGAATGTTAGCCACTTGACCGTGACGATTGTAAACAACGACTTCATCACTGAATAATTTGTTTGCAAAGGGGCAATTTCATTGATAACATAAGGGCATACCAGTGTTTCTTAAGTCTTATTCGCGTAAGACATGTTTTCCCCCCACAAGAAGTAGGGGGTGGGGGCGGTATTCCCAAGCCAAGGAAATTAGACAAATTCCTAGCACTATGAATGTTAATCACTAATTCCCCATTTAGGGGTTAATTATCCCCATGTTGGTAAAGGGATCCTCCTAATTATCTACCATGGTGTCATCGTTGCCACCACCAATTTAGTGCATAAAATAAACCTACAAACGGCAAGATGATTTTTGATATGTATACGCCATCCTGCAGGGTGCATCTATAAACGTCCGTATGTAAAAAAAGCACCAAAGACATCAAATAAATGAGACTACCACAAATTGTGCCTTACGCAGTAATTAACTGAAATTAATTTCTTTCCATCAGTACTGTCTACAGTTTATCGAAGCTTAACGACAAGAAGAGTGGTGCCTTATCCCGAAGGTTTCGTTGAATATCTTGAGTTTGTGGAGGTCATAAGTTTTTGGGCGACATTTAAATATTGACCTCACGTACGACAGTGCCCTCATGCGAGATTTGCAGCATTCAAAACAAAGTCAAAGGTTGTGCCATCATTTGTGTACAATTTAAGTAAAATCTATATCAAGGTCAAAAAGAAAATTACCTTTTTAAATGCATTTACATTAACTCCAAATATACACCCAGGGCTCAATGTTAACTTTACGGACAGTTTGCACATGGGGCAAGTTAGCTTTAACTCCGAAATCTACTTGCCCATGCCGGTTTGCTGATTGCCCAATTATTTAGACCCAAAGCTTTTGCAAAAAATCCCCATAATTTAGTATTTTATATCATCACAAACATTTTATATTGCCCGTCTGCTTTGCTGTCATTTGCAATAAACACGTGACGACATCAAGTTAAAATGTTAAGGCTAATGCCTTTCGCACTATTAATAACCGTTTCATTAGCTTAAAACAATGAAAAATGAAGGTTTTGGTTAATATTTTTATCGATATTTTTCATCATTTTCTGTGACACATTCAACTTAACTAACCACCATTTTTGCATTTCTTGGAAATTAGAATAACACAGAATAAATATTTCTAAAGGTAGTTTATAGTTGATTATACAAAAAAACAAACCATTAATTTGTCCATGAAGTAAATTGTAATCAAAACAGTTGTATATAAAATTATATATATGAATTTATTATGATGAGACCGTATGATCTGAGTCTTTCTGTTAAATTTACTCCAATTTCGAATAAAAATAAAATAAAAAACAATCCAGAAAATATTTCGTTTTATTCTGTCAAGCACATAAATGATTTTAAGGGCCTTACACATGGTACCAGGAGTTCCCCGCACACTGCATTCATTGCTCACATTTAATTACCGACTAAAATCCAGCTATCGTTCACTGTGCCTCAAATGTTTCTCGGACTACAACTGAAAGGCTACATTTCTGTCAAAAATATCCCATTGAGTATGTGTTTAATATGTTTGTAAAAAACAATTTGAAATGTTTCTTGTACATTCATAATAGGCTGTTAGATGTTGCGCAGGTAGAGCACTCGCTCGTTTCTTATAATATAAATGCAACAAGAGCCGGAATGCGCAGAGATTTTGTACTTGAGTATCCGACACGTGTTACTTGCAGGTATTCATGTTCACTACCCAGTCATAATTGCAACCCACTTTAGATTCCCGGTATGGTATTGTGAGATGATTAAGTGGTCACATAAGTAAAATTTTCCCTGGCTTCAATAAGAGTGTTAATGAACAAGACTGAAGATCATTATCTAGCGCCCATACAACACATTCAACCACTCTCAACGAAGTTGACTTGGTCAAGTATCTGGGGTTGCAATTGTAAACAGTATTACTATTAGAGTCTGACTTAGAATACCCATATCAACCTGGTCACCATGGATGGTTTACTTGACTTATCCCACAAGAACCATAACTATAATATTATCTTCATTCAAATTATAGTATCACTCTAGTTGAATGAAGATATAGTCTCTGTGGCTACATGGTTAACGACGTTGCATTGTAAACCTTCGCCTCTCACCGCTGCGGGTTCGAATCCCACTGGGAGCTCGACTTGTAAGTGAGGAAGTGTCGATTCTTACGGATGGCAGGAGGTGTACAGTACTGGTTCTAACCAGGAAAAGTGGGTGGTCTGCCTCCACCACAAAAAAAATGACCGTCGTATATAATCTTGCATGTGTTGAAAATGACGTAAAACACCATACAAACAAACAAACATATAGACTATAGTTATGGTTCTTGTGTGATGCACTTCTTGTCTTTGTCCTCTGTCATCGTGTGAAGTTTCATTTCAGTCCTATGAATAGTTTCCCCAAGTTACACGTATGCTTAAAATATGCAAACAGACTGACAAAGCCGCAACTTGATGTTTCCCACCAATTTTTCGGGGAGCACAAATATTTCCAAGAGGTACAACCTCAGTGTTGACGCTACCATACGCCATGGTCGCCATTTGCGATTATTTTATAATACTGTCGATTATTTTAAAGAAATGTCGACAAGAAATGGAGATTATTATTATTATTATTTTTTAAATGTTTTGTATAATTGTCTGTTTGACACCACAAGTAATAAATGACCGCAATAAACATTACATAATCCGTTCACGCCCCCTGTGATGTCGCCACGCGCTTATGAATTATCGCTTGTAAAAGTTGTTAATTCCCTTAATTGGCACTTCGTTCATTGTTGATACATGCAAACATCATGTGATTAATGGACCGAATAGCCAATCAGGTATGCCGTTATTTGTTATCTTTCGGGCGATTGACCAATCAGACAATCCGTTACGCATCCAACAGTAGGTACTTTTCTGTACACAAACTACGAAGAGATTAACATAGGCGCTACTTTCATCTGCATTAATAGCTATCCCATCATCATCCCGATAGGTAGCAAACTCCCATGTGTATTGTGAAAACACTTGCAATAAAGTAATTAAAACATTGAAACAATAAGAAGTTTCAGTTTGTCACAACTTTGAGATCGACAATTAATGACATAAAACTACATTATCCTACCATTAGGGTTGGGTTTTCTTTCCCCTTTGATAAGAAAGACCATTTTTGGCATTCAAAACGCATTAATGCATGAAAAAAGTTCATAACTGATGGTATTTCGATTAAATGTTTGAAATTTTCGGGCCGTAAAAGTGCGGTGTCATAGTCGAATAAGAAAAACTGTCCTTTACAAATACATGTTGGTGGAAAGAAAAACGATATATAGATGAATAAATACAGATACATAAAGTATATTTCTATTCATTATTTAATCCATCATTCTTTTTTTTTATCAATGTGTAAGGAGTTCCTGGAATCCTACTTCTAAATGAATTTTAATCTAGGCTCCTACTTCTTTCACTTGGAGAAAGTGGTGACAAAAAGAAATATATAGCCAGAGGAGGCCCTGATAGTTTAATAAAACCTGATTGAAAATTTGGCTCTTACGACTGACGGAATATTCTTACGCATTAAAGTTGGCTATTATTTTCTTAACTAAAAAATGTGTGGCTATTAATTTAAAATGGCCAGTGTGAGCACCGAACCTGCATGACAGGGATTGGCTCCCTCTGCGTCTGTTAGCCAATGAGCCTGCACACCTTTTTTGCATTGCCCTTTGTAATTCTTGTATGGAGCGTAACTTGAAAACTACTCATGGGACTGGAATGAAACTTGGCACAATGATAGAATTCAATGAAAGGCAGTGCCGAGCTCAAGAACAATAACTCTAACTTTAACTTGAGTAATTACAGAATTATCCCTCTTTGTACACTTTATTTTACATAACATGTTTATTAGACATATCTCTCGTCTGGATCGAGTGTAATAGATTGCCATTCTGTTAATTGGTATATATACAACAGTATGTTATTGCTTTTGAATTTTGTCTAAGAAAATCAGTCCTAGGTAATAACACACAAGCCTACATTAGTACATAGGATATAGCATTATTTGCTTACAGTTAAGTTATTAATAACGTGAAATCAAAGGAAAATAGAGAAGAAATGCTATTTTTTTCTGATTCTGCATTAGCGATTATAGTCATAAATGTCACTTGGTATATTGATGTTAACCATTATACTGTCCTGGCATCCATAGGCAGATATGCAAAGTGTTATCTATATATTAGGCTGGGACCCAACCTCACGTATCGTGCAAAAAAACACTTTTGGTTTACCCGGAAAGATATACTCGTGATTTTTTGCATAGCAATAGCAGAAACTGTACTCTATACGAAACCACTGTATGGATTAATGGTATTCCTTGCATTTCGTAACACCTACGCATTTTCTACGGAAGCCCATAAGTGATAAGAAAATATTGATATTCAAAGAAAAAAGGTGTACAAGTTTATATTTTAGCGATATGATTTTGTTTTGTACATAAATAAGACATGTGTATGCCTAATTATATTCTGTTTATGCCGAATACAGTTTTCAATTATTATTTTTTAAATCAAAAGCGGTTTAAGGATTGAAGATGGCGGGCAGATGGGTGGAGGGAGGGACGGGCATACACCTTTCGGCTAAAGCTTTCATGCACGTTGTTAATAACTTCTGTAAATTGTTTTCGGTTAAAACCAACTTTACTGTGAAGTGTTATATTGTTAAGTTGTCACTTTCTTACGAGCAAGACCGATTTTCTCCTTTTGAGAATAGAGTTATGACCCCTGAGTTACTTAACAAACATGCACATTTTGGGTAAAGCTTAGGTGCAAGGTTTCTTTATCTTATTTTGGATTTTAACTAAAATTGCTGTGAAGCCTTATATCAAACAGACATCACTTCCTTACGATCAATGTGTACCTTTGCCATTTCTAAATAGAGTTATGGCCCTTGATTATCTACGAAAATACATTTTTGTGTTGAGTTTATGTTAATTAATCAAGTTTTGTTGAAAATTAAACAACATTTTGGGTGGAAATTGTATATACAAATAGGATACCAGTATATGTTAATAATATTTATGATACATCAAATTGTTTTGCCATTTTGGAATAGAGGTATGGCCCTTAATTTACTTAGAAAATATGTTTATTGCTACAACTATCTTGAATTGTGTAGGGTTTAAACCATATCGTTTAGTGTGAAGTCTTAATAACATTAACATACTGGCAGATATTTAGAATCCGTTCGATGGTAGCTTTTAGATTTCTTAATACAGTTATGGACCTTTTATTTACCTTGAAAATAGAATAGTAGTTACTGCAATTACTGTCTTATCAAATTGTAAACTTCCAAATTGGTTCACTATTTTGTCACAGACGTTTGATTGTATTTATCAGAAAAACAACGGGGTTTTTATTGACTAGTTTCGTTGGAAGGCGATTGAGCGACGTCATTGTTTGGGTATGACGTCTGACAGAGTTTCTCCAAAACATCTTGAATACTATCTAAATGATTTATTTGAAATTTGCACTTTTGTTACATATGATCATTACCTGTCCAACCAACATTGGTGTTGCTGTGACCTTGAGTTTCAATTCTAGGTTCTGATTGATTGAACAGGCAACTTCTGGTTAAGAAGTTTGTCCACGTTTCCCAAACACATCATGAACTTGAATATTTTCCTACGGTTTGTATCGCCTTGATCCATGGGACGCAATGTATTAAATAGTGTAATATAATCATGTTTACAGTTTAAAACTATAAGTATCACTAAATGTGATCCATATCCTATTTCGAGTCAGAAACAAATTATGTTATAAAAGTCGAGAAGGAAATATAACATTCACAGAACACAATCAATCAACCAAACACACGTATTTGAAACAAACACCAATCACAAGGATAGAAAAGAGCAAAGTATGCGAAATGGCAAACTCAAACGGTTGAAATATGGGTACCTCCTTGGAATGGTCAGTGACAATATGGGTACCTCCTTGGAATGGTCAGTGACATAAAGGCTGCTGGGGTTAAACCAGGTTCTAGAGTGCACCATACCTCACTCGTACCCTATTTTTATTCCAATAAAATTCGACCAGCCAGGCTATAACCCCTTACAAACTAGGAAGTATGAATATCAATTAGTAGGCAATATAAGTATAACACAAAATGATCATGTATATATGAATAGAAATTCCCAGAAAGCCACAAAGCAAATACTTGTAAGAAGCCAGGACAAAAAAAGAATGATGACGATCAGACAATATTAAATCAAAAATTAGGACTTTAGGTAGAAGCACATGCATTCATTACGATATATAGTATTGAAGGATAGAGATAGAGAGCAGAAGAAGGCCCTTTATTATATACATATACTATAACTATATTCTTTCTAGCCTTCTATATTTTATATCGTAATAAATTCCTGTGAGTAGAAGTTATCATAGGGTTCAAAATCAGTCGGGTCATCGCAACATTAATTGTAAAGCATTGTGGCGAACTGTAAATGGGTCAACATCTAAACATGCAGTGCATTGCATAATGATAGGGTCATATCCTATTTTGTTATGTTTGTTAACAAGGTTAACACAGATTGTATGAATGTGATAATGACCAATAATCTTAAAAAGTCTGTACATATAGTCACCACAGTATTCACGTTGTGACAGACCTTGTAGCAGAAGTGTTCTGATAATACTTTAAGTAAATCAGGGTTATGATAATAAACCTTCGCAAAGGTTTGTCCGGATATAAAACTCAATGAAGCACTATTAAAGCTGGAGTAGATGAAAAGCAAAACAAACTTCCAACTATGTACGGTATTCCTAATTTACAAAAACAGCCTAATAAAGCACACTTTCTTCCTATTTCTAGTGTCTGCAACACTACAGACATCTCCAAAGGTATAACGTCCTGTCTTACTGCCGCTGTAGATCACGTAACACAATATTGTGCTAAAGCTTATGCTAACTTTTGGATTAATATATTTTAGTCGTTATTACTTTCTTGAAAACGAATGCAGTAAACGTCACGCTTACCTTTTCAAATATAAGCTTATTGCTCTTATTCAATATTTATTTTAGTGGATAAACACTAATGTTTGCTCAGCATTATACTGCGGTAGAATACAATGTATTCTTTGGCATATCACTCCGCCATTAAAACAATCAAAATGGACTCTACCATTGCGTTTTCCATAGGGTTGCATTATATCATTTGTTCTTACCATCACTTTCTAAAATTTCATAGCTCTAAACAGCCTACCTAAAATTAAAATACTAACCTAAATTCATCAAAAATGTCCAAAGTAAGCGGAGTTCCGTTCGATTGTTTACCACTCAGCACCACTCCATAGCATTAATGGTGTCCGGTCGCGGAGATGATTTCTGATAACCATTTTGATATTTTAGCTATGGTCATGTGACAAATTATGACGTAATCGCAGACTATTTTCTAAGACGTTGACAGAGTCACATGGTGATCCTGGTAAAGATTGGGTAATGATCACTGTTAAAAGGCTTATCAAAGGAGGTTGTCACCTTATTATTTTGCAACGCACTGCATGTTTAGTGGTTGACCCATTTACAGTTCACCGCTTTGCTTTCCACTTGATTGTGCGATCGCCGGAAAGATTGTGGACCTATGATGACGTCTACCTAAATCCTGAAAGGACGGTAACGTTCGATGGTTGTCTTTAATATTGTCTAGTCGTGCCCTTAACAGTGTCAAAATTGAAATGATCTCTCTTGTCATAGAGTTGGCTTATTATTTCTCAGTTTCAATCGCGAGATGTAAATCGAGTAAAGAAGATATAGCAACTATGAGAAATATAATCTTTTTTGAGGTGAAGTTCTTTGGAAAGAAAGTATATGTAGTAAGGAAAAGAAAGGGTTGTAATTGTCCAAAATATCATCCATATACAAAGAGGTATAATAAAAGTCTTCAATTACATATGCCTAAGCGTATCTGGTAAAAGACTAAAAATGAAACCTCTAACATAACAAAACAAAAACAAATCTGCAACAAGAGTTGCACATTTCGTTCTCATTTGGGATTCCAACAATTTGTCTATAAACAGAAGTGTCATACTTAACTAGTTCTATATGTGTAAAAAATATTATCTTATATGAATATAAATGCTTCGAAAACAACTACGTGACAAGTCCACATAGTGTAATTGTCCAAAACCCTTCAACTAAATATTAGTGAGAATCAGAACTCGTTTACTGTAGTTGCCGTGTACTCAGTCTGAAATTTAAATATTTTCAAACATCAAGGGCGATAACTTTGTAAACCACTCCTCAATTGTTCCCCCATTGTCAAACAAAACCGAGACCTTAATAATATTATCCCAAAAAGCATGGAAAATCAAATGCTATTCATTACAATCATCGTGAAAACAATCACGCTCCTTAGTCAGAGGAAGATATCCTATTTGTTCAATTAGAATATTACACAGTAATTGATGATATTTCAAAGGAAAGTAGGAAACAATCAGACGATGGAATTTTTCGACAAATTAGAGCAATAACTTGATACTCGTCTAACCTGTCTGAAATCCGTTTGATATAAAGTTACACGCCAAACTGTGTGAACATCGTAACCAATTTATTTAATGTATTGTGTACGAAAGCTGAAATTTGCATTTTTGCAATAATCAAGGGCAATAACTCAGTAAGGCAGGTGTCAATTCTGCTCATTGTCATCTTGTCAAAGTTCATATTCATATAAAGTCTCACACTAAATAATGTGAAGATCGGCATCCGTTTACTAAAGTAATGTGTGTACTCAAGCTAAAATGTGCCTATTCTTTCAATAACCAAGGGTAATAACTCTTTAAAGCAAGTGTCAGTTTTACTCAGTATTGAACTTGTCAAAGGCCTTGTAGGTATAAGGCCTAAGACCATACAACATTAAGTGGAAATCGGAAACCGTTTACTGCAGTTATTGTGAACGCAAGAAATTCGCATTATCCCTGACACAGGACAAAACAAAATTCATAAAAGGTCTATAACTTTTGTTAAAATTAGTAAAGTGTAACATAATCAGGTCTTGATTCTGTAGTTTGATATTTCATATACACATATAGGTTTCAAATACTGGAACTGTATTTGCCTAAAAGGACGTGTGCGAATTTCTTTATTTTCCTTTGAATGTTTGTTCATCGATTTTCATATATTGGCTTGGTACGAATGGGTTACCGTAGAAATCGCGATGCTGTTACGAAATGCAAAGTATGCCAGAAGTCCATACAGTGGTTTCATATATACAAGACCCCCATCTGTTAATATTTAAAAAATCAGGAGTATATCTTTCCGGGTAAACGTTTTCGTTTTTTTCAGGCTTGGGTCCCCGCCTATATATATATCCATGTTGGGTAACAAGTCCCATTAATAGGCATTATGACAAAAAAATACCTGTAAATATGCATCTTCGGTAACAAAGCCCATTATTGCCTATCCAGGCCCATTTTGGCAAGATAGTTGCCTGCAAATATTCATCGTGGGTAACAATGTCCATTATGGTAAGATCGTTGCCTGCAAATATCCATTCTGGGTAACAAGGCCCATTATGGCAAGACAGTTGCCTACAAATATCCATTTTGGGTAACAAGGCCCATTATGGCAAGATAGTTGCCTGCAAATATCCATTTTTGGCAACAATGCCCATTATGGCAAGATTGTTGCCTGCAACTATTCGTCCATTAAAATAACATTATCCATTTTGGGTAACATTATGTCCATTATATTTATAGCTAGACAGTTGCTTACAAATATTCATTCTGGGTAACAAGGCCCATTATGGCAAGACAATTGCCTACAAATATCCATTCTGGAACATTAATGGTGTCCGGTCGCGGAGATGATTTCTGATAACCATTTTGATATTTTAGCTATGGTCATTTGACAAATTATGACGTAATCGCAGACTATTTTGTAAGACGTTGACAGAGTCACATGGTGATCCTGGTAAAGATTGGGTAATGATCACTGTTAAAAGGCTTATCAAAGGAGGTTGTCACCTTATTATTTTGCAACGCACTGCATGTTTAGTGGTTGACCCATTTACAGTTCACCGCTTTGCTTTCCACTTGATTGTGCGATCGCCGGAAAGATTGTGGACCTATGATGACGTCTACCTAAATCCTGAAAGGACGGTAACGTTCGATGGTTGTCTTTAATATTGTCTAGTCGTGCCCTTAACAGTGTCAAAATTGAAATGATCTCTCTTGTCATAGAGTTGGCTTATTATTTCTCAGTTTCAATCGCGAGATGTAAATCGAGTAAAGAAGATATAGCAACTATGAGAAATATAATCTTTTTTGAGGTGAAGTTCTTTGGAAAGAAAGTATATGTAGTAAGGAAAAGAAAGGGTTGTAATTGTCCAAAATATCATCCATATACACAGAGGTATAATAAAAGTCTTCAATTACATATGCCTAAGCGTATCTGGTAAAAGACTAAAAATGAAACCTCTAACATAACAAAACAAAAACAAATCTGCAACAAGAGTTGCACATTTCGTTCTCATTTGGGATTCCAACAATTTGTCTATAAACAGAAGTGTCATACTTAACTAGTTCTATATGTGTAAAAAATATTATCTTATATGAATATAAATGCTTCGAAAACAACTACGTGACAAGTCCACATAGTGTAATTGTCCAAAACCCTTCAACTAAATATTAGTGAGAATCAGAACTCGTTTACTGTAGTTGCCGTGTACTCAGTCTGAAATTTAAATATTTGCAAACATCAAGGGCGATAACTTTGTAAACCACTCCTCAATTGTTCTCATTGTCAAACAAAACCGAGACCTTAATAATATTATCCCAAAAAGCATGGAAAATCAAATGCTATTCATTACAATCATCGTGAAAACAATCACGCTCCTTAGTCAGAGGAAGATATCCTATTTGTTCAATTAGAATATTACACAGTAATTGATGATATTTCAAAGGAAAGTAGGAAACAATCAGACAATGGAATTTTTCGACAATTTAGAGCAATAACTTGATACTCGTCTAACCTGTCTGAAATCCGTTTGATATAAAGTTACACGCCAAGTTGTGTGAACATCGTAACCAATTTATTTAATGTATTGTGTACGAAAGCTGAAATTTGCATTTTTGCAATAATCAAGGACAATAACTCAGTAAGGCAGGTGTCAATTCTGCTCATTGTCATCTTGTCAAAGTTCATATTCATATAAAGTCTCACACTAAATAATGTGAAGATCGGCATCCGTTTACTAAAGTAATGTGTGTACTCAAGCTAAAATGTGCCTATTCTTTCAATAACCAAGGGTAATAACTCTTTAAAGCAAGTGTCAGTTTTACTCAGTATTGAACTTGTCAAAGGCCTTGTAGGTATAAGGCCTAAGACCATACAACATTTAGTGGAAATCGGAAACCGTTTACTGCAGTTATTGTGAACGCAAGAAATTCGCATTATCCCTGACACAGGACAAAACAAAATTCATAAAAGGTCTATAACTCTTGTTAAAATTAGTAAAGTGTAACATAATCAGGTCTTGATTCTGTAGTTTGATATTTCATATACACATATAGGTTTCAAATACTGGAACTGTATTTGCCTAAAAGGACGTGTGCGAATTTCTTTATTTTCCTTTGAATGTTTGTTCAGCGATTTTCATATATTGGCTTGGTACGATGGGTTACCGTAGAAATCGCGATGCTGTTACGAAATGCAAAGTATGCCAGAAGTCCATACAGTGGTTTCATATATACAAGACCCCCATCTGTTAATATTTAAAAAATCAGGAGTATATCTTTCCGGGTAAACGTTTTCGTTTTTTTCAGGCTTGGGTCCCAGCCTATATATATATCCATGTTGGGTAACAAGTCCCATTAATAGGCATTATGACAAAAAAATACCTGTAAATATGCATCTTCGGTAACAAAGCCCATTATTGCCTATCCAGGCCCATTTTGGCAAGATAGTTGCCTGCAAATATTCATCGTGGGTAACAATGTCCATTATGGCAAGATCGTTGCCTGCAAATATCCATTCTGGGTAACAAGGCCCATTATGGCAAGATCGTTGCCTGCAAATATCCATTCTGGGTAACAAGGCCCATTATGGCAAGACAGTTGCCTACAAATATCCATTTTGGGTAACAAGGCCCATTATGGCAAGATAGTTGCCTGCAAATATCCATTTTTGGCAACAATGCCCATTATGGCAAGATTGTTGCCTGCAACTATTCGTCCATTAAAATAACATTATCCATTTTGGGTAACATTATGTCCATTATATTTATAGCTAGACAGTTGCTTACAAATATTCATTCTGGGTAACAAGGCCCATTATGGCAAGACAATTGCCTACAAATATCCATTCTGGAACATTAATGGTGTCCGGTCGCGGAGATGATTTCTGATAACCATTTTGATATTTTAGCTATGGTCATTTGACAAATTATGACGTAATCGCAGACTATTTTGTAAGACGTTGACAGAGTCACATGGTGATCCTGGTAAAGATTGGGTAATGATCACTGTTAAAAGGCTTATCAAAGGAGGTTGTCACCTTATTATTTTGCAACGCACTGCATGTTTAGTGGTTGACCCATTTACAGTTCACCGCTTTGCTTTCCACTTGATTGTGCGATCGCCGGAAAGATTGTGGACCTATGATGACGTCTACCTAAATCCTGAAAGGACGGTAACGTTCGATGGTTGTCTTTAATATTGTCTAGTCGTGCCCTTAACAGTGTCAAAATTGAAATGATCTCTCTTGTCATAGAGTTGGCTTATTATTTCTCAGTTTCAATCGCGAGATGTAAATCGAGTAAAGAAGATATAGCAACTATGAGAAATATAATCTTTTTTGAGGTGAAGTTCTTTGGAAAGAAAGTATATGTAGTAAGGAAAAGAAAGGGTTGTAATTGTCCAAAATATCATCCATATACACAGAGGTATAATAAAAGTCTTCAATTACATATGCCTAAGCGTATCTGGTAAAAGACTAAAAATGAAACCTCTAACATAACAAAACAAAAACAAATCTGCAACAAGAGTTGCACATTTCGTTCTCATTTGGGATTCCAACAATTTGTCTATAAACAGAAGTGTCATACTTAACTAGTTCTATATGTGTAAAAAATATTATCTTATATGAATATAAATGCTTCGAAAACAACTACGTGACAAGTCCACATAGTGTAATTGTCCAAAACCCTTCAACTAAATATTAGTGAGAATCAGAACTCGTTTACTGTAGTTGCCGTGTACTCAGTCTGAAATTTAAATATTTGCAAACATCAAGGGCGATAACTTTGTAAACCACTCCTCAATTGTTCTCATTGTCAAACAAAACCGAGACCTTAATAATATTATCCCAAAAAGCATGGAAAATCAAATGCTATTCATTACAATCATCGTGAAAACAATCACGCTCCTTAGTCAGAGGAAGATATCCTATTTGTTCAATTAGAATATTACACAGTAATTGATGATATTTCAAAGGAAAGTAGGAAACAATCAGACAATGGAATTTTTCGACAATTTAGAGCAATAACTTGATACTCGTCTAACCTGTCTGAAATCCGTTTGATATAAAGTTACACGCCAAGTTGTGTGAACATCGTAACCAATTTATTTAATGTATTGTGTACGAAAGCTGAAATTTGCATTTTTGCAATAATCAAGGACAATAACTCAGTAAGGCAGGTGTCAATTCTGCTCATTGTCATCTTGTCAAAGTTCATATTCATATAAAGTCTCACACTAAATAATGTGAAGATCGGCATCCGTTTACTAAAGTAATGTGTGTACTCAAGCTAAAATGTGCCTATTCTTTCAATAACCAAGGGTAATAACTCTTTAAAGCAAGTGTCAGTTTTACTCAGTATTGAACTTGTCAAAGGCCTTGTAGGTATAAGGCCTAAGACCATACAACATTTAGTGGAAATCGGAAACCGTTTACTGCAGTTATTGTGAACGCAAGAAATTCGCATTATCCCTGACACAGGACAAAACAAAATTCATAAAAGGTCTATAACTCTTGTTAAAATTAGTAAAGTGTAACATAATCAGGTCTTGATTCTGTAGTTTGATATTTCATATACACATATAGGTTTCAAATACTGGAACTGTATTTGCCTAAAAGGACGTGTGCGAATTTCTTTA
This sequence comes from Cyrtodaria siliqua, assembly GCA_037043455.1. Lineage (NCBI taxonomy): Eukaryota > Metazoa > Mollusca > Bivalvia > Adapedonta > Hiatellidae > Cyrtodaria > Cyrtodaria siliqua. The sequence goes on from JAWPHD010000595.1 coordinate 116,920, forward strand.
TTTTCCTTTGAATGTTTGTTCAGCGATTTTCATATATTGGCTTGGTACGATGGGTTACCGTAGAAATCGCGATGCTGTTACGAAATGCAAAGTATGCCAGAAGTCCATACAGTGGTTTCATATATACAAGACCCCCATCTGTTAATATTTAAAAAATCAGGAGTATATCTTTCCGGGTAAACGTTTTCGTTTTTTTCAGGCTTGGGTCCCAGCCTATATATATATCCATGTTGGGTAACAAGTCCCATTAATAGGCATTATGACAAAAAAATACCTGTAAATATGCATCTTCGGTAACAAAGCCCATTATTGCCTATCCAGGCCCATTTTGGCAAGATAGTTGCCTGCAAATATTCATCGTGGGTAACAATGTCCATTATGGCAAGATCGTTGCCTGCAAATATCCATTCTGGGTAACAAGGCCCATTATGGCAAGACAGTTGCCTACAAATATCCATTTTGGGTAACAAGGCCCATTATGGCAAGATAGTTGCCTGCAAATATCCATTTTTGGCAACAATGCCCATTATGGCAAGATTGTTGCCTGCAACTATTCGTCCATTAAAATAACATTATCCATTTTGGGTAACATTATGTCCATTATATTTATAGCTAGACAGTTGCTTACAAATATTCATTCTGGGTAACAAGGCCCATTATGGCAAGACAATTGCCTACAAATATCCATTCTGGAACAAGGCCATGCAATTATGGCAAGGCAGTTGCATCCATTTATTTATCCATTGGGGTAACAATGTCCATTGTTGCAAGATAGTTGCCTGCACATATCCATCTTAGGCAGTGTATTAGCCAACCAACCGTGCAGCCGTCTTTTGCATGGTTATTTTCGAAAAATCGCGGCCAATATTTGCAGGAGTTGGTGGGGTTTTTAATTTTTTTTTAAACTTCTAAACTCTTACTGCCTCAATATTGTTAAGTTTTGTATACATTTATAGAAGAAAGATGATCTAAAATGCACCTTTTTAACCTTTATCTGTGAAAATAAATTACTCCAGAGACACCCACTTGTCGCGAATTGGCGCATAACGCGTGTTTACAAATTGTTTTGCACACCCTGTTCGCATATTTGCACACCCTGTTCTTCAATATCTGCCTAATACACTGATCTTAGGTAAAAAAGCCCATTATGGCAAGATATTTGCCTGAAAATATCCATCGTGGGTAACAAAACCCATTACGGAAGGACAATTGCCTACAGATATCCATATTGGGTTACAAGGCCCAGGCCACATAATGCATTATGGTGAGATATCTGTTAATTATAGTTATTTCAACCATGTACAGTGTACATCAGTCTCCGCGAAAACTGACGGTCTGTTGGACATGACAGGTAATTTTTTGAAATGTTTGGCAGACAATTCCTGTTAGTCGGTCCAAGTGTCCGGCCATTTTTTAACACTAAAATCCTATCAGAAATCTCATTTTAACGCTTGTAAATTTCCCTTTACTCAGTCTGAGTGTCCGGTCATTTTTTAAACTAGAATTCAATCAGAAATTGTGTTTTTATCGCTTGTAATTGGAAGCCGTATTTGTTTACACATAGAAAGTTCTCTCCCTTGATTAAAATTGATCATCGATTTATAAGCGTGCATTTCATTGGTCGATTACTAGATTTGAACCAGTCGCATTACAGCTTTCATATTGTCATTGAACGGTCACGTGAATTTGTCACGTTAAACTGAAATAGAAAGATTGAATATTAACCGTTTAAACGGTGATATTGTTTTCTTGCTGTTATTTTTCGATGAATTGTTGTATAATCTTTTTCTATTTTCAGCTTATTAATAGCAAATCTGTGTCATAAGAACGCGTTACAACGAACACTGATTGACAAGTGCAAGCTGCTAAATAACTCACCTGTTATGGATAGTTTAATTTGCGGGACCTGTTGGGTCGCTGCCTTTTCAGTCAGTCGGTCATAGCACAATAAGTCAACATTTGTTTAACGATGTTGAGTTCAACTGACCAAGCATTTTATTGCGTTTTAACAAAAAACATGTCTTAACTTTTCGGTCAGACAAAAATTTGTCCGGTCAGACAAAAAATTCCGAATGTTATGTGGACTTAAGTTTTTACGTAGACTAACACATCCATGATTCAGCTCCAGAAACCTCAATTTTTCATTTTTGGAATGTTTTAGCTTTGTTTATCAATTTTCACAGATGATACATATACTGATTTTCCATCTTGATTACATACATGTATATATTCAGGTATTCTTTTCCTTCATAAACGTTTCGTCCTCTTCTCCTAGCAAAATAGCCCTCAGGGGAATTTTCTCAACCAAAGAGTGGAAAAAACACTGTTTGGTTGAGAAAATTCCCCTAATCCAGGGCCGGGAAAATATATATATATATATATATTATTTTTTTTTTGCAAACAACATTTCTCTCCCTCTTTCTTTTTCAATATTGTTATGTTTTGAAAACATTTGTTGAAGGAAGTTTATCTAAAATTTACCTTTTTCACCTAAAATGCTTCAACGGCATATTTGCACCCCCAAGTCTTCAATTCTCCTGTATCTCGAAAACTCACTATTTTTTGCCCTTTTATCTCGAAAATCAAGTTTCCCCCCCTATTGAAGTACCCATGATAATCATTGTTATATGAGAGTGGCCAGGGACGTAGTATGGCCTGTTTTCAACATGCTCTTTATACAAGGTGCGAAGCGCCGACTTGGGGGTGGAGATATGGGGTCCCTTTTTCAGCTTAGAATAACCCTGAAAGTCTATCGAGCTTATAATAATCCTGAAAGTCCATTGTATGTGTCCTGTGATCTCATGCCATGCTCGCATAAATAGCTGGTTAAAATGAGGTGCTCTAAACAGCAGGAAATTGAGTTCTAGAGAGGTATTTTTTGTAACTGGTAGTGGACAGAGTAAATTACCACCAGGTGCAATGAATGGAGGGTAGCACGCATGCTAAAGGATAATATGCCAGTTATCTAGATGTGTTTATATATATATATATATATGTATTATATTATATGTATGCTATTAACATGAACACAGGTATGCATTTCGACTTGCCTTTTCCATAACCTTTTACAAGCTTAGAATATTGTTTACATCTGCTAAGTTATCTAGAAACATTTAATGATGTTGTATTCATTAACCATTCCTTAATTGTTTACATAGACTTCATAGATTCCATATTTATCCTAAATTATTGTTGTTAACCCTTATCTGATTGTATTTAATAATCGATTTTGGTAATTAGCAATAAATTCTATAAGCATGTGCATTTTCTGACATTTCATGCTTGTCGTTTCTTTCATCTGTCTTTATCTCATTTCGGCAATAGTTAATCAATATACACATAATTTTTCATTTACCAAATCGCATGTCTAACTTGATAAATATTGGAATGAAGGTACAATGAGTACAGTTTCCATGTTCATTACTGTCAGGCTCTGTCACGTCAAAAATCCTGTAATGTAGGGATCCTTGCAGCAGTGCAGTATTTTGCCGGTGGAGTATTTTCTCGTCCACAAAAATCTGTCTTAATTTTTTTTTTTAAGATACAGTCATGTATAGCATTAGACAGTGCAATACTGTAAAATCCCTATTAGACCCCAGCGTCTAATGTATGCCCCCTTATCCCTCTTACTTTGGCAGTTAACAATAAAATATGACTATACAATATGATTTATTGAAATATGGAGAGATAATCTGTAGGAAATTATAACCAAATTCCAATGTATTCAACAATTTGTAATAGTATTCAACTTTGTATCAATTTTCCTTATTTTTAATGTCATATAAACGTTCCTTTTTGCAAATGACTGTAAAGCCACAGGGGGGCGTTTAATAGGGATTTTACGGTATCAATGTGAAGATTCTGGACAGTGCCTCTCAATCCTCTGAATCCGGAGATAAATGATGAGTCTCACTTGTGCCCCCACCCCTCTCATCCCCCACCCCTCTCACCCCCCACCCATCTGCAATGCATTGTGGTTAGAATGTGACTCCATGCATCAAATGGCACATTGCATTGTGGCTAGCATATATGAGTTGATTTCATGTATCAAGTGACCCAATGCAGTGTGGTTATCATGTGCTACTAGAATATAAGATGTCATGCCTCAAGTAGAGTAATGCAGCTGCTAGAATATAAGATGCCATGCCTCAAGTAGAGTAATTCAGCTACTAGAAAATAAGATGCCATGCCTCAAGTAGAGTAATGCAGCTGCTGGAATATAAGATGCCATGCCTCAAGTAGAGTAATGCAGCTGCTGGAATATAAGATGTCATGCCTCAAGTAGAGTAATGCAGGTGCTAGAATATAAGATGTCATGCCTCAAGTAGAGTAATTCAGCTACTAGAATATAAGATGTCATGCCTCAAGTAGAGTAATTCAGCTACTAGAATATAAGATGTCATGCCTCAAGTAGAGTAATGCAGCTGCTAGAATATAAGATGCCATGCCTCAAGTAGAGTAATTCAGCTACTAGAAAATAAGATGCCATGCCTCAAGTAGAGTAATGCAGCTGCTGGAATATAAGATGCCATGCCTCAAGTAGAGTAATGCAGCTGCTGGAATATAAGATGCCGTGCCTCAAGTAGAGTAATGCAGGTGCTAGAATATAAGATGTCATGCCTCAAGTAGAGTAATGCAGCTGCTAGAATATAAGATGCCATGCCTCAAGTAGAGTAATGCAGGTGCTAGAATATAAAATGCCATGCCTCGAGTAGAGTAATGCAGCTGCTAGAATATAAGATGTCATGCCTCAAGTAGAGTAATGCAGCTGCTAGAATATAAGATGCCATGCCTCAAGTAGAGTAATGCAGCTGATAGAATATAAGATGTCATGCCTCAAGTAGAGTAATGCAGCTGCTAGAATATAAGATGCCATGCCTCAAGTAGAGTAATGCAGGTGCTAGAATATAAAATGCCATGCCTCGAGTAGAGTAATGCAGCTGCTAGAATATAAGATGTCATGCCTCGAGTAGAGTAATGCAGCTGCTAGAATATAAGATGTCATGCCTCAAGTAGAGTAATGCAGCTGCTAGAATATAAGATGTCATGCCTCAAGTAGAGTAATGCAGCTGCTAGAATATAAGATGCCATGCCTCAAGTAGAGTAATGCAGCTGCTAGAATATAAAATGCCATGCCTCGAGTAGAGTAATGCAGCTGCTAGAATATAAGATGTCATGCCTCAAGTAGAGTAATGCAGCTGCTGGAATATAAGATGCCATGCCTCAAGTAGAGTAATGCAGCTGCTAGAATATAAGATGTCATGCCTCAAGTAGAGTAATGCAGCTGCTAGAATATAAGATGCCATGCCTCAAGTAGAGTAATGCAGGTGCTAGAATATAAAATGCCATGCCTCTAGTAGAGTAATGCAGCTGCTAGAATATAAGATGCCATGCCTCGAGTAGAGTAATGCAGCTGCTGGAATATAAGATGCCGTGCCTCGAGTAGAGTAATGCAGCTGCTGGAATATAAGATGTCATGCCTCAAGTAGAGTAATGCAGCTGCTAGAATATAAGATGTCATGCCTCAAGTAGAGTAATGCAGCTGCTGGAATATAAGATGCCATGCCTCAAGTAATGTAATGCAGCTGCTAGAATATAAGATGTCATGCCTCAAGTAGAGTAATGCAGCTGCTAGAATATAAGATGCCATGCCTCGAGTAGAGTAATGCAGCTGCTAGAATATAAGATGCCATGCCTCAAGTAGAGTAATGCAGCTGCTAGAATATAAAATGCCATGCCTCGAGTAGAGTAATGCAGCTGCTGGAATATAAGATGTCATGCCTTGAGTAGAGTAATGCAGCTGCTAGAATATAAGATGCCATGCCTCAAGTAGAGTAATGCAGCTGCTAGAATATAAGATGCCATGCCTCAAGTAGAGTAATGCAGCTGCTGGAATATAAGATGCCATGCCTCGAGTAGAGTTATGCATTGTGGCTAGAATATAACTTGTAAGATGCCAAGTAGAGCAATATAAGACTCCATGCCTCAAGTGGAGCAATATATTGTAGAATATAAGACTGTGCGTCAAGTAGAGCAATGCATCGTGGCTACAGTATAATCTCTCCATGCATCACGTGGAGCAATATATCTCCATGCATCCTGTAGTGCAATATATGACTCCACGCATCCTGTAGAGCAATGAACTGCGGCTGTAGTAAGAGACACAAGGCCAACAGTGAGTTTCGGTATGACATGATACTTGGTGACATTTTACACAGCTTTATCAGGCAGTGACTTGACTGGTTCTATTGATTTTCCCAGACTGTCATCACAGGCCATGCTCATCTAACTAGATGTATCATTTTCGAACACTCTACGGAATAATTTCTCTCTTCTCTGGCAGGAAATAACATTATATATGTCTGTAAAACAACTTGTGGTAGGATTAGAAATGTTTTAAATAACACAAGAGAAAAACGTGTTGGTAAGTGAAATGTGAACTATACTTTTGGGGACATATCCATTCACATATATATATAACAGGTCATACTTTTTTGATATTTTTTTGCTGTAAAAAAATGAGATACTTTAGTTCTAAGAGAAAGCTATGAATTTAAAGAAACTAACCTGCCAAATAATGGCAAACCGTTGATTAAAACTCTGTTGAGGTCTTCAGGTCATGTAATAACGTATATGTACCATTAAAAGTATATATTTATTAACGGGTACTTAAAAAAAATCCGTGATTAAATATGCGTAAAATGAATTGTGAGTTGGTAACTCTTAATTCGTCGCTCATGTTTTGGGGTTTTGTCTGGCTGGTTAAAGCCATTTATATTGTGTCTATACACAATTTGGATTCTCAACATATGTAAGTTATATATACCTCAGAAAGAGTGTACAGCTGTAAATTAATAATAATTTGTCTGTAGTTATTTATGACATTTTAAAAGGGCTGATTGCATTGCATGGTGAAGCTCACACACAAATTCGAAAACGTTTTGTTTTTCTTCACAGGAGACTACCCTAAAAATTTGAGTTTACAACATATTGAGAAAAGCTGTTTCACTAGCATATAAAAGTACATTCTAAATTAGAATATTTGTTTGTTTTGTTAATAGAATGTAGGCTCCCAATCCTTTATACCTAATTAGGGTTCCACCCCCTCTGGCCTTGATCTCATAATGACCCCCATTGGTAGTTATTTCCAGCACCTTATAAGAATTAAATTGAATGATGACTGTTTAATTATCCATTCTGACTGAATCAAACTATTGAAACCAAGTAAATTTTCTCTACTTGCATGATCTTTAGGGAGACCTCAAAGAAGTAAAAGTTTTTCTCTGTACAGGGACTATAGAAAACTCTCAGAGAAGTCGTTTGTTGCTCTATTTATTGGGTTTATATAAAAGCTCTACAGGTAAATGTATTTATCAGTTATCTGGGAATAGTTGTGCAGCTATACAATTCAGATTTACCTCATTTCCCCGTGCAGTCACGCAGTGGTAAAAGTAGTATCTATGTCATGCAAATAATACTTATTTTTACATACAACTTAGTAGCGGTTTTAAATATATGTTTTTCTTTGGGACTATCAAGAAATGTTCATATGATATTAATTGATAATACTACAAAAAAGGGTGGCCATTCATCTTTAATAACAAGATCCATAGGAAGCTCCCAGGAAAGTGAAGTTCTTTCCTAGCAGGATCTAAAGGAAGCTCCCAGAAGGTGAAGTTCTTAATCCTAGCAGAATCTATAGGAAGCGCCCGGAAACATGAAAATCTGTGATAGCAGGTTCTGTAGGAAGCTCCAAGAAAAAAGCAGGTCCTAGCAGATTCCCGGAAGCTCTCAGAAAAGTGAACTTTTCTCTCAAAGCAGATTCCTGGGAGCTCTCAAAAAAGTGAACTTCTCTCATAGCAGTTCCGTAGGGAGTTCTCAGAAGAGTATGTATACACCAGGTTGAGCATTGTTCTTAACAAACTTTGTGAAAGTCATATCCCAATGGTGTCTTTTGTAGCAGTGAGCTCAATGCTCAACTTTATACCATGCTGTAGACACAAAGCAAAGTGAAGTTCTCTCCTTGCAGAATCCATAGGGAACCCTCAGAGAAGTAAAGTGTCGTTTGCATTGTAAGGCTGGCAACCCTCTAAGAAGGGAAGATTTTCACATTGCTACATGTAGATCCATTATAAGGAAGTCCAGATTTACAGAGGTACACTTTATCTCCTAAATAATAAGCTGCCACTGAGTGAGAGGTTCTGGCACCTGTGCTAGTTGGTCTAATGGGTCAGTTTTAATCTGAGGGTTTTAGGTGCTTGCATTTGAATGTGGTCGTCAGACGACCTCTGAGAATTCCAGGTGCGTGTGTCACTGTGTTTTGGTCAGATGATCTAGGTCTGAATCTATGACTTCCAGATGCTTGTATGTGCTGGTCTAATGGCTTCAGACTGAGTCATGAGAGTTCTGGACCATTTTATGAGATGATGGGCTTCAGCTTAGTGAGACTTTCTTGCATCTCTATAACTATGTTGATCTTATGGCATTGGGCTCTGATTCTGTGATGTCCTGGTGTCATGGCCTTAGACCAAGTCTGTGAGTTCCAATCACTTGCATGTGCTGGTCCTATTGCCTCAGAGTGAGTCTGTATCCGGGGACGTCCATGGTTCTAGTCGCTGTCTTGAAATCACTTTCCCCTCACCGCTGTGTGTTCATTCCCTCATGGGACCAGTCTCATTAAAATCAGACCCTTTATCACACTATGATACTCCACTACTAAGGATCTGACAATACTGTATTGGAGGTCACGTCAGATTGACCTCATGATTAGCCAATAAGATTTCAGCCTACAAAATGGGTTGGTATAGGCTGCTTCACTGCGCATGTTGCGTTTCAGTGGAGTAGTCTACGCTCGGTATTGAAAGAAAAATGTCCGAAACTTTTAGCTTATAAAACACAAAATAATTGCATTGATAAACATAACACACCAACCATTATTGAAAATTTACTGGGAAAAAAAACAAGATTGCTGGACGGAATTCAATAGTGGTACAAAAAAATGTACCTCTTCATGGGGTTGAACCCACACTAAAATTACAATCATGGGTAATAATAACAACGTTGCAATGGTCGACTTCGCTATCAACTGAGCTAAGTGGGGCCAGACAACTATGACACACTGTTTAGAAAACATAATGTCATAATAATCTTGGTAGAATATATATTTTCAAACACATGACCACGCCCACGATTTTCTTCGTATTCCTGGTGTAAAACATGCCATTTAGTGCATTTCTTTGAGTTTATCGTGCAATCCACAGCGAAACTCTTGTTTTGTATAATAGATCTGTGTTTTATGTGGATTTTCGTTTGTTCAGTTCGTGAGCTCCAACATCATCTGAAGTGCATATGAAATGCGCGATTTCATTGGTTGGATTTAGTTGATCTTCTCATGAATTTTTGATTAGATGAAAGGTCTGACGTGACCTCCAAGGCAGTGTTGGCAGATCCTATAGCGGAGAATTGCAAAGCGTAATAGGATATGATTTTAATGAGGTTGTCATGGGACCAGCAATCTTTATGTGAGGAAGCTAATCATCTGGCTTCTGACTTGCGGAACATCGGTGGTTCTACCCATGTGCCCGTCCATGCACGAAAATTGTCTGGAGGGGCATCTGGGGTCTTCTTCCACCAATGGAAGTTGGAAAGTCGCCATATGACCTTAGCTGTTGGTGCGACTTTAAAATCCAATTCAATTCAATCAGTCTCTATCCGTGGTTGAGTAATAATTACAGATGGGTGTCTTGCACACCTTACAACATGAACCTGTTCTATTTTAGTATTAACATATAGATCCAGTTTGGATTGTTAGTCTCAATGTCCCATTTGTGTATTATTGTTTATGAGTACTAACTGCCCACTTATCACCCTTGGATTACCTGGTTTTTATCAGTGAGTGTACTGGAGCGATTTCCTTCTTTGACTTCTGGTTTTGTATTTTGTTTATTTATCCCTATCATCTGGTTTATACATAGCAAATGGTTGATGTACATTTTGATACAGGTCTGTGTTTGATGTGGTTTGTGTTATGTAATTGTATTATTCAGGCACAAAGCGGTCACATTTGGATAATTTCACTTCCAGAAAATCCCACCTGTTTAAAGCTACAGACACAATACTTAAGCTAAGTGGCTTTGAAATGTCATTTTCACCAGCTCATGTTTCAGTCAGTCTCTATCCGTGGTTGAGTAATAATTACAGAAGGGTGTCTTGCACACCTTACAACATGAACCTGTTCTATTTTAGTTTTTCATACCCCGTAGAAAGATCGAAATATCGAATTCCATCCTTATATTTACATGATCTGTTTTTTCAGACTGTTTTTCATAATATAAATACATTGAATTTGTGTCAAAAATAGTGTTTTAAAGCTTTAATACCTACGGTTGGAACAGCATTGCACACTTTTTTTATAGCAACTTATGGCAATAAGCACGAGAACGTCTAGATGACGGTACTTCATACAAACAAAACAAGTTCATCAGAACAAGTCACTGCATCTTGTTTGGTTTAGCTCTGCCTCAAAAGTTAATGCTTTTCACTGGGAATTGAAATGCAACACTATAAAGTGGTTCATTCAAGGGCCATGCAATAGAAATGTAAATATTAAAAATTGTTTGCTGCTGCTCAGGGCTGGAAATTAACATTTTTAGTTTACTAGACCACCGGCCGGGTCTAGTAGTTGGGTAAAATCACTAGACCTGCTCAAAATTTACTAGCACAATATAATATTCAACAGAATTCAAGTTTCGGTTTCTTTATATGAGTTTTACCAATAGGCATGCATTTATTGAAACTTTGGAAATATCAGGTTTTCAAAAGACCTGTTAGGTTAGACTGCTGTCACTACACAATCTATCGATTTATAATTTATTTCTTATTTGATAAATTTTTGTTACTAGCCCATCGGACTACCCAGGCACAAACATTTGCTAGCCTCGGGCTACAGGACTAATGCTAATTTTGAGCCCTGCTGCTACATCAGTGAACTTCTGTTGAATAAAATGATAAATTCATAAAAGTAAACATAATATTTTCTGGGTATAATCCTTTCGAGTTTTTCAATTTCGTGGTAATAAGATGACTAACTTGCATAAAATATGTATGTATACTTTATATGATTTCAATTTTGCAGTTTCATGATAACGAAATGCAGATAACGATATGAACAATTTATGTCATAAGGAAAAAACACTGCTTGTTAAATAAAATATGCTATTTTAAAGGGACACATGGCAATCTTGATTTTTTGAAAACTCGCGGCGTCCCGTTAGTTTTTCTAAATAACATGCATTATTTCAATCATTAATAATAATTAAAAGAATAGTATAAGCCAAATTGTTTTTGCATATTACTGACTTTTGATAATACTGAACCAATAATATAATTCAACATTTGGTAAAATAACATAGAAAATTGAAAAATCAAAATTTTATTTAATGATATGCAAGCAGGTTTAAAGTCAAACTGTTCCTTAATAAATAAGTAGAGACGCTAATATTGATGCTTGATAAAAACTTCAAGATTGTCATGTGTCCCTTTAAGTGTTTATACAAGCCTGACGATTTTGACTGACTTGTGTGGTTGGTTAAGGATAATATTAATAAGGGTGCAAAAGCAGATTTGTTAAATCAATATTGACTTGAAAATGGAGGTAATGTAGGATTAACTGTATACATTGTGCCATTATTTATAATGGAGCGGCATTTGTCACAAGTTTTGTTTATAATGGTGCAGCATTGGTCAAAACTATAATACTCTATATATATAATATGGGTTATGCCGTTTCTAACACATTTTTTTGTTTAAGGCATTTTTACTAAAACAAATTGATATAAAACTGAATGATCATGATGTCGTGTTTCTGAAAATAATTGGTTTGCAACCTATCATGCACTGGGATCTTTATAGTTCAGCATAATTACCCAGAACAGGGCCAATATATAGAAGACCTTGACTTTAAATATAATAGGTGTTAGCTGTATAAAAAGTTTACTTTGATTTTTACATTAAAGGAACACATGGCAATCTTGATATTTCAAAAATTTGCGGCATCCCATTAGTTTTTCTACATAAATTGCATTTGTTCAGTCATTAATATTAATTATAACAATTGTATAAAGCAGATTGTTTTTGCATATTACTAACTGTTGGTTACATTTAACCAATAATAAGCGAGATTTTCAAGTTAAAGGGGAAAAAATAATGCAATTGCGAGATATAGAACGAACAGTGTGTTAGGCAGAAATGGAAGATGGGAGGTGGGGGGCGGGGGACCAAGTAAAACATGGCCAAGTATGTTTACACCTGCCATAAAAAGGCCTACACAACCACAAACACACACTAACCTACCCCTGAAAAAAAGGCAAAATCTGTTTAGGCCCCCTCTCCCCTCCACCCCCCTACAAAATGGCACACAAGGTTGTTTTTTTGCTCCTCAACCCATTTTTGGAAAACTTAAGCCCACCCCTATCATGAAATTTTTTCAAATTTCCTTTTTTAATTTTCTCTTCTTATATTTATAATATCGCTACACACAGGGTATAATTCTCTTTAATTTGAGAACAATTGCAGACTCCTACAGTGAAAAATGACGAATTCTACAGTTAAAATTTTCAGTAAAATAGCAACAACAGGAAGTAGCATAAAATAGGCCATAGTAGGACTTTTTAAATAATATTTGTCGACATTTTAAGTAAACATAGAAATATTTTTTAAAATACCGTTGCATTCTAAACATAGTTTTCTTTAATTTGAGACCATTTGGAGACTTTCTGTTAAAGACATGACAATCTACATGTATACAGTTTCTCCAGCCATGTTTTGTTTCATGAACATATGTTTATGTTTATTTAAATTGAAATTAATACGCAACAATAGATATTTACAATTCACACATTGCAATATCTGTGAATAAGCAAAGATTTTATTTGATGACGTAGAAAACTTTGAACAGGTAAATTAATCCACAGGTAAATGTATTTATCAATTATCTGGCAATAGTTGTGCAGCTATTATAACAATTCAGATTTACCTCATTTCCCCGTGCAGACACGCAGTGGTAAAAGTAGTAACTACGTCATACAAATAATACTTATTTTTACATACAACTTAGTAGCAGTTTTCAATACATGTTTCTCTCCGAGACTATCAAGAAATGTTCATATGATGTTTAAGAGTTAAAGTTGTTAATTGATAATACTACAAAAAGGGTGGCCATTCATCTTTAAAGATAAAAATAACTTCAGCAGTCACAACACTGTGGCAGAAACTGTGACTCGCCAAATTAACAACTTTATTTTTCTTGGATTCGACCATCCTGTTGATTTGTTATTTTCTATAAAACTACTTTATAATGTTTTGCAATGTTAGGATTTGGTAACAAAAATCACTGCTTTAATGCTAGATGTATCGTTTAACAACCTTTGTGATTTCTGCTTAAAGAAACTAACACGCCAAATAATAGCAAATTTACACTACAAAACCATTTATCAAAACTCTGTCCAGGTGTTTAGGTCACATAATAATGTAGATGTGTCAATTAAAATATAAGTTTATTCACGTGTTCTTAAAATACCCATGATTGACTATGCGTAAAACAATAACGATTTGGTAACTTTTAATTCAAAGCTCCAGTTTTGGGGTTTGGCCTGGCTAGTTACAGCCGTTTATATTGTGTCAATAGAGTTTGGATTGTCAAAATATTTAGGTTATATTTATACCTTGTCCTCAGCACAGATACCGGTTTAAAAAAAAAAAAAAAAAGTCTTATATTATATTACATACTCAAGGTCAGCATCGAGAAAATCCCAAAATATAGGCATGCATCTCAGAACAACAGCTGCAGTGTTAGTTTTTGAAGTCCCACAGAGCTGGCATATGCTGCAATCAACTCCGCAATAAATTATCTTTCCAATAACATACACTTTCATATGTCCACACCGCATAAGAAAAGCGCTGGTGCTCGAAAAACACAGAAAACGTACCTGTTTTTAAAAATCGAATCTAAGCACGTCCTAATAATTCGCCTATACAGACCCCCGTGGACCGCCGTTTAGCCTTTGTAGAAGCTCCCGCGGACACAACAACTCATCGACACTATTCCTTACGCACAATATGTCTTTATCCGTGCAATAAATAATGTCCAAGTACCTTTCCGACGATCACAAGTACACGTTTACAACGTTTTCAAAAATCTCAGTATCACACGACGCTATTTGCATTGAGAATGCCGGAAGTTGATAGTAAAGCCGCAGAAATATTTGTTAAATTATCCCATTGGATAAAATAAATTTGATTTAAATATTGAACCAATGAAGTGGGAGCGATTTGAAAATGTAATGACGTCATGGTTTACTATCAACTTCCGGCATTTTCAATGCAAATAGCGTCGTGTGATACTGAGATTTTTGAAAACATTGTAAACGTGTACTTGTGATCGTCGGAAAGGTACTTGGACATTATTTATTGCATGGATAAAGACATATTTTGCGTAAGGAATAGTGTCGATGAGTTGTTGTGTCCGCGGGAGCTTCTACAAAGGCTAAACGGCAGTCCACGGGGGTCTGCATAGGCGAATTATACGGACGTGCTTAGAGTCGATTTTTAAAAACAGGTACGTTTTCTGTGTTTTGCGAGCACCATAGCTTTTCTTATGTGGTGTGGACATATGAAAGTATATGTTATTGGAAAGATAATTTATTCCGGAGTTGATTGCAGCATATGCCATCTCTGTGGGACTTCAACAACTTACACTGCAGCTGTTGTTTTGAGATGCATGTCTATATTTTGGGATTTGCTCGATGCTGACCTTGAGTATGTAATATAATATAAGACTTTTTTTTTTTTTTTTTTAAACCAGTATCTGTGGTCCTCAGTAGTTAACCCATGACTGTGTAAAGTATATAATTCATACAGATAAAGCGCCATGCACGAGCTTCACAGACATTTTCGGACATAAATGACAAATGCCTAATTTTAGGATTAACTACGCAAGTATTAATAATTCTACCATTTTTTACTTTCAAAACACAACATTCATCCTAACTATGACATTTCTTCTAGCAATTGTGATGGTTGTCTCCTTGAAACCGACACAGGTCACCATCCCAAAAGTCTTCATGTTTTGACAGACTCCCGGACTTGTGACCAACAAATGACCAATGTTGTGGTATGTCAAACTTGCGTGTGTTAACTACTTCAAGGCGGAAATCTGAGGGACCTGTTATCCATCTGTTGTCACTACGCTATGCAAATATATTATATAAAAGCTTGTCTTTGTTTTTTCGTGTGCGTCACACCCTTCAGAGTGCCTGATATTAGGTGTCGGACAAACCATTTGATATAGTTTATGAATTGTTTAAAAGTGTAAAATCACCAATTATTTTTTCCATTAAAAATGTTAAAATATCACCAGTTAATAATTTTGTGCTACTTCATATTAAGTATGGATAATGCAGCAGTGTAGATTTCACCTAGCGAAGTTAATCTTGTTTGAAAAATCACCAGAAAAAAGATCATAAGACGTAAGAAACAAATTCAAATATTGGATCATGTTATCAAAAGTCCATTAAACCCTATAAATACAGCAAGGGGGCGTCCGTGGCCGAGTGGTTAACGTCTCTGACTTGAAATCACTTGCCCCTCTCCACTGTAGGTTCGATCCCTCAGGGCCCTAGGAATCTTTATGTGAGGAAGCTATCCAGCTGGCTTGCAGAACGTTGGTGGTTCTACCCAGGTGCCCGCCCGTGCACGAAAATTGCCCGGAGGGGCACCCGGGGTCTTCCTCCACCAATGGAAGCTGGAAAGTCGCCATATGACCTTAGCTGTTGGTGCGACTATAACAATCAATAAATACAGCAAAATAATACAGCAAAATAGAATAGACACAAGTCATTTCAACACTCTCCTATAAAATCCCCTTTTCAACAAAAAAAAGGGGGTCTTTATACTACAGTAGCCATAGGGACCACCTTCATATACGCCACAAACCCTATGCAGTTGACAGTTATACACCTCAGTGCTTGGGAATTTCAAAATGCCAGTCGGTCTGAGACTCCAGATCTTGTCGATGTTTGGAAAGACAACTTTGCCTCGCATGAGTACCACGTCAAGTTTCAATTATATTTCAGTTTCTTTGTCATTGTACTTGCTTATACAAACGAAAACAAAGAAGGCAGTGTTTTTTTTTTATTTGTTTATAAAAAAAACATACAAACATGCATGTGCTAAAACAACAGTTTAATTATTTATGCGCCATCATCATTTCATGTAATTATACGCGATGGTCATCGTGTTAAAATTATTTGACTGTGTCAGCTCAAACTAACTCGAGTGTTATGATGGTCGAAAGGCGAGAATAAAGGGCAGACCAGTCTGTCTAATTACTCGCGATTCAATACGTCCATGTAATGGTCACTTGGTAAGACTTTTCTGTCTTAAATTTTAAGCAAAAATGTAGCCAGAGCTCCAGATAAGGTGCGTCGTGGCCTTTCTGACGCATGAAAAAGTCTAAAAGTGCACGTGAGTTTCAAGATGTGCGTCAGTAAAACGCACTTCCAATAAATCTCATGTCGTCGCACTTGCTCTGTACAATGGTTGGGAGTAAAGTACCTACATTCAAATACTATCGGACCAGAGATAATCAAAGCTAACTGTATGGCTTTTACCCCCACACGCGCTAATCTGACTGCTAATCAGACATCATTCTCCCCCACAAAATGTCTTCGCAAGATGCAAAACAAAATTTTGATTGATTTCTTTGGCCAGAAAGATAAACACACATACAATCGAATCCGCAGATTTGATTTTTAAAGCAGTATGCTATCCGATCTTTTTGAGAAAGCCATATACATTGGCAATTGTCTGTTCAACAAAGTGTCTGCAAAGATACATTCAAAATTTCCAGTGATGCAGAAAATGGGTACACACTGTTATGCAATTACATTCAAACAATATATTTAGCTTTCTTCCATAAAATTATGTGATAATTGTGTATCAACCAATATTCAATATTCAGGTTTGTTGATGCAGTTTGTTATGTTATGCTTGTCAGTTTAGATAGAAGTTCTGTACCCCACCCACCCTCTAAAACATATAATTTGACCATCATGACACACATGAAATCTTCTTCACACATTTTTTGTTTGTCTATTTGAATACTGTACCTCATTTTAATTTTGTAAATGTTTATGAGAACTTACAACCACCTCCTTATCATTAACAGCGGCATCAATTGTGTGTTAAAGAGTTTATTAAAAATAATGTGTGTTTTTAATTTTGATCAGTTAAACCACGTAACTGGAAAAAAAACTACAAAAAGTTGAGAAAAAAAACACTGGTTCATTTCAGGGGGTAAAAACCTATAGTCTTAATCTTATCTGGAGCTCTGAATTAGCAGCACAATTGGCATAATACCTGAAAGAGGGTGTTGCAGCATATATAAAGATAGATTAAGTAACAAAATATAGTGTCTTTAAAGAAAATAACCTACCTAATAACGGTAAAATTACTTGACAGAAACGTTTATCAAGACTCTATCAGTCTAAGGTCATATAATAATGTAAATGTACCGACTAAAACTATAGGTTTATTCACATGTTTTCCAGATATTTGTGATTAAATATGCGTAAAATGAATTATGAGTTTGTGACGGACTTAATTTGGGGTTTGGCCAGGCTGTTTAAAGCTGTTCATATTGTGTCTATAGAGTTTGGATTCTCAAAATAATATATAGTTACATAATTGTATACCTTGTTGTCAGGTTTAGAAACGGTATACATATCTTGTAAAATTTGGCTGTTGTTGGTGAGATAGCGCCTTTAAAATCTTTCAAAATTCTGTTATGGGTTAGTGCAGCTTTGCCAGTCCGAAGTAGTAAAAATGTTTGGCAAGAAGAGATAATTGCTTGTAATTAGTAATGCCCAGGACTGGACAATTTAATGAAATTGTATAGTGACTGGACAATTTAATGAAATTGTATCGGACAATTTAATGAAATTGTATCGGGGATTATTTCATTATCAGGCTCTCTCTGACATTCAATGCTTCTGTTTACAAAATATGTGTGTAAACCCAGACATGATACTTGTAATAGCCTATGGTTAAGCGCCCTGCAAGGAGTGTCTTGCTCTTCAAGTTTGAAATAATCACCACTGATAACTATGGCAGATGGGACCAATGTCATATTGGGTTATACAGAATTGAATTGAATATTATGTAATGGCCTATTAACACATTATAGGGTATTTAGAGCCGCCTCATAGAGAGGGGAAGGATACCTAGGTATCTGGGAGCTGGCCCTACTCCTACTAACGAATATATTCCTATGGTCAGTGCTCAAAGAAAATTATTTTAAGAGACAGGCCCAGGGCTTGTTGCTTCTGAAAATGGACAGGCCCCGATTTGAAATGGACAGGCCCTGATTTGAAATGGACAGGCCCTGATTTAAAATGGAAAGGTCCAATATTTTTTTCTTATTGGAAATGTGTCTTTATTCACTTTTATAGCACACATTAAGTTTGTTACGTATGTATTAATCAAGCTCAGAACCTCCTCTGACTATATTTTTCTTTTTGCTACCACTTTATGCTCCCTGGTCAGCGGACTTATTTACCATTTCGTTTAAAATATGTTAGAATAGAATATTACATAGTAATTTATAACCAATGCAAAGGAGAGTACTAGCACTTTTGCCAAACGATAAAAAGAGCCGACTTGGTGAAACTGGAGCTAAACTTGGAGCCAAATTTTTAATCAGGTTTTATGAGACTATCAGAGCCTCCTCTGGCTATATTTTTTCTTTTTGTCACCACTTTCTCCAAGTAAAGAATTAGGAGCATAGACTAGAATTCATTTAAAAGTAGGATTCCAGGAACTCCTTACACCTTAAATAATGAATAGAAATATACTTTATACCTGTATTTATACATATACAGTATATTTTTCTTTCCATCAACATGTATTTGTAAAGGACAGTTTTTCTTATTTGATTATGTAAAAAAAATAATAAAAAAAATAAAAAAAATAATAATAATAATATATTCGAAATTATGTACCATCCGAACTACTATGACACCGCACTTTCACGGCCCGAACATTTCACAAACATTCAATCGAAATACCATCAATAATGATTTTTTTTCATGCATTAGTGTGTTTTTAATGACAAAAACGGTATTTCTTATCACAAAGGAAAGAAAGCACAACCCTAATAGCAGAATAATAAGTTTTATGTCAACAATTGTCGACCTCAAAGTTGTGACAAACTGCCGACACGAAGCCAGGCAAAATATTCAAACTTCTTATTGTTTGAATGTGTGTATAACACATTTAAATTACTTTATTGCAAGTGTTTTCACAGTTCACAATACACATGGGAGTATTTTGTCTTGAGGAACTTGAGCTTGAGATCGAGTAAAACTGATTTTTTTTTTTTTGATTTTTTTTTTAGACAGGCCCGACGGGCTCCTCGTCTGCAAAATGAGACAGGCCCGGAATGGATTTCGAGGAGCCCCGGGCGTCCGGCTATCCTATTTCTTGAGCACTGATGGTTCTTTAAATTAACAGCCCGGTTTACGCCCAAATCAGACCGACGAGAATAAGGGAAATTGTCTTGCCCCAAAACACACAGACAAAACTCAGTGGTGCCTGTGAGGCTTGAAGCCAGGGCCTCCCTGTTTGAAGTTCACTATGATACCCATTGGGCCACACCAGCTTAGAATGGTATCTGTGGTACATTGGTACATTAGTACTTTTTCCATACCATCTCGTATTTGTAAATAGTTGTACCTATATATGTTACATTATTTTTATGCCCCGCAAAGGGCGGCATATAGTAGTCGTACAGTCAGTCTGTCAGTCCGTTCGTCCGTACCATCGTGTCCGGTCGGTAACTCTGACATTCATGGACAGGTTTTCAAATAACTTGGCACAAGTGCTCACCACAACAAGACGATGTGTCGCACGCAAAATCCAGGTCTGTGGCTCCAAGGTCAAAGTCACAGAGGTCAAAGGGAGAAAAAAAAGTGCTTCGTGTCGCGAGCTTGGTTCCAAGGTCAAGGTCACACTTATAGGTCAAAGTCAAAAAGAAGTGCTGTCGTGTCTGGTCAATAACTCTGACATTCATGGACAGATTTTCAAATAACTTGTCTCAAAATTAATGCTTATCACAAGACAACGATATGTCACGAGCAAAATCCAGGTCTGTGGCGACAAGGTCAAGGTCACATTTAGAGGTCAAATTTCAAAAAGAAGTGCTTGGGCATTTGTCACTTACAGTGACATTTCTTGTTGATAACTTAATTTTTCATTTATTTCATTATTCGTCAGTTTTGCGCACAGTATGACCTTTTTGTGTGTTGACGTGCCGTAAAACACCATTCATTCATTCATTCTTTCTTTCGGGGTGTGTGGGGTTAAAATTATTTATTTTTTTTGCTTAACAACACTCAACAACCTCTTAATTCATTCAAAAAATTTTTTTTCCAAGATTTTCATATGTAAACAGCAACGGATGTAAAGAAATACAACAATGTCATATATTTAACAATCATTATGGGGAGTAAGCGACAGAGAAGAGAATGAGAGATAATTCATGACAGTCTGTGATAATATAAAGTTAGACAGTACTTTCAAATTTGTGACTAAAAAGTTGGACCTTAAAAAATTGTTGGTTTGCAATTTCCCTACCTACCCACAAAAAACACATTTTGTTTTACTATCCTTAGTATATTTTTCTTTCATAAGGTTTTTACTGTCTTAGCCAAAAAAAAAAATACCTACCTACCTACAAATGTACCTACCCACTTATTAAATCCTAGGTCGGGAAACGGCAAACAAATGTATTTTTAAGGATGGCCAAAGGGTAAATATATAAATAATAGTCACAGCTAGTATTGTTATTTTTTGCATACATTAATTTTAAAGAAGAAAGATGATCTGAAATGTACCTTTTTCAACCTTAGTTAAAAAAAATTGCCACAGCTGATTGAGACACCCACTCGCACGAATTGGATCTTAGCGCTTGCGAGTAAATTATTTTGCACACCCTGTTTGCATATTTGCACACCCTAGTCTTGAATTTCTGCATAATACACTGTCAAGGAGATTGTATTTAATTATTTACTTAAATGGGTAAGAAATAACCTTAATTTAAATATACACTGTAACATGAATGCAACATTCTGTAAGGATACTGTTACATCTCAATAAAAATATACTTTACATAGATGACAGACTGATTATACAGGTTGTAATTCATTTACACATTTACCATATTTGGAAAATTCAGACAAATTGTTTATTATTGGAGAGAGGGCTGGCGTGGTGCAGTTGGTAGCGCGGCGGATTTGTAACTGGATGCCTCGGGTTCAATCCTCCGTGGTGCCACTGAGTTGCGTCGGTGTGTTCTTTGGCAAGACCCTTTCCCTTAGCCTGATCCGTCGGATGGGGACGTAAACCGGGCGGTCCCATGTATCGGTCTATCCTCCGAGCACGTTAAAGAACCATAGGAATCTATTCAATAAGAAGAGGAGGGCATGGTTTCCGGATTCCTATGTATCTTCCCCTCTCTCTGGGGCGGCTCTAAATAACCTGTACTGTGTTGATGAGCCGTTAAATAACATTCAATTCAATTATTAATGGGGACATATCTAGCTGTTAATTAGGCAAGGAAAAATGTTTTGGTACAATTAACTGAACAGTTGATCCAGCTGAAATATCATCTTGCAAAATCAGTATGAATGAATTGCTGTTTAAAGGCCGTGGTTGAGTATGAAAAACCCAAAATGGTCCAAGAGTAACTTTTCTGATTATTTTATACATTATGCTACTCAGAGAGGTTTAATCACAAATTTCTAAATAATAAAGCATTTTTAAACCATAAAAATTGACATGTAAATACTCTAGCACATTACTCTATACAGATACATCAAAATAATTATACCCCCACTTCGCTTTTCATTTTTGGGATTATCCTCTTCTACTTTCTGAAGTATTCACAACAGCAGGCTGTAAGGTGGAAATATATAATAAACACCATTAGACCATGTCAAAGAAAATGCATCAACTGCCATAGCAGCTGGTTTGGTCTACATGACACATATTTGGTCAGTTTGTTATTCAAACGAGATGCAAATAAATCAATCTCCATTTCAGGGAAATGCTGTTGACATTTACCAAACATTTCAGCTGACATTCACCATTCTAGGTCGTCATTAAACTCCTGGAAAGCTCATCCGCCTTCACGTTCACCTTGCCAGTGACATTGAGCCGCACTTACATGTATTTTACTAGCAAACACTAGAACCATATGTCTCATGCTAAATTGTTTAGTTCTAAACTTTTTCCACCAAATTTATTTATTTAAGCACAGCTTGTAGTGTTGGCCATATAAATTCTGACGTGTGTTAGCAGTGTCTTTACATATAGTAATGCCAACTGACAAGCCTTTAGCTCTAATACATTGATATGTAATGTTTGTTCCTCAACTGACCAAACAACTCCTTTTTAGCTCTACTGATCAGAGATCAGCAGAGCTTATGCCGTGGTGCGGCGTCCGTCGTCCGTCCGTCCGTCCGTCCGTCTGTCCGTCTGTCCGTCCGTCCGTTAACTTTTATTTGTAGCGACTACTCCTCTGAAACTACTGGATGGATATTCATAAAACTTTACAGAAATGTTGCCCATGAAGTCTAGTTGATCCTAGCAAAAATTCATGTTGATGTGAAATCCAAGATGGCCGCCAAAGCTTAAAATAGATTTTTTAAATTCAAGTTTGTAGCGACTACTTCTTGAAAACTATAAGTGATATTGATATGGGACTTTTTCTAAAATGATCAGCATGACATGATGTTGGTCCTTGTCAAAAATCGTTTTGATTTGACGTTAAACATGGCTGCCAGCGGCCATCTTTGTTTACATAGTGTTATATAATGAAAACTTGTAGCGACTACTCCTCTGAAACTACTTGACGGATTTTCATGAAACTTCACAGGAATGTTGCTCTTGATGTCTAAATGATCCTAGCAAAATTTCAGGTCGGCCGGAAATTCAAGATGGCCGCCACGGCTAAAAATAAATTTTCAAAATACAAGTTTGTAGCGACTACTTCTTGAAAACTATAAGTGATATTGATATGGGACTTTTTCTAAAATGATCAGCATGACATGATGTTGGTCCTTATCAAAAATCGTTTTGATTCAACGTTAAACGTGGCTGCCAGCGGCCATCTTTGTTTACATAGAGTTATATAGTAAAAACTTGTAGCGACTACTCCTCTGAAACTACTTGGCGGATTTTCATGAAACTTTACAGGAATGTTGCTCTTAATGTCTAATTGATCCTAGCAAAATTTCAGGTCGGCGGGAAATTCAAGATGGCCGCCATGGCTAAAAATAGATTTTCAAAATACAAGTTTGTAGCGACTACTTCTTGAAAACTATAAGTGATATTGATATGGGACTTTTTCTAAAATGATCAGCATGACATGATGGTTATCCGAGTCGAACATTATTTTGATTCAACATTAAACATGGCTGCCAGTGGCCATCTTTGTTTACATAGAGTTATATAATGAAAACTTGTAGCGACTACTCCTCTGAAACTACTTGACGGATTTTCATGAAACTTCACAGAACTGTTGCTCTTGATGTCTTATTGATCCTAGCAAAATTTCAGGTCGGCTGGAAATTCAAGATGGCCGCCATTGCTAAAAATAGATTTTCAAAATGCAAGTTTGTAGCGACTACTTCTTGAAAACTATAAGTGATATTGATATGGGACTTTTTCTAAAATGATCAGCATTACATGATGTTGGTCTTTGTCAAAAATCATTTTGATTAGATGTTAAACATGGCTGTCCGCGGCCATCTTTGTTTACATAGAATTATATAATGAAAACTTGTAGCGACTACTCCTCTGAAACTACTTGACGGATTTTCATGAACTTCACAGGATTGTTGCTCTTGATGTCTAATTGATCCTAGCAAAATATCAGGTCGGCCGGAAATTCAAGATGGCCGC
Organism: Cyrtodaria siliqua; assembly: GCA_037043455.1. NCBI lineage: Eukaryota > Metazoa > Mollusca > Bivalvia > Adapedonta > Hiatellidae > Cyrtodaria > Cyrtodaria siliqua. The sequence goes on from JAWPHD010000595.1 coordinate 140,938, forward strand.
CACGGCTAAAAATAATTTTTCAAAAAACAAGTCTGTAGCGACTTCTTCCTGAAATCAAAATCAATCAATAGAGCTTCAAGGTCATTGACCTCTTGTTTTTATTTCCGTAGTTACATTATGAGTACCATAACCCGTCAAAGATGCATCAGTATAAATCCTTATGACTCATGATCCGTGGTGGCCCCTGCGATATGCTCTTGTAGCTTTCCGGCAAATTAATAATCCACCAGTCTTTGTACATTTCGATTGATTTTGGAATAGTCATGAAAGAGTCAAAATTCCAACAATCATGTTTATTTAATTGATTGTCTTTAATTATTTCTAAAGGTTTGTAGTAATTAGTGGCGCATATTGCACACCTGGCTCGGCCACCACCATCTTCCCTATGGGTTTTGCAAAGTAACTATAATGGTGACACGTTTCCTGTTCAAAATGTTTTTACAACCTGATATCAAATCCATGGTTCGTTCTGGCGTTAACCGCGGACTGTCCTTGTCTCTGAACACAAAATAAACCCCACAAATGTAATTTGCTTCGTTGGAATTAAAACCCATTTTTAGCTCGACTGATCAGAGATCAGCAGAGCTTATGCCGTGGTGCGGTGTCCGTTGTCCGTCCGTCCGTCCATCCGTCAGTCCGTCTGTCTGTCTGTCCGTAAACTTTTATTTGTAGCGACTACTCCTCTGAAACTACAGGATGGATATTTATGAAACTTTACAGAAATGTTGCCCATGAAGTCTAGTTGATCCTAGCAAAAATTCATGTTGATGTGAAATCCAAGATGGCCGCCAAAGCTAAAAATAGATTTTTAAAATACAAGTTTGTAGCAACTACTTCTTGAAAACCGAAAGTGATATTGATATGGGACTTTTTCTAAAATAATCAGCATGACATTATGTTGGTCCTTGTCGAAAATGGTTTTGATTCAACATTAAACATGGCTGCCAGCGGCCATCTTTGTTTACATAGATCTATATAGTAAAAACTTGTAGCGACTACTCCTCTGAAACTACTTGGCGGATTTTCATGAAACTTTACAGGAATGTTGCTCTTGATGTCTAATTGATCCTAGCAAAAATTCAGGTCGGCCAGAAATTCAAGATGGCCGTCACAGCTAAAAATAGATTTTTAAAAAATAAGTTTGTAGCGACTACTTCTTGAAAACTATAAGCGATATTGATATGGGACTTTTTCTAAAATGATCAGCATGACATGATGTTGATCCAGGTCGAACACTATTCTGATTCAATGTTAAACATGGCTGCCTGTGGCCATCTTTGTTTACATAGAGTTATATAGTAAAAACTTGTAGTGACTACTCCTATGAAACTACTTGACGGATGTTCATGAAACTTCACAGGAATGTTTCTCTTGATGTCTAGTTGATCCTAGAAAAATTTCAGGCTGACCAGAAATTCAAAATGGCCGCCGATGCTAAAAATAGATTTAAAATAAATAAATTTGTAGTGACTACTACTTGAAAACTGTAAGAGATATTGATATGGGACTTTTTCTAAAATGATAAGTATGACATGATGTTGATCCTTGTCAAAAATTATTTGACATTAAACATGGCCGCCAGCGGCCATCTTTGTTTACATAGAGCTATATAATGAAAACTTGTAGCGACTACTCCTATGAAACTACTTGATGGATTTTCATGAAACTTCACAGGAATGTTGACCTAGCTATCAAAAATCTATCAGTAGAGCTTCAAGGTCATTGACCTCTTGTTTGGGATGCAATATAAAACCCAATGAATCCATCAACCCGACTGTTTCCAGGATATTTTGTTCACACATTTGAAAAGTTGCCCCCTGCAAACAAGAATCATCTATATAGGCCGTGCTTATGTGACCTTGCGACCGAAGTTGAGCAAAAATTGGTTGAAGCACCTTCGTTAATACTATACATGTAGGTCCCATTACTAATGAAGTAAACTGGTATCTCATATTTCCATACCAAAACCGAACATATTTGCAATCTTCAAATCTTATAGGTATGGAATAATAGGCCTCCGACAAGTCAACCAAAGCAATATAGCAGTCTTTACGCATTGCTCTAACTGCGAAATTCAATGTTTCCATTTTAAAATGTATTTTGTCCATAAAATTTGTATTAAACTGCTTTAAATTTAATATAACACGCACACGTCCATCTTTTTTAGGTTTAGTGCAAATATTCGAAATAAACTCAATAATTTTACAATCCAGAAAATGAATAATTTCCTTGTCAATGTCTGCTTTCTCGGAATCACTGAATTTAAACGGTTTTGGAATTTGCTTTTATATGGGCTTAGTTCGACTGAATACCCAATATAGTATTTAATAACCATTTATCGCTTGAGATTTTCGTCCACTTATTAAAATTGAATGCCGTTTTGCCTGCTAAAAACTTTCAGTAGTGAGCTTAACTGTACTTAAGGCACTATATCTGCTGAGTGTTTGTTGGCGGACGGACTATAAACCTTAGAACTACACACACACACACGGGACTTTTTGTACTGGTTGTTTTTCTTTTGATTTTGGTAATTGTACTGTTGACCTTGGTAGTTGTATTAGGAGTTTTCCCCCTTTTTTGATTGATTTTGCCAATTTCCACTGTTGGTGAGAGGGGTTCGAGGGTTAATTAATTGACCCCCACTTCTGTCCCCAAAAAGTCGTCCTTGTTTGCAATTTTGGTCCAACAGCCTGTTGAGTGATGCAGACTACTTTCGTATCATCCAAATTTTTTATTTCTTCATGTAGTTTGTCCCCGAACAGCAATGATGCTGAAGCTGTCTGATCTGCATTGCAGAGTGATTTAAAGCGGAGCAGCAATTCTTTATCTTTTCACGACGGATGTCATTTGCGGTTGACACCGAATCACACAACAGTTTAAACATGTCTATGACCAAGGGTTTCAAGACATCATTGGACCTTTTATTATTTGTCCTGTTATTTAACAGATAATGGTTTCATATTTTCTTTTTTTATGATTTGAAAATACATAATGAAAACTTCATAAAGTTATACACTGAACTTCAAACCTCATAAGGTTACACTCCATTAATTTACGTTTCTTCCCGTCCTATCGCTTTCCCGTTGCATTATTTAACAGATAATGGTTGCATGGATATTTGCTTTTCCTTTTTGGTTTGATGTGAAAATACATTATAAAAACCACATAAGGTTACATTCCACTAATTATACAGACTTCATAAGGTTACACTCAATCAATTTTTATGCTCCGCCATGAAAGTGGTGCGAGCATATAGTGTTACCCTTGTCCGTCCGGACGTACGTCCCGTCCCGTCCGTATGTCCCGTTTTTACATTGAAGTCTTTTATTAAGTCAATTTCTCAGATATCAAAAGCCGTACAGTTTTCAAACTTCATACATGTCATTTTCAGAAAAAAACAAGGGCCATAACTCCGGTGTTACTGATCCGATTTGGCTGGTTTTCAAACTTGTCCGAGCTTTCATTGATATAACAATCTGTGCAAGCTTGGTTAAGATCAAGTGCTAGAGTGTTCACAAGGCTCATATGGCATTTTTCAGCAAAACAAGGGCCATAACTCCGGTGAAATTAATCCGATCTGGCTGGTTTTCGAACTTATCCGAGCTTTTATTGATATAAAGACACTGGCAAAGTTTCGTAAAGATCAGATTAATAGTGAAGGCCCTAGAATGTTCACAAGGCGGACTGACGGACGGACGACGGACAACTCTTCATCCCATAAGTTCTGCTGGCCGAAGCTAAAAATCTAACATCTACACACTGTTCGTTTATTTATCATATTCATTCCCCTTACTGTTTTATTTAATATGTAACTGTTCTGACCGGCTTGTGATACTTTGTAGTATCACGTTTTCTTGTCTTATGTTATTGTGAGTCGTCTTGGAGAGCAGGATACATACAAATCTGAAAACTGGGCACTGCTCTTACAATCAAATTCATTCTACAGTGCAGCTCATGCGAAACCCAGACTTTACTCTTTCACGCCGAGTGAGGAATGTACACATCGCGTACTTACGCAATGTTTGGATGATAAAACTACTCGGCGTGGGAATCAGCTACGCGAAAAGCTCTAGGCGTATTTACGCCACGATACTTCGCGTAGACAAACTCGGAGTTCGCCAAGTCAAACCTGCACAGGTAAAAGGTGCAACTTTTTCTAATTGCAGTCATTTTAATGCATAATTATTCAATAACTTTAAACTTTTGTTTTGGAAAAGCGGATGTGGTAAAATTTGAATGTCCGGATTATGTATACTGGGTCACGACAGTTATATGGCGGTTCCTATTACCGGCTTCGCGGCGAATGAACATAAAATTCAATCTGTAATTATTATACTGGAAATTATAATTATATTTTTAAATAATCGTTATTTGTAACAAATATTTACTATTCTCCTGTTTATTATTAATGCATCGATGGGTTCTTTAGTCAGAAAAAAATCAGAAAAAATTGTAAAGAATTCCAAGTCATAAATCCGTTGTTAGTGACGCCTTGTTAAAAGGTACATACATGGCCAAGGATTATGGGTATTTATGTCGGTTGAACAAGAAATGACTTTTGGACAACAGAAACGAACACAACTTGTGATTAAATCATTAAAAGTTTGAAATACGTATTTGTTTCGAAATTTATTCATTGTATTTATCAGTAGTGTCAACTTTGCACAGAAAAGATGCACTCGGCGTCGCATTGTTTGTACTTTTTTGGCACTGTCGGAAAACTTCCACCGAAAAGTTGTCGGAAAATTCAGATTTTTTCCCAATAATAAATCACCACAGGTGTGCACTCATGGTTAATTGGATTCTACGCGGAGTAACTCGGAGTGTGATCACAATGAGTGACTCGACAATGGCGTACTTTCACCTGCGTGGATTCGCCGAGTCCAAACACTGACTCGGCGTAGATTCGATACGAACAAACTCGGGGAATCGAGTAAAGTGTGGGTTTCGCGTGAGCTGTACTGTATGCTCTTAAATGTGCTTGGAGAATAGATATGCAGGACTGCTCTGTTTACATTCCCATCCTGCAATCCCAGTAAAGCTGTAAAAAAACAATGTCATAGATCATTTATGAATAGAAGAATAGTAAGTACAACTTGATCAATCATATTGTAAAATAAAGCTTAACTAAGTGTTTTATTAACTGGATTTTCCAAGATCGATGGATGTCATCGGGCGTCCCGGTGGCATCAACATTTGGTTAAGAATTTTGTCCGAGTTTGTCCAAAGCATCTTAACTTGAGTACTTTCAAACAATACCAATACTTCCATGACCTTGACCTTCAGTTCAAAATCACGCATGATTTTAAAGGCCTACTTTTGGATTGTCCGAGTTCCTCCAAAACCTATTAACCTGAATACTATATACAACAGATTGATTTGATGTCTGCACAGTTGTTTCAAATGATCATTAGCTTTTAAAAAATAACCCTGTTTTCATGACATCTTGCAAGGTCTCATATGAATGAAAAGGTCAACTTTTGGTTATTTAGAAGTTGTTCAGAGAGTTCTCGAACACATACTATTCAACATTATATGATCATTAACTATCTAACAATACCAATGTTTCCATGACCTTGACCTGCAGTTCAAGGTCTCATGACTGTGACCTTCAGTTCAAGGTCTCATATGAATGAAAAGGTCAACTTTTGGTTACATGTATTTAGAAGTTTTTCATTGTTTCTCGAACACATCATACTATTCAACTTTATATGTTCATTAGCTGTCTAACAATACCAATGTTGCCATGACCTTGATCATCAGTTCAAGGTCACATTTAGTAGAATATTTTGTTGAAAATCTTTTTTTTTCGTGGAATTTCCATGTTTCTAAAATGTTACATAATTCTTCAAAGAAAAAGAAGGAAAAGTATCGCAATTAAGAGAACATTTTTAGGAGTTGAAACTTGCACTTGTTAAAATGTTTGTAAAAAAGGAAGAGCGCATGAGCAAGGATGATTTATTAATTACATACATGTATAACACCAGAGGAAGGTTATATGACAATTAAGACTATTGTAAGCATTATTAATTGCACTATAAATACAATATGACAGCTGTTATGACAGCAAAACATTCAGCCTAGTCAATGGACCACTCTGAATAAACAAATAAAGACATTAATTGGATAGCGTGACAGGCTGGTATTGGCTGGTGATGGATGTCTTCTCATTGACCATCACAAACAAGGCCTGGATAGGCTATTTATGGCTGCTAATCTAATAAACACAGTTATAATAGCATAACAGCCAGTCCTTGCTTGTATTTTTGCTTTAGAACAATAGTTTGTAATAACAAGGGTGTGGAAATGGAAAGTATTAGTCAGTGATGAACATGTACGTCATCACAGATTTAGTAATAAAGCATTGATTTCTGTCTGTCCGAGGCTGTGGGCGTGGCCCAGTGGATAGCACATTGGACTTGAAATCCGGAGGCCAGGTTTGAACCTTGAAAGCCTCAATGGCGCCGCTGGATATTGTCAGTGTGTTCTTGGGCAAGCTTCATCCATCGGATGGTAACAGATTATTCCAATTGTGTCTTCCAAATCATAGGAATCTATTTGTTAGTAAGATAAGGGCAGCTAGGTTCCCATATTCCTTTGTATCTCCATTATTTCTGGTGTAGCTCTAAATAATCATATAATGAGTTGATGAGTCGTACTGCTTTATTAAACCATATATGTTTTTCTGCACCCTTTGGAATATTTCATCTATGTAAAATAATTGATTGAATTGGGGTTTTAAGGTGCACCAACACATGAAAGGTTATATGGCGCCTAACAGGAATGAACATGCCAGGCTCATCCTTCATGTACATCGAGATAAAATATGGAGAACGGGCCTAGAACCTTCTCACCCTGAACTGCAGAGTTGCTGCAAATTCTGTTGTAGAGCTGGAGCCACGTTATAGTTTTTCTGCCAATGCTCTAGTGATATGAGCGAGATGGCACCTGAAACAATACAGGGGTCTTGATGAAGACCTTTAATGAGTATGAACAAAAAATGATAAAATGAACATGAATTTGGGGGGATTCTACCCCTCTGCCTTTCCCTCCAACAGGATTTGCAGCGGCCCTATTCTTTGTCCCGTAACCAAACGGGGCCAACGGAACCACACGGGGCCTATGTAAAATAAGAACATTTTCACCTGCAGAACTGCAGAGCTTGTTGTAGACACTCAATTTATGCCAGAGCCATCAGACTGACTTACACAGAGGTCATGATGGAGACCTTGTGAGAACTATGACTTCGTAGTTGTTAATTACCATAATACCGAATATTTATATGATAATTTACTGATAAATGAATTTATAGGGAAAAAATGTTCTTTGTTTATCATTCGATTATCAATATGCCATACATGGCAGCTCCCATATCCGTTTTAAAACAGCCTTCAAATGGTATTATCTTCTTTGTTTATCATCCGATTTTGGTAATTCTTTCACCCTTTTCCAAGTTTTTCAGAACTCAATATTAAAGCTTGTTAGTGTACATGCCATCATTCCCTTTAATATTAATTACAGTTTTATCGGCACTTCTATGAGACATGCATGTAAACTGATTGTTTGGTGGAATGGATGTTTTGATGTGGTGTGTAGCATTATAAGAGCTGTAGTTACTGATTATGATTAGGGCTACTACACCTGTCAAAATGTAATAACAACAGATTGCAGCTATATTTATTCCATTTGTTTTTGGAGGGATTAATTAAAGGTTATTCCTCTTGTACATTAGTGTAATAAACATGGAATATACCTAAGTAAAAGAAGGGTAAGAGTATTTTTGTTTGAATGTTGTTTTACGTCATTTTTTAGCACATTTTAGGCTATAAATGACGGTCACTTTTTTTTGTGGTAGAGGCACACCATGCATCCCATTTGAGAGGCGAGAAGGCTTACAGCGCAATGTCGTTAACCCCTCTACCACGGAGGGTAAGTGTAACACTGCTTGTAGAAGGTGTAACACCCATTTTGGTACATGTGAGTTGTGTCATTTTTAGAGTGTTTGTAGTATGCTGGTGTTCGGATTTCGTAAGCCTGATGTTTGGCCAATTTAGAATTTATATTGAGAGGTCTAATTTATGGAGTATTTGGGGTGCCAAAAGTATTTCAGTGGTGTTTTATATCATTTTTAGCACATGTTAGGTCATTTATATTCTCTTTTTTTGTGTGTGTCCGTAAGTGTTGCTTTTGGCGGCGGCATCCACATTCAAATTTTGCATTTAGGTCATTTTCTCACAAACCAAAAGACTAGACTTTTCAAACTTTGCTTATAGTTATATCTTGGGTGGTACATCGCAATGTGAAGCAAATGTGGAATTGACCTTGACCCTCCAAGCAAAGGGCAGATAAGTTTTACCTTCAACTTTTGCGTTTAGGTCATTTTCTCACAAACTGTATGCACTAGACCTTTCAAACTTCGTTTATAGTTGTTTCTTGGGGAGTACATCACAACATGTCAAAAAGCAAATGTGGATGTGACCTTCGGCTGTTGCGGGCCCTCCAAACAAAGGACAGATAACTTTAATTGTTACATTTACATCACTTGGGTAGTGCATCTTTTTGGATGCATGGATTTCATCTATGTCCTTGACCTACTTTTGGGGGCTGATGATTTTTTTATTGATTTTTAGCTCTACTGATCAGAGATCAGCAGAGCTTATGCCGTGGTGCGGAGTCCGTCGTCCGTCCGTCTGTCCGTCCGTCTGTCCGTTAACTTTTTTTTTGTAGCGACTACTCCTCTGAAACTACTGAATAGATTTTCATGAAACTTTACAGAAATGTTGCCCATGAAGTCTAGTTGATCCTAGCAAAAATTCATGTAGATGTGAAATCCATGATGGCCGCCAAATCTAAAAATAGGTTTTTAAAAAACAAGTTTGTAGCGACTACTTCTTGAAAACTCTAAGGGATATTGCTATGGGACTTTTTCTAAAATGATCAGCATGATATGATGTTGGTCCTTGTCGAAAATCGTTTTGATTCGACGTTAAACATGGCTGCCAGCGGCCATCTTTGTTTACATAGAGTTATATAATGAAAACTTGTAGCGACTACTCCTCTGAAACTACTTGACGGATTTTCATGAAACTTCACAGGAATGTTGCTCTTGATGTTTAATTAATCCTAGCAAAATTTCAGGTCGGCCTGAAATTCAAGATGGCCGCCATGGCTAAAAATAGATTTTTAAAAAATAAGTTTGTAGCGACTACTTCTTGAAAACTATAAGAGATATTGATATGGGACTTTTTCTAAAATGATCAGCATGACATGATGTTGGTCCTTGTCGAAAATCGTTTTGATTCGACGTTAAACATGGCTGCCAGCGGCCATCTTTGTTTACATAGAGTTATATAATGAAAACTTGTAGCGACTACTCCTCTGAAACTACTTGACGGATTTTCATGAAACTTCACAGGAATGTTGCTCTTGATGTCTAATTGATCCTAGCAAAATTTCAGGTTGGCCGGAAATTCAAGATGGCCGCCACGGCTAAAAATAGATTTTTAAAAAATTAGTTTGTAGCGACTACTTCTTGAAAACTATAAGAGATATTGATATGGGACTTTTTCTAAAATTATCAGCATGACATGATGGTTATCCGAGTCGAACATTATTTTGATTCGACGTTAAACATGGCTGCCAGTGGCCATCTTTGTTTATATAGAGTTATATAATGATAACTTGTAGCGACTACTCCTCTGAAAATACTTGACGGATTTTCATGAAACTTCACACGAATGTTGCTCTTGATGTCTTATTGATCCTTGCAAAATTTCAGGTCGGCCGGAAATTCAAGATGGCCGCCATGGCTAAAAATAGATTTTCAAAATAAAAGTTTGTAGCGACTACTTCTTGAAAACTATAAGTGATATTGATATGGGACTTTTTCTAAAATGATCAGCATGACATGATGGTTATCCGAGTCGAACATTATTTTGATTCAATGTTAAACATGGCTGTCAGTGGCCATCTTTGTTTACATAGAGTTATATAATGAAAACTTGTAGCGACTACTCCTCTGAAACTACTTGACGGATTTTCATGAAACCGTTTTTTCCAAATGAAGCTTTTGAGATACTGTATCTATAGCAATGTCAGTAAGGGTTCATGCAGTGTCATCTTAACCAACATATTTTTTAAAGGGACACATGGCAATCTTGAGATTTATTTAAACATTTAAAGTGTGTGTAATTCTAAGGTTTATAGTCCGCCCGCCAACGAACACGTCAAGGTATACCTGACGCGATGGGCACAATAGAGTCTGGACTTTTTAAACATTTAAATTTGCTTGTCGATTTACTTATCCTGCATCATTTTGACTTTAAAACTGTTTGCATATAATTAAAAAAAAAAAAATGAGATTTCAATTTTCTTCACTATTTTAATTTTTTTTTAGATATATTATTTGTGCAGTATTATAAAAAGTTAGTAATATGTAAAAATAAGTTGCTTTGAACTGTTCTAACAATTAATATTAATGATTTAACAAATGTGATGAGTTTTAAAAAAATCAAGATTGCCATGTGTCCCTTTAAAGTCCAGACACCTTTTTTTTCTCGAAATTTTTCCTCATACATAATTATTATATCAATGCTGATTTAACAGTTGACATTTTGTCTATTTCTAAGGTAATAAATTAAAGAGAAAAAGACATATCTAACTAAATCTGTGACAAAAAAAAATCCTGTTTAAAATGATACTCTCACTGTAAGAAATCGGAAGCTTGCAAGTATACCAAACAATACAGAAATGTTGCGGCTCTTAACAGCATCAAAGTATCACAGAGATCTCATGACATTCAAACATCATGAGCTCTTAAGCGCTCAGGGATTGATCCAGATGCGAAAGATAAGTGGTTATAAACTGGTCTGGCCCCCCCCCCCCCCACACGGATTGATCCAGATGCGAAAGATAAGTGGTTATAGACTGGTCTGGCCCCCCCCCCCCACCCACACCCACCCACACCCCACACACACACATATTTCTTGTTCATTTTGTCATTTTTTGTCATGCTCATTTAAGGTCTTCATCATGACACCACATATGCAAACGTGCAAATGTGGCTGCATCGTAAGTGGAGTGTCTACTATAGAATTGGCAACAACTCTGCTGTTCCGCAGGTTAATAGAAGGTTCTAGGCCCATTTTCCATATTTTATCTTGATGTAAATGGAGGTTAAGCCTGGCATGACTGTTCATTCCTGTTAGGCACCATATAACCTTTCATGTGTAGATGCGCTGTAAAACCCAGTTCAATTCCATATCACTGTTACTCCACTGCACATAACTTATTTGGAGTTGAATTCTTGGAGTGGACGTCATTTGCATGCATTGGTAGTGCTAATTTGCATAGCAGTTACATGGAATGCAGCATCTAGTGGGTTTTATGGTGGCGATAATTTGCTATGTTACATATTTGTCTGTGATTTGTATAGGAAATACTGGGAATAGAAAAGCTATATCTACTCATTTGCTCTACTGGGAAAAATTTCCAGTTGGAGATATTTCCTATTACGGAACATCGCTTGGCCTTTTCCGTCAGTGGCGGGAACGCCAAATGACGGGCGGGAACGCCAAATGACGGGCGGGAACGCCAAATGACGTTCCGATTGTTTTACGGACGTCGTTGTCAGATTCCGCCACTAGGGAATAATGATTACGGAAATTAAAGAAGAGTTCCGGTTCCACTTGTTTTGTTTGTATGACGTAACGTCGTCTTGGCGTTCTCGTGCAAACTGGTGTAAAAAGGCGTGAATCATTAGAAATAATAGTAAAATATCATTTTAAATTATGTAATATATAGTTTAATAAACAGTGTTTTTGAGATACAGACTATATCACCCTCGGTAGAGAAATGGCCCCGATATAAGAACTCGTTCTCCGCACTCGTTCTTATATCGGGGCAATTTCTCTACCTCGGGAGATATTTCCCGTATCTCAAAAACACTGGTTATTAAACTCTATTTAATAGCCGTTGAATTGGAGTGGATCATTAGCATAAATCCTCCACTTTGCACAAGTACATTATGACCAGTTAGTCTTGATGAATATCATGCAAACACCCCCCTCCCCCTACGAGAGCCAAAAGTTACCAGTAAAATTACTTAAAAAACCAAATGTCCTTGAAAGCAATTGTTGACGGACGTACAGACAGACAAGGGACAAAAGTTGATGGAAAAAATAAATACACAAAATGTTAATTATTAATGTCAAGAATGAAAAAAATACAATGACAAAATTTAGCCTGTGAAAATGTAAGACTTTGCAAACCCGAATTTTGAAGTCATTCAAAGTCATAAACTGAATAGGGTATAATAGCAATGCACATTAATATAAGCCCAAACAAAAAAAATGGTTTGTTTCTGCTAACGGCTTCAAAAAAAATTAGAGTAGGTAGGTAGGCAAAACAATTTTTTTTTATTTTTTTTTATTATTATTAATGACCTTATTTTTGTTAAAGAAAAAACACTTTTAATATGATAAAAAATACTGGGGAAGGTATTACTACCTAGATAATACATGGTTATGGCCCTTTTTTCAATATTTGGTAATGTACACTGGAAACCCCAGGGGTACTGGAGGAATATGTTTTTATTTTTATGTTTTATCTCCATTAGAAACCTTGGTTGATGGGTTCAACGTTTTTAAAAAAAAGTTTGTTTTTGTTTGTTTGTATTTAGCTCTACTGATCAGAGATCAGCAGAGCTTATGCCGTGGTGCGGCGTCCGTCTGTCTGTCCATCTGTCCGTCCGTAAATTTTTATTTGTAAAACAGAAATGTTGCCCATGAAGTCTTGTTGATCCTAGCAAAAATTCATGTTGATGTGAAATCCAAGATGGCCACCAAATCTAAAAATAGGTTTTTAAAAAACAAGTTTGTAGCGACTACTTCTTGAAAACTCTAAGGGAAATTGATATGGGACTTTTTCTAAAATGATCAGCATGACATGATGTTGGTCCTTGTCGAAAATCGTTTTGATTCGACGTTAAACATGGCTGCCAGCGGCCATCTTTGTTTACATAGAGTTATATAATGAAAACTTGTAGCGACTTCTCCTCTGAAACTACTTGACGGATTTTCATGAAACTTCACAGGAATGTTGCTCTTGATGTCTAATTGATCCTAGCAAAATTTCAGGTCGGCCGGAAATTCAAGATGGCCACCACGGCTAAAAATAGATTTTCAAAAACAAGTTTGTAGTGACTACTTCCTGAAATCAAAATCAATCAGTAGAGCTTCAAGGTCATTAACCTCTTGTTTTTTTTTTTTTTTTTTTAAATACAAAAAGTTAGTGTCGGCGGCTAAATAATAGGGTCGTTCAGGTTAGCGGAAACAAACACTTTATTCTTTTAAGCCTATTATGTTACTGTTTTCCCTCACTGTAAAATAAATAATTTTTTATCGCATAACATATTTTGTAACATATACGGTGTGGGAGTGTATAATAACACCGTTCAGTATTTTCGATATTTCACTAGTGGTATAACATAACGTTAATGACGTCATGGACGTCATGGACGTCACGTTAATGTACGTTTTCTGACGTAATGTGACATTATAAGTTATGTGATAAATAGGACCTAACATTCCTTCTCATTCATTATTGAATTTATTAAACTCGTTAGCAAAAATGATATAATGCTCGGCAAGAGCCTTGCATTTTAACATTTTGCCAACTTGTTTAATAAATTCAATGATGAATGAGCTTTCCTCGCATTATATCATTTTGCCAACTCGTTTAATGAAGTCAATAATGAATGAGCACTCATGTAAGATCCTCTATTTATTTATAGTCACTAACTTTTAAACTCAACTAACTTGAATGGCAGATACAATTAAAATCGGCAACTCCATTATGGTTCAAAGAAATAATCTGTGTGCTGCCACCTGGAGTGGACAATCATCTCTTTGTAGTCATTTGAATTAAATAATGTAGTCATTTGGAGTAGAAAGTTAAAATTTCCTAATCTCATTGTAGTGATCTGGAGTGGAGTGGACGGCAATAGGATGGACTGCAACTGTGGACCACTGCATACTAGTATCACTTCTTCCAACTCAATATCACCTTCTTCATCCACTACAAATCAACTTTAACCATTCCTGGCTGGTCTGATACAATCCCATAAGTCCTTCACCATTTTATTTTATCACAAAACTTGCAGTGTGGGAGTGTACTAAAGCCCATGATATGAATTTATCATATTACACACGTTTTTGGAGTTATGTTATAAATAGAATCTCACATGTGATTCACGCCTATTTAATATTGAATGTTAAACTCATTTAATAAATTCAATATTAAACCAGCACTCATGTAAGATCCTCTGTATATCTCATGAACTCTTTCTGATTTTTTTCTTCCAATCCAGAAAGTAGGAATGAGAGATTACAAACAGTTAATGCATGCGATCTGACGCTTGTACAGTCCTGGACATAATATAATTATTTTGGGATACTCTCTTTTTCATGAGTTTCCTTCTGCCTCAGACATGTCAGTATTTGTTTACATTATTTGTTTATGTCTATTAACCTGGGCATTCTGACTACCAAGATGTTTATCAATCATAATGATTACATTCATAAAACTCAGCCATGAAAGCATCAGTAATTTTGCTCTGTTCTGTTTCGTATTTTCTCTAATAAGCGCAATGATATTTTCTAAAAATTGGGAATGGATGGTCTTTCGGGAAAAAGCTTTTCAGTTTGCAATGTTTTTCCTCATCGCTACTACCGTATACCACCGTATACCACCGTATAAACGCTCCCGGTAGCATTAGATTTTACAAAAAGAGGGCATTTTTTTAAGACCATTTTTTTTATATATTTTTTTTACATACCTCTAAAATTCTTGTGGGAAAGTATTTTTCTAAACTAGACCTTAAGTCAAAGCTTACTGGCAAGTGTATTTTCTCTCAACTGTATTTCATAATATGTAAAAAAAAATAAAAAGTGGGGAGGGGGTGAACGAGGTACAGGGGTATAATTGTATGGTATATAGTTTTGAGTTATTGTTTCAGCAAATTAGTTTTTTTATAGCATTTGTAAACATAAATAATTTTGATATTTATATGTTTCATAAATGGAACTAGACATTTCTAAACGGTAAGTAAAAATGTCTTTTTAATATATACAAACAAAACACTTTTTGATAGAGCTTTTCAAGAAATTGCTGAGACAGCAGGCAATTAATCCCAAAAAACTTCAGTTCATTTTGCAAAAAAGCTTTCAGTGTGTCCTAATTTAGATTTTTCCAAAACAATTTGTCTATTTTTGGAAAACAATTATAATTTTTTCTAAAATTTTAGATGGAGTAGAATTTTGCATGTAAAATGTGTCATATCAAACAGCATTTTTGATTTTTTAACCGTTTTTAGAAAGTAGGGTATGTTTCTCACCACTGAAAACGCCCGCCCGTTTCACTGATATTTAACTAGTAAATCGTAAAAAAAACAAAAAAACTTTGGTGGAAACATTAGGTTACCTGAGGTATCCTCAAGCTTGCTGCTTGCACAGTTCCAGTTTGGCAGTTTTTGAAGACATGAAGCTTCTTTTTTTTTTTTATAAACAATGATAGGTCTCCATTTTTTTGCAATGCAGTTGAAGTCCCTATCCCACCAATAACAGCCAAATTTTACAACATATATGTACACCGTTTCTAAACCTACTGACGACGAGGTATATCTATAACAATATGCTGAGAATCCAAACTCTACAAACACAATATACCAGCCAGACCAAACCCCAAAAACTTGAGCTTAGAGATAAGAGTTACCAACTCATAATTCATTTTACGCATACTTATACTTTTCATTGCCACATACACATTATTATATGACTTGACTTGAACACATGGATAGAGTTTTGATAAACGTTTGGTAGTGACATTTTGCCATTATTTGGCAGGCTATAGTTTAATAATGTTCCAGGATAATGTTAATTTTATTAGAAATAGTGAAAACGGGTAGTTCACCGGTACCCGATGCTGGTATCGTACCACTTCAACTGGGAACCGGTATTTACCCTAAAAAAACCACGGTACCCTTATCAGTATTTGGAAAATTATGTCTACCTTCCCCAGTGAAAATGAGACTGAGATTTCACTGAGATTTCAGTGAAATCTCAGTGATATTTCACTGAATTTTTTGGGCGAGATTTCATGAAATTTCATTGAGATATCAGTGATAATTTCAGTGAGATTTCAGTGAAATATCACTGATATCTCAATGAAATTTCACGAAATCTCGCCCAAAAAATTCAGTGAAATATCACTGAGATCTCACTGAAATATCACTGAGATCTCACTGAAATATCACTGAGATCTCACTGAAATTTCATGAAATCTCGCCCAAAAAATTCAGTGAAATATCACTGAAATCTCACTGATATTTTGCCAAGATTTCAGTGAAATATCACTGATATTTTGCCAAGATTTCAGTGAGATTTCACTGATATCTCAGTGAAATTTCATGAAATATTGACCCAAAAATTCAGTGAATATCACTGAGATTTCATTGATATCACAGTGAAATTTCATGAAATCTTGACCAAAAAATTCTTGACAAGATTTCGTGAATTCCCCTTAGTAAAAACCAAGCCATTGAAATTCCATAAATTGTCCATTTATTTTCTAGCCATTGATTTTGTATTGAAATACAATTGATTTGTTATGAATATTAATGAGAAGACGACGAAAATCCATTGAAACACCATTTTGTTTTACCGAAACCCTATTGGACATGAAATCAAGACACAATTTGGATTAAGCAGAAAGTCCAAAAATGTGACACATCACAACATGTTTTTTTCTGTTTTTTAACAATCAGATCTTGAAGAGTAACACTATTAAAATGGCATGATTATTGCCAACGTTTTTTTGTTTTTATTAAACAGAGGTATACCCGTCTCTAGAAATGCCACGGAATACTGTAAAATTCGCGGAATTCCACTCGGAATTATTTTCCGTCCTCCCAATCACTAGGAAATAGTACCAAAAAAAAAGATTACAGCAATAAAAACAAAGATTCCGCGGAAATCCATGGAAACTTTGAAGATTCAGCAAAAATCCATGGAAACTTTGAAGATTCGGCGGAATCTTTAATGTTTCCGTAGATTTCCACGGAATTTTGCAGGCTTCAATGAAAATTCCTCAGAAATAATTATGTTCCATGGAATAGTTGGATTTACACGGATTTTGTCCGCAGAAAAATTATTTGCTGCTAGGGTAATCTGAAAATATTAAAAAACTAAAAAATGTTTTCCCTGAAAAGAACTGAATTGAGTTTTAATGCGCACCAACACTTGAAAGGTTATATGGCGCCTAACAGGCATGAACATGCCAGGCTCATACTCCAAAATTTACCACGGAAAGTGTTCTCTAGGAAAAACCAGTAAACCCCGGAATAGATCAAAAGCGAAGAAAAAAAGGAAAATTATAGTAGACTCCCATACCAAAACTTGCCAACATGGTGCACATGAGCTACTCACACAAGATCTAACCTGGTCCTAAATGCTCACGTCCATTTTAACATGCAAATTAGGTAGAGCTCACGTGAGCTATATGAGCAATGTTAGCGGTGTGAGAACTACCTACTTTGCATGTTAAAATGCACGTAAGCGACATTAGCGATGTGAGCAACATGAGCACTCTGGTGTATTTTTACTCTCTGAAAACATACGAAATGGCTGGCGAGTTTGACGTTAAAACACAAACGCCCCTTTTATACGCGAATATGGCCTGCATATACAGTAATAAAAAGAAGACCGCAAACGATACATGGAGGTAAAAAATATTTAATGATCTCATACTATTTGTAAGTCCTGCATTACCAATTGGTCATGCAGACATTTATTTCAAGATCACTAGTCTCTTCGGTTCAAATCCCAGCTGGGGCACATACATGGTTCCTAGCAAATGGATTATCGTCTAGACAATACATTAAAGATTTCTGAGGTCTTCCACACCACCATTAAAACTGACACAGTTTCAAATCAACAAATCTACACTGAACAAGGTCACTTACTTGTTTCCTATACATTAGGCCAATTAAAACAATGTGTGGTGCCATTTACCCGACCGACCCTAGATTTTGGAAAATTTTCACCAATTCTAAAAAAAATCCTTGTTTTTCCGAGAAAAAATACGGAAGTACACGAGGCAAATCTTCGCAACTCAGAAAGTGGCGCTTTCGGTTAGCAAGATGGCGGCCTCCTGGATTTTAATCTTAGTAATCCGTATCGAAAAATGTTATGGCATTAGGAAATTAGGGGTATTTATGAACACTGGCTAACATGATGGAGGATCGAGTTACAAGGTAACATGAAACAGACCAACTTCCAGTCTAGGCTTTTTTTACTGGTTTAAAAATCTGTCACCAAAAAAAAAGGTTTTCCCCAATATAACCGGAACCACAGAGTTTTAATTGGCCTTATGTGCGCAACAAATTGCATGCAAAAGTGCATACTACTGGACTTTTACACCGAGACTATAAAAAACAAATTCTTATAAGGGCATGTGTACTTGGAACTACTAAAAGACAAGAAAGTAACTGGAGTTTATAACACATAACTGGAGTTTATAACACATAAATCGTCCGTCAGATGGGGACGTAAACTGGGTGGTCCCGTGTATCAGTCTATCAACCGAGCACGTTAAAGAACCATAGGAATCTATTCGATAATAAGAGTAGGGCAGGTTCCCGGATTGCTATGTATCCTTCCCCTCTCTCTGGGGCGGCTCTAAATAACCTGTACTGTGTTGATGAGCCGTTAAACAACATTCAATCAATCAATCATTACAACACATAAAACAAAAAAATTATATGTTATAATGTATATAAATATATCTTAAAATTCTTCCAATTAAATTATGCACATCTGCAAACAATAAATTCAAAAAATAAATAATTGCCTTCTTAAGCATCCGAAGAAGGCATATAATAAATTATATAAATAGTGTAGTGAAGTTCAGGCATTAGCTGCTTCAATGATCCATTTACCAGTCCAGACTTCTTTTTTGATTATCAGTTCACCCAAGACCATTCATTGTGATTCTTCATTGTTCATGTAGTCTGTCAATTCTCTTTTTTTTTTTATAAAGGTGCTTCTACAATCTTAACATATTTTGACACAATGTAAAAACAACAGTCCCATGGCTGTACAGCGGCATCTCCAAACAATCTTTGTTTTTTCCACCCGAGGTACTTTGACATATGCACCGCAAAAGCTCATCCCTCTTCTGCGCCTACATCATTTTTGACCCCCGTGCGGTTCTGGGGCAAAGAATAGCGCCACTGCAGATCCTGTTGGATGGGTAGGCAGAGTGGTAGAACTCCCCAAATTCATGTTCATTTTATGTTCATGCTCATGAAAGGTCTTCATCATGACCCCTGCATTGTTTCAGGTGCCATCTTGCTCAAATCACTAGAGCAGTGGCAGAAAAACAATAAACGTGGCTCCAGCGTAAATAGTGTCTACAATAGAATTTGCAGCAACTCTGCAGTTGAGAAGGTTCCAGGCGCATTCTCCTTATTTTATCTTGATGTACATGGAGGATAAGCTTGGCTGTTCATTCCTGTTAGGCGCCATATAACCTTTCATGTGTTGGTGCACTTAAAACCCCAATTCTATTCATTTTTGGCCTCTCCAAGAAACCGAAATCTGAAAATAGATTATCATAAAACATTTAAAACACGTGTTTTTTTTTCAAGTACGATCTGCTGTCTTAAATAGTTCCTTGTTTTTAATTAAACATTTAATAAAAAAAAAATTCTGAGATTACCAGCTTGAGAGCGCTTTTATCAAAATGTAGCCATCAAGTTTTATGTGCTTTCCCCCTTTCAACAAATACAGTTTTTGAAGCTGCAGTGTTTTTGTTTGAACTATATCAGGGCTTTTTCAGCCTGTCTCACGGGGCCGATATTCGGCCCCGTTCCCAATGCCAAATAGCAACCATTTTTCCCAATTTCAAGAAAAAAATCCCATTTCAACAGAAATACCTTTTGCTTATAAAATAGAAACAAATGAATAAACGAAAAACCATATAATCAAGAGACTTTTCAAATTACGCGAATCGTTTGTTTACTTTTGATCTGTGATCTGTGAAAACTACATTTCCGTGAATTTATGCATGTAACCGGTGTAAAAACACGGACAACGGTCTTTATACCGTACCGCAAGTTGAAGATGCATCGCGGCGCCATTTGCCGATTACTTATATTATGGTCAATATATGGTTTGAAAATAAACAGAAATTAATTTTTATTTCATAAACCAGTATTTTCGCCATAATAGTTTGACTGCGTATAAAATGGGAAGGAATTATGAAGCAAAAACGGTACGTACGGTACCGGATTTGCAGTACCGGCTTTTATACTGGGCACCGCGAAAACTCGTCACGTGATGTTATTGACGAAAAATGTCGCATAATAGTCAATATTACGCGAAGAGACCTAGAAAAAAATATGCCAAGGGTACCCCATCACTTAAATCTCTGTGGAACAAAACATCTAACATTTCAAATGCCCCTGAAAGTTCTTGCCCGGCGGAATCTGACCAAGTGTCTGAGGCCCAGATAGGTGATGATGGCCATACATCTACTGATACATCTACTGATACATTACCGACAGACACAGTGAATTGTAATGAACCTACAAACGTTGATACAGTAGATCAGATTTGTAATGATAGTCCTTCTCTGAGAAGCTCCCTTGGCCAGGCCAAACTCTCAAATTTGATGAGAATTTGTATTGAAGGGCCTGTAGAGCTGTCTGAACAAACTCTTGAAGAGCTCTGTAATACTTTCAGAGACAGCAAAGCAAGACAAATTAAGCTGTAAAGCAGAATAATAAATGTTGAAATTTCCCAATTGGTTTGATTTGTCGATAATTTTTTTTCCCAAATTTGACTATTTACCGCGTAAAAAATTCCCAATTTGGGCAGGGGCCTTTTTCCCAAAAAACCCTGAAAAAGCCCTGTATATATATAAATAATCTTGGGTTAATTAGTACAAGCTTCAGCATATTGATTCTTCTAACAGCAATCTTTTTTTTTTGTTAACCAATATCAATTTTTTTACAAAACAGTTATACCTTCATATTTTTATCAGGTAGAACGTACAAAGGCCCGTGTAGTATTCTCGTCCATGGCTTTATCTTTCTGCCTCTTCATTCTTGTTCAGCTTTTCCAGCCTATAGAAATATAAATGCAACCAAAATAAGAAATGTTGACATTAACTTTTAAAAAGACTGGCCGCATATACATATGTACTTTACTGTAGGGGTGGAAGGGTGGGGTGTGTGTGTTTGTGGGGGGGGGGGGAGGAAGGAAAGGAATCATCAGCAAAATATACATATTTTACTTTTAAGGGGTGTAGAATTGATAAACCTAGTGTACAAATCATTTTCTTGAAAATCCTGATTAAAACAGGACTATATACGGATACATGAAATCCTGATTAAAACATGGATACATTTCTTTGTTTCAGAAACTAGTATCTCATTCAGAACAGTCAATACTTCTTTGTTTTACAAAATATGTCGTTAAGAATCTTGTTTTGACCGGAAATAGGCGGCCGGTAACCGCCGTCTGCTTTTCAAAGCAACTAAAGTCGCCGTTCTAAAACCTCTAGATGTTATGTTTAGAAACCAAAATTGTTTAAATCATAACAGTATGCATGTTATTAATTGTAATGAGCTGTTTTCTAACGCTTAAATGTCCGCATATATGATCGCCGTACATTCGCGAAAACTGATGACATCGTTTTCAGCATACGAATTCCTCCATTTAAAAAGGGATCGAGTTCCTGTTTCGCGAAAGAATATATTTACTTATTACATTGTTCATACGCATGACATATGTTACGTGTACACTCGAAAATACTTACGATGTTGTTGATGTTTAACTTCTGCTTGTTTCAAACGCGCCAGTCGCCAGCCAAACCGCCTTTTCTAAACTGTGACGTCACGTAGGTGATAACTATTCCCCGGTCGATTTCTCGGATTTCCCGGTTTCTTCCCGGTTAAAACGCGGTTGAAAAGAGATGGCAAGTTTGATATGTGTGTTGATGTTTCTGATATTTTAATGATCTATATGACTTATTATGTCTTCCCCACATATTGTTTTTAGCTTGGATGTCTGTATGTCTGTCTGTCTGTCCGTCTCAAGTAGTGTCCTCTCCATATCTCTTGAACCGCTTGAGGGATTTTGAAATAACTTGGCACAAAATTTAATGTTCACCATATCGAGACGACGGATTGTAAATAGCTATTCTAGAATAGAGTCCGGTCTCAGCGAGTTGGTTCATTTAAACAAGATGAGCCAATCCAGAGTTTCATGAAAATCCGTCGAGTAGTTTCAGAGGAGTAGTCGCTACAAGTTTTCATTATATAACTCTATGTAAACAAAGATGGCCACTGGCAGCCATGTTTAACGTCGAATCAAAACGATTTCAGACAAGGACCAACATCATGTCATGCTGATCATTTTAGAAAAAGTCCTATATCAATATCACTTATAGTTTTCAAGAAGTAGTCGCTACAAACTTGTTTTTTAAAAACCTATTTTTAGATTTGGTGGCCATCTTGGATTTCACATCAACATGAATTTTTGCTAGGATCAAGTAGACTTCATGGGCAACATTTCTGTAAAGTTTCATGAAAATCCATTCAGTAGTTTCAGAGGAGTAGTTGCTACAAAAAAAGGTTTACAGGCAGACAGACAGACGGACGACGGACGCCAAACCACGGCATAAGCTCTCCTGATCTCTGATCAGTTGAGCTAAAAATGAAAAAAAATAAAATTATGTCAAATCAAAATTAAATTGTTTATTCCATGGAACTTTTTTTATGACTTATTTAACTAAACTTCATGGTTGTGTCGCCTGCGTAGCATGACAGACACCTACAGATCCCTTTGTCCGTCGTCCGTCACACTTTAACCTGCAACCTAACCTTGGCTCTAACTTGAAAAAGTATATGACCTATGTTCATGAACTTACATCTATTTTTACTTGCAACTGTTTATACCTATGTATCATACATGTACATTAACATTATTGTTCTAATGCTATTTGTAAAATACATTCCCAAATGACAAGAGTAGTCCAAATTGCATCAATTTAGAGGTAATACAATTTATCTCTGTAAATTTCTCTTTGAAATTTAAATTTTCAGGAAAATTCCACTGAAATTAAAATCAGACATTTTTTTAAAAGAAAATTGTACATGTCAGTGATATTTTCTGACTGAAATTTCACTGAGATGTACAATTTATTTCTTCAAAATCTCACTGAAATCTCACTGAAATTTCAGTCAGAAAATATCACTGAGATGTACATATTTTTTTTCAAAATCTCACTGAAATCTCACTGAAATTTCACTGAAATTTGGTGAAACACCAAAATCTCACTGAAATATGGACATTTCAGTGAATTTCACTGAAATCTCAGTGAAATCTCAGTGAAATCTCAGTCTCATTTTCACTGGGGTTATCTTGAAGCTGTTCTGGCAGCGAATAATCCAAACCGCCGTGATAGGATGAACTATCAGCATGTCGTCATTTTGTTTAAATATTTACACCCACATGCAATCACACATTATGCGATTCACTGGCATTATTTTTCTGTGTAGTACCTAGCAATTTAATCGAGAAACCAGGTCTATTTATAGAACGTAATTTACACGCTCTATAGAACCAACGGTCATGGTCTACGGCGCGCTTTATAAAGTGGAACCAGTCTAGTAGTGAGGCACGCATTTGGATACGTATTTTCGTATTCACTTTTTCCAACAATTAAATGAAATCAAAACACAAGCAACTCACAATAAGTATAATATATGTAACTGAACATGAAATAACAAAAAATACATGTAACTTTAAAGCGGAAAATGAAAATAATCAAGTAAGACCGATTATGTCAAGCAAACTGAGAGAAGATGGGTTTCAACTGTCATTGTTGATTCACGCAGTATCATTTACAGTACTGTTAAAAATACCGTACCGTTTCGTTGGTAACGGTACCGTACCTTTTCATTTTAACGGTATCCACCCTAGTGAAATTTTATAGCCATGAGTAACGCTTATTTGGTTGAATAAGGGGATTGGAGTTTATAAAAGGCTCTATAAATTTTACAGTTTCACTTAAAACAGGTAAATATTTACCACAAAAGTAAATGGTGGGCATTTCATAAAGTCTGTGAGTTTATTAAAGATATTACGGTAAAAATTTATGCAGACCAGAAAGTGCTTTTTTTACAAGAAAAAAAAAGTTATTATGGCAATTTTACTGAGGAGTCATAAAAAACAAAGAAAAAACTAAGGCAGTCATATTAAACAGACTTTCTGGAGATATAGATTTCCGTCATATTAATTTTCTGCAGCAGTCAAGAACTGAATTTACTGGAGCCATTCAATGCTGTGGGTTTGGTTGGTTGAATGGTGTTTTACGTCATTGTCAGCACGTTTTAGGCTATTTATGATGGTCAATTTTTTTTCCCAGTACTGTAGACCGCCCGCCATTCGTAAGAATCAATGCAAGTCGAGCTTCCAGTGGGATTCGAACCTGCAGCAGTGAGAGGTGAGAACCTGCAGAAGTGAGAGGTGAGAAGGTTTCAAATGCAGCGTCTTTACCGTCCCGTCCACGGAGGATTTTCATGTTAGTCAATGCCATTAAGTTTCTGAAGTGAGCAATAGCCATAAAACACTAAGCCATATTTCGAAGAGTTATTAGGGTCCATTGACATTCTAGTGTGATATCAGTGTTTTTTTTTACCCAAAATATTCAGCGAAATTCGGCCCCATTCCACCCTTGAAATAGTATATTTTCCCACTTTTTTGAGAATGTTTTTACTTTTAAATGTTGTTTCTTAGTTGACCACCCATAAGACTAAACATGTTCTTGATGTAAATTTAGTATTAAATGAAAGATTTTTTCCCCCTCTAA
The DNA here is from genome assembly GCA_037043455.1 of Cyrtodaria siliqua. Lineage (NCBI taxonomy): Eukaryota > Metazoa > Mollusca > Bivalvia > Adapedonta > Hiatellidae > Cyrtodaria > Cyrtodaria siliqua. Next base: position 165,874 of record JAWPHD010000595.1, read on the forward strand.
AGGGCCCCGACCCCCTTCTCCCAAAAGTAAAAAAACACACTAGATATTAGTTAAGCCATGGAAAACCTTTATAAGTCAAGAGCTATGATGTTTTTAAGTAGCCAGTATTTGGAGCAGTAAAAAATATATGGGATTTCTGTAGCAGTCAAGGCCCAAGTATAGGGTTAACATGAGAGAACAATGTGTAAAGGTCAGAGTATGAAAAATAACATATATCATAAGAGTCTTTTATGAGTATCTGGTGAAGATCGGAAATTTCAACACAACGTATAATTGTTTTTATCAGAGCCGAGGCTCTCGGGCTTAGAATTTGAACCGGTTACCTGTGATTGATTGTTTTTCTTGTATATATCCTTTACATTCTGCCTTTGACGTCATCGACTTCTAATGTTTTGCATGTTTATTTACACAATGATGTCATGCAACTGTCATTGTTGATATATGCGCGCAACTTTTATCTTCCCCCATGTGTAAGATCAGGCTTTCCAGCATCCATGTAAAACTCAGATCACCTTATCAGATATATAAGAAATATATATATGTATATATGTATATATACACACACAGGTGTGTTCTTTGGTAAGACACTTTCCGGTAACCTGGTCCATCAGACGGGGACGTAAACTAGGCAATCCTGTGTATCAGGGTCTATCCTTCGAGAACATTAAAGAACCATTATGGATTTATTCATTAGTAAGAGAAGGTCAGGTTCTCGGATTCCTTGTTATGTATCCTTCCCCTCTCTCCGAGGTGGCTCGAAACAACCTGCCAAGTGTTGATGTTCATTTACATAGTTACCAAGGAATGCAGTGGGAAGTTAACCTAGCTAAACCTATGTTCTTTCCACAGAATAATTGAAGCATAAGTGAAACCTTCTGTCTAATGCATTTCCAATGAATAAGAACTTATTAGTACTATTAAGAGAACATTTATCTTCATAAGGCAAACATATTTATTATGTAACTAAAAATGCAGATTACGAGCTAGTTTACATTGCAATTTCTGAGTTCCTGATATCCATTATTCTTCTCCTGATAAACCTTGAAAAAGGTTTTTGAGCTTTTGTTGTATGAGCTGTTTTACATGTTGTTACATAGTTATGTTACTGGAAATAAAGTCTTACATTGCATTTCATTTGGTTGGTTGAATGGTGTTTTACATAATTTTCAGCACTGTTTAATTAGGCTGTTTATGACAATCAACTTTTTCGTGGTAGAGGCCGGCCACCCACTTTTTCCTGAGCATAGAACCTCCCGCTATCCATAAGAATCAAACACTTTCTCACTTACAAGTCGAGCTCCCAGTGGGATTCAAACTCACAGCGGTGAAAACATTGAATTTCAGGCAAGTAATGTAAAAATAAAATCAGGGCTTTCCCTTTGTTTATGAGTGACAAGGCCAGTTTTAAAAGTAGAAGTGTGATTGTTTAGTGCTTTTTTTTTTGTATTTGGTACTGCTAAAAATAGACGGTCAGCTAAACAAAGTAGGGAATTAATTAAATCACCCGCCTACCAGTATTAAGGAAATATAGATATAAAAATCGAACAGAAAAAGCAGCATTCAAGGACGACAGTCAACCACAAACACACAGAGAAACAAAGAACAAATTTAAAGGTAAATAAAAGGCCAAATAAGACCTCACAAACACAAAAGGGTTGACAATACGGCTACCGCCTTGGACGGTCAGTGGCAAAAAAGGCCTTGTACAACGAGCCCAATTAGGTCAGGCTTGAAAGTACCGAGAATGTAGATAAGTTTCCCTTTTTGTTGGAATTGCACTGGTGACCAAATCCTTAACATTAAAATTACCAGTAAGTGCCAGCACCATTGTTAAGGTGCTGAGCATATGGCTGTAAGTATAACATATATATTAAAATGACATAGGTGCTGCTAGTGGCATAGGTACTGCAAACAAAGGTTCTGCAAATGACATAGGTGCTGCTAGTGGCATAGGTACTGCAAACAAAGGTTCTGCAAATGAAATAGGTGCTGCTAGTGGCATAGGTACTGCAAACAAAGGTTCTGCAAATGAAATAGGTGCTGCTCGGTGGCATAGGTGTTGCAAACAAAGATTCTGCAAATGCTAGTGGCATAGGTGTTGCAAACAAAGATTCTGAAATGCTAGTGGCATAGGTGTTGCAAACAAAGATTCTGCAAAGGCAGTGGCATAGGTGTTGCAAACAAAGGTTCTGCAAATGACATAGGTGCTGCTAGTGGCATAGGTACTGCAAACAAAGGTTCTGCAAATGACATAGGTGTTGCTAATGGCATAGGTACTGCAAACAAAGGTTCCGCAAATGGCATAGGTGCTGCTAGGGGCATAGGTGCTGCAAACAAAGGTTCTGCAAATGACATAGGTGCTGCTAGTGGCATAGGTACTGCAAACAAAGGTTCTGCAAATGAAATACGTGCTGCTCGGTGGCGTAGGTGTTGCAAACAAAGGTTCTGCAAATGACATAGGTGCTGCTAGTGGCATAGGTACTGCAAACAAAGGTTCTGCAAATGACATAGGTGTTGCTAGTGGCATAGGTACTGCAAACAAAGGTTCCGCAAATGGCATAGGTGCTGCTAGTGGCATAGGTGCTGCAAACAAAGGTTCTGCAAATGACATAGGTGCTGCTAGTGGCATAGGTGCTGCAAACAAAGGTTCTGCAAATGGCATAGGTGCTGCTAGTGGCATAGGTCCTGCAAACAAAAGTTCTGCAAATGGCATAGGTGCTGCTAGTGGCATAGGTGCTGCAAGTGACATAGGTGCTGCTAGTGGCATAGGTGCTGCAAACAAAGGTTCTGCAAATGGCATAGGTACTGCAAACAAAGGTTCTGCAAGTGGCAAAGGTACTGAGGAAACAGATGCTTCGCCTGCCACATTCAACATAGGAGTTACATAGATGCTTATAGCGGATTTGCAAGCAATACATATGCAGCACGAGATATAAAACAAAATCTGGTCCAAACTACAAATGTGCCATTGGTATCAATCAGTCCGGGATGGTAAAGACACTGCAGTTGAAACTATCTCATCTCACCGCTGGGGGTTCGAATCCCACTAGGAGCTTGACTTGTAAGTGGGAAAGTGTCGATTCTTACGGATGGCGTGAGTTATGCAGTATTGGTTCTACCCAGGAAAATGGGTGGTCTGACTCCTCAATTAAATAAATCGACCATTAATATATAGCCTAAAATGTGCTGAAAATGGCCTAAAAGACATTTGAATCAACCAACCAACCAGACTATCACTTTGCATGTAAGAATTGACATTGGTGTCTGATATATTATTTTAAAGCATGTGACATTGTTGATTGTTCTTTTGTTATAAATGAGCTGGTCTGTTTTTGAAAAAAGATAGATAGATAGATAGATTTTATTAAGCCAAAAGACAATAGACATAGCTAAGCTAACATATCAATCTGAATTTGAAAAAAGATATAATGAGTTATACCATGTCCCCTGAAAACTACTTCACATAATGGATTGAAACTATAAATTACACACCTTCTGCATCATTTGACAACATGACAGACGATGGAGCGTCAACACTGACAGGCAGGGCTGTTTGTTTGGATTTGGAAAATGTTTAGAAAAACTCAATGAGCAAGCAAGAAAGGTGCCTCTGAAGATGAGTAGAATTGCAAAGGCCATAGTCAGGGGCATGCGTCGCTGTGTCTAAATCAGTGTGTAGGCACAAGGTCTAGGAGAGTCTGGGAGCATGCTCCCCGTGATTTTTTTTTTAGAAGGAAGCCAACATTCTGACTGTATTTTAAGCAGCAAACAGTATGTTTTTAACCCACGATTTCAAGTTTTTGTAATCTTGCTTTCTGAAAATCTTTCAATCATGGTGTGTTTGGTTCCGGAAGACCGCGAGCGAAAACAGTTCCGACTTTTATTTTTTGAAAAGACCATGAGTAAGAATTGGTTTGAGCTGATCATACCCCTACACCCCATACCCCACTTTGTTTTGCATTTTTGGCATTTTTAGCTCGACTATTCGAAGAATAAGAGAGCTTATGTAATCACCCCGGTGTCGGCGTCCCACATCAAGGTTTGCGTGTAAGCTGTGTTTACAAGTCTATATCTCTTACATTTCTTATCCTAGCACAACCAAATTTGTTCATGGGCTTCCTTATAGCATTATCTTAAGGGCTGCATAAGCAATTTTGGTTCCTGTAACCCATGGGCTCCCATGGAACCCAAATTATGATAGCCCATAAAATGGTCCCATTTCACATCAAATTTTGCGTGTAAGCTGTGTTTACAAGTCTATATTTCTTACAATTCTTACCCTAGCACAACCAAATTTGGCCATTAGCTTCCTTATAGCGTTATCGTTAGGGCTGCTTAAAGAGGCATTACCTATATCTTTTTGTCCACCAATTGATATAAACTTTACTTAATTATAAAGAGGACTATGAAAAAGGTAAATGACAATAATTTCACCCAATGTAATATGCGTTTTGCTGGGGAAAAACAGGATTGAAAAGATCGGATTTTTGAAATTGTATTCGTAATTGTTTTAGACAAGCCGATTGCGGAGATTTTCCGATCTTATTCGTTTACAATCGGAACTACTTCGTCTGATTAGCGAAGAGTTCCGATCGATTCGTTTGCTATCGGAACTGCGCCGAATAGTTTGTAATCGCATTGCGCATGTCCGAGAAATTCGTAAAAACTCGTAGTTCTCCGGCAGGAATAAACGGCTGGGCAGCATTTTATTCAAGATATTGTTTTGATCATAATTAATAATTTACAGAACTGGAATACGAACCATGTTTCTTCTTAGAATACTCATAAAATAGCTTTGTATACATATAAATGCACTAATATTGAGTATTTAATATTTTACATTAAAAATCGCGTAGATATAGCGTAGATATAGGTAGTGCCTCTTTAAGTAATTTTGGTTCCTGTAACCCCTGGGCTCCCATGGAACCCAAATTCTGATAGCCCTTAAAATATGTTGTTTCACATCAAATTTTGCGTGTAAGCTGTGTTTACAGGTCTATATCTCTTACATTTCTTGTCCTAGCTGAACTAAATTTTGGAATTGGTTTCCTTATAGTATGTTGTAAAGGGTTTGATAAGTAATTTTGTCTTCTGCAAATTCTGGGCTCCCATGGAACCCAAATTGTGATAAATGTGCAATAAAGGCAGATCTAGGTTTGCATGTAAGCATGTATATATCTATAATTTTGGTTTGGGATTTGTTATAGCATTATGCATCTTATAACTTCACCCATATTGGGGCATGGGCTCCCTCCTCCCCCACCCAACCCCTACCCCCACTCCGCTCCACACTTTTTTTTTTTTTTTTTACATATTTCTGTGTTGTTTTAGTCAATTTTTACACATCTATGCTTCCCCGCCCACCCCCACCCCACCCCACCCCCGCCTCTCACCCACTCCCTCTTGAAACTTTTTTTTTTTTTTTTTTTACATATTTCTGTGTTGCTTTTGTCAATTCTTACACATATATGTTGCTCCCTCCCACCCACCCCCTGCTTCTCTCCTTGCACCCCACCCACCCCGCCCACCACACACACACACTTGAAACTTTTTTTTTTTTTACATATTTCTGTGTTGGTCAATTCTTACACATACCTGTGTCCTCCCAACCCCACCCCACATTGTTGTAGCCTTGTTTTCTGATGGTATATACTAGCTATAAATTTATTATTCTCTGAAAAATCAAATAGTCGAGCTGCGCTGTTCTCCGACAGCTCTTGTTATTTTTTGCGATTTCTGGGGACAATGTGTAGGCACACCCACAGTGCCTATAGGCAGCTACGCCACTTATAGTAAGGGAGCTTAGTAAGGGAGCTAACACAGTGGCAAAGTTCAAAATTGTCATATAACTTACACATGTCCAATTATATATTAATATAAAGCATACTGAAACTTGTTCTAAACTTTTATCTAGTATAACAATTGCACATATCTACTCAGTTGGTATCCTTGTAAACAAATCAATTGTCAACTCAGTTGGTATCCTTGTAAACAAATCAATTAATTGTCAATTCAGTTGGTATCCTTGTAAACAAATCAATTGTCAATTCAGTTGGTATCCTTGTAAACAAATCAATTGTCAACTCAGTTGATATCCTTGTAAACAAATCAATTGTCAACTCAGTTGGTAATTGTATGCTTTATTATCTTAGTCAGTGTTTCAGGTTTGACAGTAGATACATTTCTGGACATGAATTAGGGTTTTATGGCACACCAACACAGAAAGGTTATATGGCGCCAACAGGAATGAACATTCCAGGCTCACTCTCCATTTACATCTAGATAAAAATATGCAGAATGGACCTATTGTTTGGGGCGCTAAATGTTTCAGCCAAAGTTTTTTTCGACTTTTCAGATAAAATACATCTCGTACCTAAATAAGTTGTATATCAGTGAAACAGACAATTTTAGTGGTAAATAAAAATACCGTACTTTTCAAAATCGGTGAAGAAATACAAATTGCATGTGCAAAAGCTGTTTTTGATGGGTCATTTTCAATGCAAAATTCTGCTGCATGAAAAATTTGAAATTTGTTGTTTTTCAGAATTGTTATCCAAAAATGGTTTTAAATTGTTGGATATTAGTAAATTAAGACACTCTGAAAGTTGTATTGCTAAATATGAAGGATTACTGAAGTTATTTGAAATTTCTTAATTTTCTGCTGTCCCATCAGCAAGGAATTAATTTACATAGGAAAATCATTTTGGTTGTAAAATATTTATTTCTCAACCGATTTTCAAAAGTAAATTAGTTTTATTTACCACTAAAAATTGCCAGTTCTAATGATATATAACTGATGTACGTATTATGTAAATTGCTGAAGTTACTGCAGAAAAACCTTTGGCTGAAACAAGCGCCCCAAACAATAGAACCTTCTCACCTTCAAACACTCCATTTTTCGCTGGAGCTACGATCCTTGTTTTCTACCACGTGCCACTCAAGTAGTACCTGAAACAAATTAATACAGGGATGATGATCGATGATTGAATTGAATTGGATTTTATAGTCGCACCAACAGCTAAGGTCATATGGCGACTTTCCAGCTTCCATTGGTGGAGCAAGACCCCAGGTGCCACTCCGGGCAATTTTTTCGTGCACGGGCGGGCACCTGGGTAGAACCACCGACGTTCCGCAAGCCAGCTGGATAGCTTCCTCACATAAAGATTCCTAGGCCCCTGAGGGATCGAACCTACAGCGGTGAGGGGCAAGTGATTTCAAGTCAGAGACGTTAACCACTCGGCCACGGACGCCCCGTTTTTTCCAAATGAAGCTTTTGAGATACTGTATCTATAGCAATGTCGGTAAGGGTTCATGCAGTGTCATCTTAACCAACAGATTTTTTAAAGGGACACATGGCAATCTTGAGTTTTATTTAAACATTTAAATTTGCTTGTCGATTTACTTATTCTGCATCATTTTGACCTTTTTATAAATGAACATGACAAAAATGACACAATGAAGCTGAATTTGGGGTTGGGTGGGGGTGGGGGGGATTTTACCCCTCTGTCTGGATAAGCAGTGGCCCTATTCTTGCCTGCAGGGAACCACAGAGTCTGGACATAACGGACCAAATGAAATTAAAACATTTCTGGACAGAACTGCCCACAAAATCAATTTTTGAACAGAACTGACCACATGGTGCAGTCTGGATCCTTTTTGGTCAGAACACTGTTATAGATTTTACCAGTGTGTCACTTCGACCTCTATTCCTCATGATCTGTCAGAGTCAATCATATACCGCCTACTGAAAATTGTTGTCACAAGTATAATAAAAAAATGTGCAGAGGTCATGCTGATTTTGCTAGAATAAAAAAAAACCCATTTTGGCAGTCTGGTCACGCTTATCAGTGTCATCATACTGCCATATTTGTACATTAACTAGTGATTTTATTGTTTATAGTTGTATACACTGTGGGTTATATGACTGGAATAAAATACTATATTTCATTGTATTTACACTGCAGTGAGACATAAAACCTTATATTTACAATGCACTTAATTGTCAGGAATAGATGCATTGTTGGTTTGGATTGACTGATTGATTTGTTTCTTTATTTTTCTCCCAGTTGGAGAGCACTTAAACAATACAAATAGTAACAGTAAGACATATATATATACTAAGGCCTAAATTAAAAAAAAGTGTTTGTTTGGTTGGAGCCCCGTGTGGTTCTGGGGGCCCCGTTTGGTTCCGGGGCAAAGAATAGGGCCACTGCAGATCCTGTTGGAGGGGTAGGCAGAGGGGTAGAACCCCCCAAAGTCATGTTCATTTTATCATTTTTTGTTCATGTTCATTAAAGGTCTTCATCATGGCCCCTGCATTGTTTCAGTTGCCATCTCGCTCAGATCACTAGAACAGTGGCAGAAAAACAATAAACATGGCTCCAGCATAAATGGAGTGTCTACAATAGAATTTGCAGCAAGCTTTGAGAAGGTTCTAGCCCATTCTCCTTATTTTATCTCGATGTAAACGAAGGATGAGCCTGGCATGTTCATTCCTGTTGGTGCACCTTAAAACCCAATTCAGTAGTTTGTTTTGGAGTTACCCGACCCAGAATTTTTGGTGTGGGTAGGTAGGTAGGTTTTTTTTTTCTGTTTTTTTCTTGCGGTATAGATAGTGTTTTTTTAGGTATACTAAGGCTTAGATAACATTATAGTCCTAAATCTGGCGACAAAATATCAGATGGCTTATGATGATACCCGCCATTGAGCAGACAATACAGTATAGTACATACTTTCTAATAATGTTTTCGTCAATACAATTTTACTTTAATCCAAGATATATAATATTAATAGTCTTTTGTAATGTACTTTCATATAAAAATATTAGAAGCATTTAGGAGGAAGCTGAGTTACCCTGGACAAATTTATTCCTCTATTTTCAGATTTGACTGTTCAAATTTATACATTACTGGTTAAAAGTCGGACTTCTAATCAGAATGTATAAATTTCAACTTACAATATTACGTTTCTCAAACGTAAATAGCTCTTCTTTAATATTTTTGGTCTAAGGGTATTGTGATTTCACGAGATAATACATTTGGCAAATCATAACCCCTTCCCATGGCTCTTTAATTTAAAATCACAGTATTGTACAGTATTAGATACAACTTCCTTTCTTTCAGAACATTTCCATACAAATGAAAATGCACTTCCAAGTATTTATAAGTATTATAAAACTGTGTATCTGGCAGTAGTTCTAAAGCAACTATTTTATTAAACATTGAACAAAACATGTTTTGAAAATTGTGATTATTTCTACATACCATGCATGAACTAAACATCCATTGATCCAGTTCAATGTCCATCAGTTAGCACATTATTTTTCGGGAAGCCTTTTTATGACTGCTTTACAGCAGAAATTATATGGTGCTATAATATAACACCATATATAATTTCTGCTGTAGGAAAATAAACGGTTGCGCATATGTCTGTCTTGCCTAAATAAGGAATATCTACTAGACCAGGAGGATTAATGCTTTAAGACAAAACAACGTGAATTTCCCCAATTGTACGGGTACGTACAATTCCCAAAAGGGTGAAAAAAATCTCTGATAAATTAATATACCCTCGGACAGAAATCTCGCAAGATAAATAAACGTGATATTATATATGTACTTATGCTTATTATACAAATTATCCCAAGATATTTTCAGCAGTCCACTTTAATTTGCAACCTAACCAAGCTCATAACTGGCCATAGCTTAAAAAGTATTTCACACACATCTTCATCTTACCCCAGGAAATGTTGTTACACATGACCATGCAGTAACTCTTGACTTTCATTTCAGCAGTTATGCCCCTTTTCATAAAACTTTACCCTGCAACCTAACCTAGCTTGGCAAAATATTGACCTATGGTCGTGAAACTTTATCGTACAGGTTCTCTTTATCAATTATTCAGTGCATAGTTATGCTACTTTTCATAAATGCTAACAATTTCAGCAAAAAACTGCGCCATAATGCATGAAGGATTGCATCCTTTTTCCTTCAAACTTTATAGTTGATTGTCCTTGCTGAAATAAGCACAAAAAATTGGCAGGCGTAGGTAGCTTTTATGGAAATTTAGCTTGGAATTTCATTTCAGGTCACTGGGGTCCAGGTTGTTGTTAGTAAAAGTAAAAAAAAATGGTTTCAACTCAATAACTGTTGTTAGGAGTGAGATATTACCATGAAACTTAAATAGTTTTTGGGCAATAAACTTTAGTTGGAATGAGATATTGGAACAAACATTGATGTGTAGGTATCTGGACAGGAAGCTTAAGCGTGCATTTGAGGTCACTGGGGTTAAGGTCAAGGTTGCTGTTGGTAAAAATAGAAAAAATGATGCCCTTTAGTTAGGAATGAGACATTGAAATAAAATTTGGTGTTTAGATAGCTCATATGATAAGGAAGCTTGGGATTGTATTTGAGATAACTGGTGTCAAAGTCAAGGTCACTGTTACGAAAAATAGAAAAATGAAATATTGGAATGAAAATTTCTGTTTACCTATGGAATGGAAGCTTAGGATTGTATTTGAGGTCAAGGCCATTGTAACTGAAATAGAAAAATGGTTTCCGGGCAATAACTTCAGTCAGTAGAGAGATATTGAAGCGAAACTTGGTAAGTAGATAAGGTTATATGGAAAGAAATATCGCAACGAAACTTTGTAGGTAGCATATGGAAAACCTTTTTTTTGTTGAATTTCCAACTTTCTTGTTGTTTTTAGATCACCTGAGCCGAAGGCTCAAGGTGAGCTATTGGGATCACTCTTCGTCCGTCGTCCGTCGTCGTCCGGCGTTAACTTTTGCTTCAAATAACTTCTCCTCAAAAACCGCTTGGCCAATTTTGACCAAACTTCACGTGGATGAGCCTTAGATGAGTGCTTGTTAGATTTGTTAAAATTAGGTCAGCGCGATATCCAAGATGGACGCCATTACCATATATGGTCGAAACCTTAAAAATTCTTCTCAAGAACCGCTGGACAGATTTCAACAGTTTTTCTTTTAAAATGATCGCCATTGCCTAGACTATCAAGTTTGTTCAAATGAAGTCCCCGGGGTAAAAAATGGTCGTGCCCCGGGGGTCCAAAGTTTGTATATTGAGATTTTGCATGTTTTTCATAGGAAAACACTTTAAAAAATCTTCTTCTCTGAAACCACAAGGCACAGAGGTCTCATGTATTACATGTAGCATCAGCTTATGGTCCTCTACTAAGTTTGTTCAAATGGTGACCCTGGGGTCAAATTTGTCCCCGCCCCGGGGGTCACAGTTTTACATAGACTTACATAGGAAAGAAAATCAAAAAATCTTCTTCTCGAAAACTACGAGAGCCAGAGGTTTGATATTTTGCTTTTACTATAAGCTTATGGTCCTTTACCAAGTTTGTTCAAATGGTGACCCTCGGGTCATATTTGGCCCCGCCCCAAGGGTCACATGTTTTACATAGACATGCACAGAGAAAAACTTAAAAAAATATTCTTCTCTGAAACTGTAGGAGCCAGAGGTTTAATATTTTGCATTTGCTATAAGCTTATGGTCCTCTACCAAGTTTGTTCAAATGGTGACCCAGGGGTTCACATTGGCCAGGCCCCAAGGGTCACATGTTTTACATAGACATGTATAGGGGAAAACTTAGAAAAATCTTCTCTGAAACTGCAAGAGCCAGAGGTTTAATATTTTGCATTTGCTATATATAAGCTCATGGTCCTCTACCAATTTTGTTCAAATGGTGACCCTGGGGTCACATTTGGCCCCGCCCCGGGGGTCACAGTTTGACATAGGCTTGTATAGGGAAAAACTGAAAAAAATCTTCTTCTCTGGAACTGCAAGAGCCAGAGGTTTAATACTTTGCATTTACTATACTCTCATGGTCCTTTGCCAAGTTTGTTCAAATGGTGACCCTGTGTTCACATTTGGCCCTGCCCCAGGGGTCACGTTTTACATAGACCTGTATAGGGAAAAACTTAAAAAATCTTCTCTGAAACCACAAAGCACACAGCTCTCATATATTACATGTAGCCCTGGGGTCACATTTGACTCTGCCCAAGGTGTTGCTCTCTAGCACCTTCATTTTGTATTTGATCTTTACCAAACTTTGTCAGTGTCTTAAACTGTCTATATCAATGTTGTTATACACAACAGAGCCCACACTTAACCAAACTTGCACAGATTGTATATGACCATAAGATTTCGAAGAAGTTCGATAATGTACCAGTACTCAGGTGATCGCTTAAGGGGCATCTTGGCCCTCTTGTTTTAATTTTGTAAGAGCGCCACCCTTTGCACAGCGTCCAGGCGGTTTTATTAGGGGAAATGCGGTATATAGTTATATTAAAATAAATTTAATTTGTATGTAGAGAAAACATTTTATCCAAGTTTATAGTTATATTGAGAGTTTTTGTAAATATTCATGTAAATTAGCATATTTACAACTTCCTTATATAATATTACTTTAAACTTCTGTCACTATGGATGAAATAGGTGTTTGGTTGAGTTGACAAATAAAGGAATTGTATTTATTTATGTGATGGATGTGAGTTTTATAGCCACCCCCGCAGTCTTAATGGGGCAATAAATATGCTTTGTTCATTGTTTGTAGTCAAAATGCCTTGTCTAAACTCACGCATGCATTATTCATAATTTTGATAGAGTATCATCAAAAAAACTGACCAATCAGTGACCAGAAATAAGACATGACCAAAACATTCTGGTAGGTGATAAACTCGGTCTTTATCCTTGATGTTCAACCAAGTTTACTGTTAAAATTAAGGTATCTACAGTGTGATTCTTTTAAAACCCTGCCTATTTAATGCACATTCATGCAAATTGATTTAATATATGTATCTTTTAAAATCAAAATCTTGAAAATTATGGTATTTTTACTCTGCCAAAGATTTTTATTTTACTATAGAACCTAAGGCGTAAAAAAAAAAGTTGTTTGTTTCCACTAACCCGACCGACCCTAATTTTACCCCCCGACCCTAAACTTTTTTTTCCGATTTTGGTACGAACATTTTTGGGTACGAAAGAAAATGTTTGCGAAACAAGTTTCAAGTTTCAAGTTTTATTTCATAAGCTGGGCCCAACTGGGCATGAGCATTAACAAACACAAATGAAAATAACATCAATAACAATATTTACAAAGTTGAATCATAACATAGAATATAAACACAAAATAATTTCAATTCAAGATAAAATGACTAGATGGAATGAGTTTCGTATATTAATACTGAGTAATAAATGTAAAATTAATAGGGGAAGGTGAAAAATAGTTACTTAAATTTATCAATAATTTTCTTAACAAATAATGACAGTTTTAACAATTCATAATTATCTATAGATTGAAAAATGTTTCTAAAATTATATGTATTTGCAATAATAGAATTAGAGGAAATATATTTCTTTCTTTCATTTTTAAAAAAAGTGCAAACAAAAATGTAATGAAATTCATCACCAAGCACATTTAAATGACACAAATCACAAGTTCTTAATCTTCTCTCTAAATTATAAAGTCTGCCTTTTTCCACTGGGAGTTTATGATTAGAACATCTAAAATGGCAAAGTGACAATGCAAGATTCAGCGGTAAATCTACTAGATACCTCTCAAACGCAAAAGTATTTTTGAAAATTCTATAACTCACACATTTTGGGGATTTATAGACTGTGGTATTCCAGGATTGATTATATATATCTTTAATTCTGCTTTTTATTAAATTTCTAAAAACAAGTGGGGATGGAACATTTTGATTTAACCAATATTCAGAAAAACCAAGCTGATCAAGTGGAGTCTTGACATAACCTATCCAAGGAGAATGGAAAACATTGCTTTTATCAAGTTCATACATTAGTTTATACATTATACGACAAATCTTGTCTTCTTTACTATTGACCAATTTACACCAGTAGTTCAGAACTCTACTCTTTATAATACAATCCATTGGCATTCTCCCAAGTTCACCATAAATCATAATATTTGGTGTTGAAGTTTTGAGTTTTAATACCATTTTACAATATTTTAACTGGAATTGATTAATAATATTTACATTCTCACAACCCCAGACCTCCGACCCATATAATAGTACTGGACTGACCATCGAATCAAATAGATGAAGTTGAAGATCAAGAGACAGACAAAGCTTTCTAGCCTTTTTAAGAACAGAGAACATGGCTTTTCTAGCCTGATCACAGAGATATTTTTTAGTTTTATTAAACTTGCCATTGTAGTTAAACTTCATACCAAGATAACTAAAGTCATCAACCACATCAAGATTAAGCCCCCATAAGTAAATACTGGGATATTACGGATTTTACCTTTAGAAAAAACTACAACTTTAGTTTTTGCAATATTCACCTCTAGCTTCCAAGTATTACAATAATCATACATAGAATTAAGTGCTAGCTGTAGATCAGCAGCTGATTCAGCAAAGACAACAGTATCATCCGCATATAAAAGCAAATACAACTTGAGATATGTGTCAATAGTATCGTCACTAAGACGATCCCTAATACTATCAGAAAGACTCTCCAGGCCATCATAGGAACCAGACATATGTTGCACTAGATCATTAAGGAAGATCGAAAACAGTATTGGGGACAGGTTTTCGCCTTGACGAACACCTGTACAACTCACAAAGAAACTGGACAAGCCTTGACCAGAACGAACACACGATTTAGCTTTATCATACAGAGAATATATAACTTTGAAAACCTTGCCATCTATATTATTCTGTAACAGTTTTTTCCACAATGCCAATCTATGTACAGAATCGAACGCTTTACGGTAATCTATGAAAGAACAATAAAGTTTTTTATTATTATGCAGATAAAAATCAACTAACATTTTTAATGTAAAAATGTGGTCTACAGTACTACACTTTTTCCTAAAGCCTGCTTGTTCTTCACCAAGAATTCCCGAGCTTTCCAAAAATTTATTTAGTCTAGTATTTAAGATTGCTGTAAACAATTTACCAAAGCAACTGAGTATTGTTATGCCTCTATAATTATCAGGGTTATTTATATCTCCTTTTTGTTTATAGATTGGAAAAATTACCCCTTTACACCAGATTTCTGGGATACTTGCATTGTTTAGTACAAGATTGAAAAAACTTTTTAATATGGGTAACATGATGTCCTTTGAATGTTTTATATATTCATTCAAGATATTATCATAAACAGAACAAGCCTTATTATTATTCAGGCTGTTTATAGCAACTAAAATCTCTTCATTACTTATCTCATTATTTAACTCATAATTGTATTCAGAAATATTTGATAAATCAATAGGGTCAAATGAATCATCATTATCTGTATTCCCTTCATTTAACTTACTAAAATGTTCAAAAAAAACCTCAGATGTTATATCTGAAATGACCTTTTTTTTATCATTTGAAAACTTATTTAATAGAGACCAATATGATTTTGGGTCGGACTGCTTAAGGTTACGTAGACGGAACGAAATAAATGAGTACGAAAAACGTATTCATTTGGTTGTCCTCGTTTTTATCGTCAGCAGTCGATCCAATATGGCAGCCTCCACGGATCGGCCAACGTGTATTTTGGCCGTGAATTTGGGCATCTGCCCTCACAATAACAAGCCTATACAAAAAATTTCAGTGTGTCCACTCTCTTGGACATTCTACGAACTATTTCTTTCATATCATCCTCAAGCCATCAACCTTGTGAAGACCCTGGTTTCCACCAACATCAATGGAGAAAATTCTTACGAGGTTTTGTCACATTTCCTTTTTTGTCGATAAATTTAAATCCTTTATAATAGCTGTTAATTGTAAGATAAAAAAGTACAGAAGTAAATATTTATCAAGAAAATTTTGCTCTGAAACACCATGATGTTTGATGGTATTAAAACTGTGTGAAATCAAGTTTTCACTAGTATTTTTAATGGTAAAAAATGATAGCATGCATTTAAATTCATGTTGTCATTTTTTACCATCAAAATACAACAGGCACTTGAAATTCTGTCACAACTGTCAGGTCTCGAAAAATCCACTCGCCCCTCCAGCAGTTTGTGAGTGTTTTTGTCAGTTCCAACGAGTGTAAAACTCCTGCCACCTTGTCGTTACAAATTAACATTTGGAAGAAAAAGCTGCCAGCTTTTTCTTGTTTGTTTGTTAACAGTTTGAATGTGTTTAACTCAGTGTTATAAATAGGACTTGTATTATCGTTTATTTCAACTACCTCGATAGCTCAGTGGTTAGAGCGCTTGTCTTGTGAGCAGCAGGTTGCGGGTTCGAGTCCCACCACAACCAGGGAATTTTATTTTTTCTTTCATAGTCAGATTCAAGAAATGTTTTGATAAAAAACTTGGAAAGTCGAAATTCTATGTTTTATGTTGAAATCGGTGGCTAATATTTTGGTATTGCTATTTTTATTACATATTTAACCAACAGAAGCCTTTTCATTTTATTCTGAAGGTCTCGAGATACCGGTCCTGCATCTTAAAGCTTAAAGTTTGCATTTTCAATGAAATTGTACAATGCTGTAGGTTGATACTATGTATAGCACAAAACTTGCCTTGTCAATGATAAACTGTGTACAATGCTGTAGGATGATACTATGTATAACACAAAACTTGCCTTGTCAATGATAAACTTTGTACAATGCTGTAGGTTGATACTATGTATAGCACAAAACTTGCCTTGTCAATGATAAACTGTGTACAATGCTGTAGGTTGATACTATGTGTAGCACAAACATGCCTTGTCAATGATAAACTGTGTACAATTCTGTCAGTTCACATACCTATAGCACAAAATTTGCCTCTTAAATAAAAAAAAAGTTATCGAAAAAAAAAAAGTTATGCCTACCTACCTACCCTATTTTATTGGGGAATGTTAGCGGAAACAAACAACTTTTTTTTTTTGGCCTAAGGATAAAAACCGAGTAACACAAATTTTATCACCTACTAAAAATAAAATAAAATCTCAACATCTCTGCAATGCAAAATTATGAATAGAAACTGTATTTGCTTTTTATTCTTCGACTGAAATGGGAATTTCGAACAAGTATGTTTTTCATTTTCATGAACAACTTTATTTACACACAGCATGCAATCTTGATTTATTTCATCCCAAATTATTTTGAAGACATGCTGTTATGCTGAAAGATGAACGTCTAAAACATTCTATAAACAACTTATTTAATTTCAAAATAGCAAATTCTGTAAAGGGAAATAAATCTATTGAAAATATAATTTCTACAATGTTTCTACACATTAATAGTTTTTCCTTCTCATGTACAGAGAATTGATTAAGCCACTTTCCATGGGTCGATTGACCGTGCTCTGTAATATTCTTATGTCATTGTCAGCTCGCCCCATGTGGTTGCCAGCTTGGTAGAATACAACCACTGCAATCTCACAAACACGCTGTGACATGCAGAGGGGTAGGACACCCCTATTGATATTCATTTTGTCATTTGTTATCCCCCTGAAGGGTGGCATACATGTAGTAGTCGCACCGTCCGTTAGTCCGTCCGTCCGTGTCCGGTAAATAACTCTGACATTCACGGACAGATTTTCAAATAACTTGGCACAAGTGTTCACCACAACAAGACAACATGTCGCGCGCAAAATCCAGGTCTGTAGCTCCAAGGTCAAGGTCAAATAACTTGGCACAAGTGCTCACCACAACAGGACGACGTGTCGCATGCAAAATTCAGGTCCATGGCTCAAAGGTCAAGGTCACACTTAGAGGTCAAAAGGAACTACTTTCATATCCCTATTTCCTGTCCGGTAAATACTTTGTATCCGATTAATAACTCTGACATTCATGGATGGATTTTTAAATAACTTGGCACAAGTGTTCACCACAACCAGACGTGTCGCACGCAAAATCCAGGTCCGTGGCTCCAAAGTCAAGGTCACACTTAGAGGTTAAATGTCAAAAATAAGTACTTCCGGTTCCATATTTCGTGTCCGGTAAATAACTGATATTCATGGATGGATTTTCAGATAACCTGCCACAAGTGTTCACCACAACAAGACGACGTGTCGTGCACAAAACCCTGGTTTTGTGAAAATACAGACAAATGCTTCGGGGCATTTGTCACTTACAGTGACATTTCTTGTTATCAAGCTCATTCAAGGTCTTTAATTATCATGACACCGCGTATGCAAATGTGGAAACATGGCTCCATCGTAAGTGGAGTGTCTACTATAAATGTTTTAGCAGCTCTACAGTTCTGCAGGTAAAAAATTTCTATGCCCATTCTCCATATTTTATCTTGATGTAAATGGAGGATGAGCCTAATGTGTTCATTCCTGTTAGGCGCCATCTAACCTTTTATGTGTTGGTGCGTCTTTAAAACTCAATTCAGTTTGTTGCAAGCTCACAGAAAGAGACCAAATTTGATATAGTCTGCATTATAGTTTATCAGTTATTATATATGTCATTGCCTGCTCTTGTAGAGAGACCTAATTCAGCGGATTGCACATACTTGTCATTTATGGTCATTCATCAGCCACTTGCAGTGTGAAGTGTGCACCTACTCGATCAAAGCCAGCCCTGAAATATAACCGTGGCAAATCCCTTTATATAAAGGACCAGTGGCATAAACCATATCCACACACACATTTTTTTTTTACATGCAGTTTACTATTGCATTTTCCAGACACTGTTTTTAAGCAAGGCATTTTTGTCAATGATTAATTATTTATCGATATTGAAATTGTTTCAATGTAAAATATGTAAAATTCTACCGAGGCAACTGCCCCTGTGTTCCTCTGGTAGCTACGGGCCAGTCATTTAATATGTCATTGTCTGCTCATGTAGAAAAGCCTAAGTGAGTTGTTCGAGTGCATATTCTTGTAACAAAATTGATGGTTTTGTCACTTTCTGCTCATTTTCTACCACTTAATTGCTGTGAGTAGATTGCATACCGTATACTGTATCATTAATGGTTATGTCAATGCTTACTGCATGATGTAATGTAGAGAGACCTAATTCTGCCACTTGCATGGCGTATATTGCACATATTCTATCGCTCCAGGTAACCTCACTTTCTGCCCATTTGTGGGTAAATTGTATATAATGTATCATTACTAATTATGTCATTTTCTGCTCCTTGTGGGTATATTTTATGTATTCTATCATTCATGGCTTTGTCTTTATCTGCTCATTAATTTGCAGCCACTTGCTGTGTATACATTGTATTCTTTCATTTCATTGTGTTTATGTCATTTTCTGCTCATTTACAGGCACTTGCTGTGTGTACATTGTCAAAGCACTCGTTTGGCCATTTTTGGGGCCGAAATTCCCCTTTGATATGAAAAAGACGCAAAATTCCCGTTCCTGAGGGCCCTGGCCCCATTTCCCTAAAAGCTGACTAGTGCCCTGATTGTGTATACAGTTTATTTTTTTATTTATGTTTATGTCATTTTCTGCTCATTTGCAGCCACTAAATTGACTTCTTGTGGGTCACTGGTAAATACTATATATCTTCTATGTCATTGCTTGCTCGGAGAATGGCGTTCTTCTAGTAGACCCATTCGTCGAGAGGAAGTTGTCCTAGCCCGTTGCAGGATAGGGCATACACTCATTCATATTTATTACAAGGTGAGCAATTACCAGAATGTATACCCTGCTTTGCACCGTTAACGGTCAAAGACATCTTATTGGAATGTGTAGACTTCGATTCTATGCGTCAAAGGTACTACAATGTTAATACTATGAAAGAGTTATTTGATACTATAGATTTTAGTCTTGTTTTAGTTTTCCTGAAGGAAGTCAGACTATTATAATAAATCATTATAATTAGTTCTTGTATATATTTGCTTCTTTATATACCCGTTTTCCGCCATTTGTTGATTTACATATATAGTTTATATTGCTACCATATATCATCCCTTATTTGTAAATAGTTTTATCTTTATATATTTACATTAATTTTTAATTAATCCTTCATTTTTTTCATCTTTCATCAGTTTTTGCGCACAATATGACCTATTTATGTGTCGACCTGCCGTAAAACACCATTCATTCATTCATTCATTGCTTGCTAGGTACTGTTATATAGAGAAAGACCTAATTCAGGCACTTGCAGAAATACCGTATAGACTGCATATACTCTTATCGTTTATTGTATGTCATTGTCTGTTCATGTATAGCTAGAACATTTCATTCTTTGTCTTACTTGCCTGAGAGTGAATGACAAATTACAAAGTCAAATCAGAGGGGGATCAATAGTGGCATAAATGCGGAGAACATTTACCATTGCTCTCTCTAAGGACACAGAAAATATGAAATATTCATGATTTTTTCTGTTTTTAAATGATTGAAGTCTTTGAAGAACAGTAACAGTTATTGTAGAAGTTATCCACAATCACATTAAATTCTTAAAAATGTGTGTTTAACGTTTAGAGTTTTGTTTGTTTATGTATCTGTGTATGTATTTATGGCTTTAACGTCGCTTTTAATGATCTTTCGGTCATATCAACTTGGTGTATACTTGTGGCAGTGAGCTAAATGCTCAACTTTATAGTGCTGCCACACTGGGGTACCATACCGTAGAGACACAACATGATACCACACCCACCATGTCACATTATACTGAGACTGGGTCGAAGCAAGGGAAATACTAGTACCGTTTTTATGAAATCTTTAATTCTTAATTACGAATGCTTGTCCTTAGAGTGCGTGATGGATGAGAACAATGCATAATGGTATATACATTCAGGGTAAGCTTAGAACCAGCTGCAAATCCGAATGTAAGACAAACCAAACTTTATAAGGCCGTGTTTTCTGTATTTGGAAAACATAGTATTTTTGTTTGGATTTATAGTTCCCGGGAATTATCGATGAGAATCGACAAAGAAGATCGACAAAACATTGAAATTCAGACTGCCGATGATAGATTGTACTGTAACGGGTATATAGTGGAAGTGGGGTAGTGGGAAACGTTGGTTAAACATTCTTGAAAATGTACTGTATTTTCCCTTATAGTAATGCCCGGGCCGGGGTCTATGTAAAATGTACTGTATTTCCCTTATAGTAATGCCCAGGCCGGGGTCTATGTAAAATATACTGTATTTTCCCTTATAGTAATGCTCGGGCCGGGGTCTATGTAAAATGTACTGTAAATGCCTGGGGTCTATGTAAAATGTACTGTATTTTCCCTTATAGTAATGCCCGGGCCGGGGTCTATGTAAAATGTACTGTAAATGACTGGGGTCTATGTAAAATGTACTGTATTTTCCCTTATAGTAATGCTCGGGCCGGGGTCTATGTAAAATGTACTGTATTTTCCTTATAGTAATGCCTGGGGTCTATGTAAAATGCCAAGCTAGAGCTCTTATAAAATGAATAAAAAATAAAATACATTTATTTGGATCAAAAGATCAAAAATGTATTGAATTTTGCATGAAGAGCTTTTATTATTATTTTTTTTTATTTTTTTGGAAAACTGCTGGGGTTGGGAGTGGGGATGTGTCTTTTGGGAGTGGGTTGTTTGTTGCTACTGTTAGGGGATGCACTGTTATTAATAGTGGGAATACAGTATGTACAAGCTGTTCATTTATTTCATATATTATTTTATTCTTTTTTTTTAATTCTTTTTTTTAATGTTTCACTCCTTTTGTGTATTTTTAGTATGTGAATGATAGTTGACGAGCTACAGCCAAAGACCAAAATCGAGGTTAATATACCGAATATCACTGCAAACTCCATGTACAGTGGTGTCTACAAACAGGTAAATAACTACGCAAACTGTGTGACAAATATGTGAATACAACAGTTTTATATATATAATACATGCATACTCAAATATACTGACAGCCAATGAAAACGCAATAGTAGGTTATATGGTTGTTAAATTTTATTACTAAAGTAATAATTCATAATAATACGTGCATATTTTGAAATTGAAGGATAGTATAATTAACAATTGCAAACACTGATTGTCTGAAAATTCCTAAACATAGGGTATAGTGTTCAATTAAAGTCACAAGGGTCACACAGTTCTTAATACTGGGTATGTCTAGCCATTTTGCCGTTTCTAGGAAATCGTCCTGACATCATCACGTTATACTTGCATGATATCGCCAAGCCACACTCAGCTACAAGTGACGATATCTTGCAGGAATAATTTGACGTCGGGATGATTTCCTAGGAATGATAAAACGGTTGGACATACCCGGTATTAAGATGTGTGACATTTGTTTTCTACCCATGTGATTTTAATTGAACAGTTTCAAAATATGCACTTATTATTATAAATTACTTAGCAATACAATTTAACACCCATAATCTACTGGTGCCTTTTCATTGACCGTCAGTATATTTTGTTGTCCATCACTGTAATGCAGTGGAGAGACATGTCATTTATATATTCGATGTCTGCACATCCAAAAACATCTTGTCGCACATTTTGAACTGACGTATCATGTCGTGGCATTGTCCGTCCTAACATCTGTCAGTTCGGTCAAACCGAATAGAGGAAGGAGCCACCTTGCAAAGGACCATATTTAAAGGGCTATAAACAAAGGGGTAATAAAATAAAGGGCCAAGCTTTAATAATAAAGGGCCATAAATACGAAAATGGCCCATTTGGAAAAAGGCCCTCTATTTTGTCCATTGAGTATTTAGACACATTTTTTTCCAAATATTTTTCGAAAATGTTTGTCCAAGTATTTGGACAAAATTTGTCCAATGAACTTGGACAGCCTAGGTGAGGGTGGGTGTGGGGAGGGAAGACAATTTTCAAAACAGTTTGGATTGTGATATTCTAGCTCTGCTATTATTTGAGCAAAAAAAAACAGGGGGCCAGGAAATGACCCTTTCCTTCTGGACAGGCTACTAAAATACTGAGCCCTCTCATCTGTCAGTCTGTCCGTCAGAGCTGACACCTGATTGTGCCTTGTAACTTTCAAAGCATAGGCTCTACAATAATGCAACATTGCACACACCTTCAGCATGATCCAATGAATACATCTGATAAAGGCCCATGACTCTGATCCATAGTTATTGAATTATTTCCCTTTGAAAAATGGTTTAACCTGAAACTTACAAGTGATTGTGGAGTATTAGGTATACAGCAGGGGGCGGGGCTTAGTTTTGCTATATTTCTATATGGAAAATTTAAGAAATCTTCTTGTCTGAAACCGCTTGCGTGATTAAAAATAGTGTAAAGCATGTTGATTTGATAAAATAAACATGGCTGCCAGTCGGAGGGGATCTTTTCTTAAAACTTTATTGAGAAAAGCTGAGTCATGTTGATTTGATGTTTGAGTGACTGCTCAAAACATGACTGCCCTCAGGTGAGCGATTTAGGGCCATCATGGCCGTCTTGTTTGATTTATTTTCATTTGAAAAATGTTTAACCTGGAACTTAACCTTGCCAACGACGCACGTATATGCCTCGCTAGGCGGTGCTGTTGTTCATGATGTGAAGATGATCATATTATATTGTCTATTGGATGTCATCATTCACAAAATGAACTCAATATACATGTAGATGATAAATTTGTAATAATATAGATGATTTAACAGGTGGGTTTATTTAACAGGTAGGTTCATATATAAGGAGTTTCCATTCGATAGAAGGTGTGTTTTGTTTCTTAACTTGTTGGCATATGTTCACTAGTGAATAACAACACACCTTCCATCTTGTGAAACAATTCCTGGTAATCAAAACATCCGTTAAAGGCACAATATGGTTATTTAAACGAAAAATGAAACAGTTGACAAGGTATTCGTAAGTGGTTCAACTAAGAGAATTACGCTTTCAAGTCAGTGTAGTAAATACGCTGTATCCCGTATACATACCCTGCATCAATGCTAAAAATAATACAGGTAGTGTGCAGTTCCAAGTGGTTTATAGCACAGGTAAACACAAAAAGTTCGCATACATTTTTAACAGATATTTTTATTTTTAATAAATGCAAGGGGCCAGTGCTGGTTTTAATGTGAATTTCACAGTAATGTTACACACAAATACACAACACAAAGTTTGTTTTACCTCGGTTAAGGTTAAAAAAAAGAAACGTATTGAGAATATTATCCCTATACAGTATTGCCCCTAATAAAACACCTCCTAATAGTAGCGACTCCCAAACTTTTTCAGAAAAATAAGATATAAAAAATTAACAAATAAAAATACCATTTCTAATTAGCGCCCCGGGGTCGTGACATTTTCTGAAAGGGGGGTGCTTATTAGAACGCTTTTCGTAAGCCAGTACACATTTTAATTTCCTTATATAATGCTAAAAATAAGCGAGACAAAGTCCCTGTGCCGTAACTCATTACAAGTATTTTGCCTTGTGAACACTCATTCATAAGTGTGTGTCTCCTGTTTCTTGGATTTTAACCACTTTTCTTGGATATTAACCACTTTTACACCTCAAGGTAAGCTTTTATTTTTTTTAAAGTTGGGGGTGTTGGAGGGGTGGGGCGCTAATTAGAGGGGGAGCGTTAATTAGAAACAATACGGTATTCAACATTCAATAAATGCTGGATCTTTTTTTGTATTTTGCATAGTGCGTATTCCAGTGGCATTTCTTCACTTAATTGGTACATACCACTGACTGTGCTTACAAATTAATGTCTACTTGCCTCCTCTCACACACTGACTTCAATTTTGTTTAGGAAATTAAATGCAGTAAATATAATCATTTATGGCATTTATTTCCAAATATGGAAAAAAAAACTCTTTGATAATAAAAAGTCAATATTAGCAAGGCATACACCCATATCCAAATTGTAGCAAATTTATAATATTAGGGAATTTTCCTGTCGATCGATTGCATAGGTTACAAGTAGGTCACAATTACGGATAATTACAAATCAGATCAGCAGGAAGCCGTCTGCTTCTTAGTCTAAATTCTTGTTTTGTGTCACCGAAAGTCAGCGTTTTAGTTAAGTTTTATTATTCTGCCATGTGTGAATGTTGGTTCCATTATTGATCTGCTGTTGATATTTATTAAAGCACTGATAATCTGACCGTATTCCCCTCGTTTTCCTCTGCAGGCAGCTGTGGAACATCAGCATCAGTACATTATCAGATGCATATTCGGAAAAAGGTTACTGTTGGACAAATATAGCAAACTGAGGCTATATAATAAGTCATCCAAAATGGTTCTGAATTGAACGGTTTGACAAATGAGCTTTTTGTGTTGTGGCATTTTCAGTTGGGTCAGATCCAGTTTCCTTCAGGAGAACATAAATTCAGTGGACAGGATATCACCCTTGACAATGCATTGTGACCTTAAACGATTGAATGTGATTATTGAGTAAGTTTTTACCACTCTCTATCATATACTATTCCAGGTTTCCATGGAAATGAAGTGATCACTGTACAATACTACAGGCGAGAAAGTTTGGAATTGGTATAATAGACTAGCGGTAAAAGGTTAAAGCTGAAAGTGTTTTGGAAATGAGAACTGTAACCAGGAGGCTATGGCAGGAGTTGTGTCCCTTTGTTTATCCTGCTTTATCGAACAATGAAGGAAAATATGGTAATGCAATTAAGAAATCTTGGCCTTCCAGTAACAAGTTAAGAATACAGTTTTAAGCATATTTGACTCTTTAAATATAGATTGTGTCATTTAAGTAGAACATTTGTCAGTTGTGATTTACAGTTACCGCATGTTGACCGATTCATAAAGAGAATGGTTAGCAAGTTAATATTATTGTGAAGAAGCATGTGTGATGAGCGGGTATGAGTTATCTGCTCTTGACAAGACTTAGTGGCCATGCAGAAGACGCAATATTCTGAAATTTGATGAGACATTTCGCCACAAGTTGATGGTAGCTAAACGCTGGAGTTTATTTTTCCCATGAATGAGAAAGAGTGATCTTCCCATTGAGCCTCGTCTTTTCTGCAACCATGTCGTTCCATTGGCAGAAACTGAGTCCGGCAGAGTTTCACCAGCTCCAGGAGTACACGTCTTGTAAGTAATTTACATATTTCGTTCGATTTTATAGATACACTTGTTTCTATGAATGTCAATGTATTTACTCCTTGTGTCGCTATTAATTAAATAGACGATCTTACATGAGTGGATGTTTAATATTGAATTTACATGTTTAATATTGAATTTATTAAACACGTTGGATAAAGTTATAAGATGCTGTGCCTAGAATTACATAGGAATTTTACCGAGTTTAATAAATTCAGTTTTAAATAGGCATGAATGTAAGATTCTATTTATCACATTACTCAAAATAAACCACGTAACTGTACATTTATTAATATAGATGCCTATATCTACCTATATAATTTATGTTGCGTTGGTCTTATCCGTGCTAAACCAAGAAATGGAAACTGCCTTGTCGATTACCGCAATTTCCGGTTTCTGAAATCGACGAGACGATTCCGAGCTGATAAGAAAAGAACGAGAGAACCATTTGACCTTCATTTGCATAATTATTATTCGCCGGACGGGAGCCAGTCGAATCATAATCGTGATTATGTTTGGTTTTGTACACTGAAAGGGGAAATAATTAAAACAGAAACATTATAGGTAAAATAGTTACCTTTAAACAGATATGCGGTATTACCAGTTTACCGGTTAACACCGGTTTTTAGCTTAGGCGGTACGCACCGCGTTAAGTTTGGGTCCTAACTGGTACTTCGGCTCTTTCCGTGACCGAGAAATACACGGAAATTATCGAAGAAAAGTATGTATTGTTTCTCTAATTCACTTTTGTTTGCTGCCTCATTGTGAATATAACGCATTTAATCAAACAATTTAAGATATAACTATAGGCAATCTCATTAAAAATAAGTAAATAACAAGTAAAAATAATAACAAACTGTCAAGTGGTAAGTTTATGATTCTTATGGTTACTTATGAAGCTAGTAGAGTAGTCTTATAATTATGTTATCCTGCAATATATAAATTCATGTTTTTGCAGCTGCAAAGCTTACATGGTATGCCGTGGTACGTACTGCGGTATTTGCTAAAAACCCGTGGTATACCGCCATACTTTATTTTTCGCGGTACCAAACTCTACTTTTAAATTACACCCTTCTAGCCAGTGCCAACCGTCACTTTTGCACGGCCCTTTTTAAAACATCGCGGCCAATATTTGATTGAGTGCTTGGGGATGTTTTTTGCTAAACAGCACTTCCCAAATCTTACTATCACAATATTATTACGTGTTATCAAATTATTTTCAGGGCTGTACAAATCCTATAGCCCGACGCCCGGGACTAGTCCAAAACCAAAGTCAGGCGTGTCACTTTTTCAAAGATTTCAGTCCCGGACTAGACCAATTTTAAAAAAAGAGAAAGTCGAGCATGTCACTGTTTGAAAGATTTCAGTCCAAGATTTGTCCAATTAACAATGTTGTCCACCTGTCATAAAACAACCCCAGCACACTTCTCAACGTAATCCTTTAATTGCACTCGCTTATGTAATGCAATTAGCAGCCACAGCAGCGATCAGCGATTTTATCAACAATCAGCCATGCCGGAAGTCCCGCCTCCAAATTACTTTAATTGACAGTTGGCATTGTCGACATTATCCAATCAATTGACCCAATCTATTTTAATCACCCGCTAGCCAATGAAATGTCTACTACAGGTAAATCACATGTTCGTCACGTGATTACCTGTTCGTCACGTGGTGAGCTGAAAATGGCGATACACTGAAACAGTAACACCAACACGTTGATTAATTAGCAATCAGGCCGATTTGTCGGCAATCTTTGAGTAAAGAAACTAAGGACATTTGATAATGGAAGTATGTTTGATATGAAACGGTAGGTGTATTTTTTTATTGTTTCTCGGTGTATTGTTGAGCGTAATTGTAACAGACATGAAAGGCGGGTGGGGTAACGGTTTGTGCAAAGTTGGTGTATTAATTACGTTCGAAGAATTGCGTTGTCAAAAAAAATAAATAAAAACAAAACGAACTGATATACATAATCAGTTTGATTTCGTATTCGTATTCGGCAGTGCTAATGTTTACATTTCAAAAATGAGTTTGTTGAACTTTTTCAGTGTTAAAAATAAGGAAAATATTCAGAGTGAAAGCGAAAGTGAAAGTAAAAATAAAAAGAGGACACCAATCAAAAAGTCAAAATCATCTGGTGTAGTGGACAAAAACATAAAAATAAAATGTTTATATTGATTCACATGTTATTTATTTTTTTGCATTAGGTAAAATGTAAGAATCTCATCTGTAGCCCCTTACCTTAGTCCTATACAAAGTTACAACCTTTTTCTCAAGTTCTGAACTTTCGCTTTTGATAAATAAGGTTACTGCTACTACTTCTCAAACAATTCCAAGGGAACCCCTATTCACACCTCTTGCTTTCATCTAATTCCCTTTAGTTAAAATACAAAGCCGTAGGAACGTTACCATGATTGCAGAAATTGGGGGCCAAGTTAATATTTTTAATAACGTTTTTGTCTTGTTTCTTTGCTTGTCGCACCTTTAAATGAATACAATAGCTTCTTTTTTTTCTGTCAACTAGTTAATTGTACACACTGTGACATTAAAAGTTCCATACACTAGCTGCCAATCATTTTTTTTGGATGGTCATCAAACATGATGGGGGATTTTGTTTGTGGGGATTCGGGTGGGGTGGGAGGGTGGAATAAAATGACTTTGTATACTGTCTCATCATTTTATGATTTAAGTAACACAAAGATGTAATAGACACAAAAGAAGAAAATGCAAGCATTTTATTTTTTTATATGAATAAATACAATGTATTAACTAATTCATAAAATACACTCTCCCTTCCTTTTCTAAGTATAATGGTCCAAATTATGCGGCGGTCCGTCACGTTTAACACGAATAATGGTACACCGCCATTTCTTAGGGCAATTAAGTGTTCTTAAATGTGGGGCAAGTGACATTATGGGCAGGGCAAGTGACTTTTGAAAATCCACTTGCCCTGGGCAAGTGGATTTTCAAAATATTTCCAGAACCCTGATACCACTGAAACATACATTAATTGTCTGAAGAGTAAATAAGGATTGTTTCCTTTACTGTGTATAATAATGAATTATAATGAGTATGCAAGATGCAGTTTTAACATATTGAGAAATCGAAAGAATTCAGGACTTGTGTCCATTTTTTGGGACTAGTCACTTTTGACAGGGTGACTAGTCCCGGACTAGTGGCTAAATTTTTTATTTGTACAGCCCTGATTTTATATTATTATTATATATTATATATTGCATACTTGCACACACAAGTCTGAAATTTCTGCCTAATACACTGCTTCTGGCCTTAGATCAAATCAAATTATGCGTAGTCCCTATTACATACTAAAAAACGATATGTACATGCAGGTAAAACTTTTTTTTTTCTAAAAATATTTTATATTTTGTCTTTTTTTCCCCACTCAATACTTTTATAACCTATTAATAAACTAACTTAAATATATATTTGTTGATACTATCAAATCAGATACAGAACAGATAACATAATTCTTGAACTAGATTTGGCATAAAATATTTAGGGTCGTCCCTTAAAAAGATGGTCGATCGGGAAACTGGAACCACAGATAATTTATTTGGCCTTATTATCACTTTCAACCTGCAGGCCTTGAATTCACCAACCATTCTTGAGAAAATTCTTAGACTTAAGCCCAAGTATGTAAATTTCAATCACAAATATTTCTCTAAGTTTAAAGTATGAATGTTCATAACAAGCTGCTATGTATACATACGATTAATACTAATAAATAGCATCTTCATAAGTGTGTTTATCTTTGAAAGTCATGGGAATATTTTTGAACGAAATTTGACTACTTGAGCTCAAGTCTAAGAATAGTTTGAATTGAATTGAATTAAATGTTGTTTAACGGCTCATCAACACAGTATAGGTTATTTAGAGCCGCCCCAGAGAGAGGGGAAGGATACATAGGAATCCGGGAACCTGCCCTACTCTTATTATCGAATAGATTCCTATGGTTCTTTAACGTGCTCGGAGGATAGACCGATACACGGGACCGCCCGGTTTACGTCCCCATCCGACGGACGGGGCTAAGGGAAAGTGTCTTGCCCAAGAACACACCGACGGGACTCAGTGGCACCACGGAGGATTGAAACCGGAGCGCTACCGACTGCGCCACGCCAGCCCTGGTTATTGAATTCCAGGCCTGGTCCTGATAGTTGATATCCTATGGGTTTGTCATTGTGTTAGGTTAAGATGCTGTGCTTTTTCAATTATGTCTTGTATGAATATGATTATTTCAGACAGTATGATTTTCATAAATATTTTCCTTCATTAATATTTACTAATTTAAACAAATGTTAAAAAAAAGAATGAGTTGGCAAGAGTTTATTATTAGGTATTGATCATTAGGTGATAATAAATTATTTGCTAGATTCTCATCCCCGCCCGCCCCCATTTTTTTATGCCGCCTCTGTAATTTTTATTTCTTCAAAAAAAAAAAAATAGATTTAAAAAAAAAGGATTTTTTTTTTTTTTTTTTTGAGACTTATCGTAAGATGTTTAATAAAACAGGTCCCTGAAGTTTTCATAAATTCTCAAAAATATGAATATCCTTTAGTTTTATAAACCAATCTCCCTAATTTATCGATACTTCATGTAGGCCACGTAGACAAAACAGGCAATCGTGAAAACTTGGTCAATCCCGTCATTCTTCGGGATCACATCTCGTGTATATATCGATATGTTCGCCGGAAATATGTTTGCCCGACGCCCCTGGCAAGTGGATTTTAGGTGCGGGCAGGTGATCTTCGTAAATCTGGTTGTCCGTCACTTGCCCGATTGACGTTTGCCTGGACTGTGAAGTTTGCCGATAATTGCGTAGTTATTAACCACCCGTCGCTTTCGCACCTGTTAAAACTGACCTGTGTTGTTCGTTATTGTTTAATCCCTCCCACTTGACAGTTTATCAAAATTTGATTGGCCGAGGATCGCTTGGGGTGCCAATCTTCAGTTGAAGACGGGCGGTCTTTAGAATTCGTATACCGTGTGAAATATACCCCCGTAACGAGCCCCTCTATGCAGGAAGTAAGTCATGCGCCAGATTAGTGTGAAATACACATCAGTGTGTAAATCAGTCATTGAGATGGTGTTGTCACTTTGTATGTCGGTCGGTGTGTCGTAGGTAATATTCTGTTCAGTAATTACTGCACTGGGAGCAAGCATCTTGTACATCTTAATTTCATAGGCATTATAGTCTACCAATTTGGTACCAGGTTCATCAGCGATGTTATATCCTCGGGGTATCCCCACTGACACCCCACTCCCCCTCTCCCACCGGTGGAGGAAAACACTGATATGTGCATAATGGTCACAACCTATAGCTCTGATCCTTCATAATTAATTTGACAATGAAATTATGTAAAAAAATAAGACAAAAAAAAACGTGAGAGAAAAGAATTTAACTTAGCATGCGGTCACGACGTAGCTTAATTTTGTGGCAAGTGACTTTTGAAATCGGGGCAAGTGACATTTTGGGCAGGGCAAGTGGATTTTCAAAATATTTCCAGACCCCTGCCATTACACGACTATAGTAACCACTATACTATGGCTCACCTATAATGATTTTCTGATTTAGTCAAGTCGCTTAATATATACCTGTTCTTGTCATTTATATCTTGAAGTGTTTGAAACGGGTATCTTGATTTATATATCCTGTATCACTTTCACTTTTGCCCCGGTTACATTTGAGTAAATCAGATGTCAAGTATTCACTATGTCGTCTTATTATACTATTAAGTTTTAATATATTATTGGTGCAATAATATCAAAAGTTGATAATATGCAAAAATAAATTGCTTATAATACTATTCTTATAATTAATATTAATGATTGAACAAATGCAAGTTAAGAGAAAAACAAACGGGACGCCGTGAGTTTTTTAAAAAATGAAGGTTGCCGTGTGTCCCTTAAAAAATGTGTTTTCAATCTTGGAAATACTCAGCAGTATGTTTTACTATTTTTGCCTAGTGCCGAGGCAATTTTCCATCTGTCATATAAAATAAAAAATAAAAAAATATTTTTTTTCACCCCCACCCCTATTTTGAAATAAACAGGATGAGAAACTAGCAATTAATTGATTATGGCCTTAATGTATCCTTTTTTGGAGAAACTACAATTATTTTGTTTTTACCGGCTACAAAAGTGAAGCGGGAATATAATGTTACACTTGTCCATCCATCCAGAAATGTTTTACATGCAAGATTTTCGTTTTCGTAATTTATATTGAAATTTTGTTTTATATGACTGACAGTGTTAAAGAGGGGCATCCACGTCCCATGGACACATTTTCTAGTTATCTTGTTAAGTTGGCTGGACAATTTCCTCGAGCATATCCCCTTTTTTCCCCTTCACATATAATAGCAAGATAGTGTCACATTGACATTAATTAGAGTCGTAACTACTCAATAGCCAGTAAATCAACATCAGCAAATGCTTTATTTCTTAAAAATTGCCCATTCTGGAGATAGCAATATGTAACCAGTGATAAGGATTTCCAAATAAGGAAAATTCCGTATTTAATCTGTCTTTTATATCATGTAACGCGGTTTGATTATAAAGAGATATTGCGAATCTGTATGATATTAATTGACATAATGACAATGAATTGGAATACAGCATCACTAGTTAATAGCTTCGTATTGATTTTGGGATCAGAGGTTGATGCCATTTGTGCTTAAAGCTACACAAGCCAAGCTTAAAAGGGTGCCTCTTTTTGGGAGGGCTTGATTCCTAATTCCATGTTTACTAGCTTATATAAATGACAAGAACAGGTATATAAGCGACTTGACTAAATCAGAAAATCATTATAGGTGAGCCATAGTATAGTGGTTACTATAGTCGTGTAATGGTTACTACAGTCAGGTAATGGTTACCACTTAGGCTTAGTAAGTCAGGAATTGTGCATTCTATTCCAGCCAGGACTGAATTTGGATTAGTTTTCAGAATACTGAAAAAAGAATTTAACACCTAACCAGACCTTCGGATGAGACATAAAAAAACGAAGTCTGTTCACTAAAATGCAATGTGTAATACAGAGAGGGTAGATAAATGCTTATATATGCACGCGCTCACGCATACACACACGCTTTTATGCACGCATGCTCGAACCCACAGTTTTCTTATTTACAGGCAAGCACTCTCACCACTGAATCATTAGAACTTCTTGGTAAATTGTTATTACATTTATTTACATTTATTTTAATGCAACTATAGCTTAGAATATTTGAAAACACCTTAAAGCTACAGAGTCTCTATATCAATTGATTTCTTCTTTGTAGGCGTGTCTTTATTTGTAACTTTATGTTCACCAGCTCATGTCCAAATCGGGTATTTAAGCGAGCAAATATAGCGCACGAAATCAATTACTGTATGTACATCGACCAGTGCACATCGTACTTATACACAGGTAACAGTAATTTTACAGAAAAAAAAAGTTAGCCTCTTTCGAGACTCGAACACACGACCTTCTGATTTCAAGTCCAGTGCTCTATCCACTGAACTATAATGCTACTTGAGAAAATAGTATACTAACTACCATTTATTATGAGGCAAAATAACTTAACATATTTGAACGCAACTCAAAATGGATCAATAAATATGTAGTCCATCTTGTCGCACGTGTAAATTAACATTGCCTGGTGTAATACTGTATGTTATCAATATGAAACTAATACTTCGCCTGAAAACAACCAGATCTCGACTTGTTATTTAGCGCTTGATAATATTGTATGTTATCAATATGAAACTAATACTTCGCCTCAAAACAACCAGATCTCGACTTGTTATTTAGCGCTTGATGAGTTTGTGTGTGCGCGCTTGTTATTATGGAATGCCTATTTATTGTTAAAAATGATACAACATACCAATAAATAGCTGTGGTCTAGTGGTTCAGCGTACATTCTATTCTGAAGCCGTATATTTATCTATGTTACCTGTATGGAGGCTAAATAAAAATGTGAAATTTTACACATCAATTTCTGCTTGTATACCGACTTCTGGGGTGTTTGTTGATTTGAAACTACTTCACACATGATTCTTTCATATTCATGAGTTATTACCAGTTAAAATAGGGACTGTGTATCTTTAAGATCTACTAATAAATTGTCCATCATGTCTCACATGTCTCACTCCCGCTAAATACACCCCCACTCCCACACACACACCCGCAAGATCTAACATAAATAATCCATCAGGTGTCTCATGTACGATAACGTTGCGTGATGTAAAACTATGTTGTGTATCAAATTGACACTAAGATGTTGTCTCAAAAGACAAAAATAAGGGTATTGTGCAGAGCTTCCGGATAATTGTACAGCCAGTGATTAGCGTACTGATCAAAAGTGGTAGGATCAGTCCCAGCTTTTTCGTATCAGTATCCCCATGCAAAAAGGCAGGTTATGTTAGATGTATATTTCTGATATTTGAGAGTACTATCCAGCCAGCTGTTAACAAAGCAATAGTCAGGTATTTCTAACAATGAAATAAAATGGGGTTTTACGTCCCATTAACACATCATATCATCTATCCCAATTTAAATGCTGTTTAAATTACACCTCTAAAATCCTCGCAGGGAGGTATTTTTCAAAACTAGACCTAAGTCGTGCAGGCTACTGTATTTTCTCTAAACTGGACCTCATAATATGTAAAAAAAATGTAATTGTTTATGGCCTCATATAAATGCACCCCTTTTGAAAAAGTGCTTGTGTGGGTGGTGGGAGTGGTGTGACATTTATTAGCAACCTTGAAGAGTCGGGGAAATCTACTGGGATCACTATTCGTCCGTCGTCGTTAACTTTTCTTCAAACGACTTCTCCCCAGAAACCGTTTGGCCAATTTTGACATAACCTCACATGGATGAGCCTTAGTTGAATGCTTTTTAGATTTATTAAAATTAGTTCAGTGCAACATCCAAGATGGCCACCATTACCATATATGGTCGAAATCTTAAAAAATCTGCTTCTCAAGAACCGCTGGTCAGATTTCAACAGTTTTTCTTTTAAAATGATCGCCAACACCTAGACTATCAAGTTTGATCAAATGAATTATCCGGGGTTAAAAATGGCCGTGCCCAGGGGTCCAAAATTTGTATATTGAGATTTTGCATGTTTTTCATAGACTTGTATAGGAATAAACTTTAAAAAATCTTCTTCTCTGAAACTCACAAGGCACAGAGCTTTCATTATTACATGTAGCATCAGCTTATTGTCCTCTACTACGTTTGTTTAAATGGTGACCATGGGGTCTAATTTGACCCTGCCCCGGGGGTCACAGTTTTACATAGACTTTAATATAGGAAAAAATTAAAAAAATCTTTTTCTCTGAAACTGCAAGAGCCAGATGTTTAATATTTTGCATTTGCTATAAGCTTATGGTCCTCTACCAAGTTTGTTCAATTGGTGACCCTGGTGTCAAATTTGGCACCACCCCGGAGGTCACAATTTTACATAGACTTATATAGGAAAAAATAAATAAAAAATTCTTCCCTGAAACTACAAGAACCAGAGGTTTAATATTTTGCATTTACTATAAGCTTATGGTCCTTTACCAAGTTTGTTCAAATGGTGACCCTGGGGTCACATTTGGCCCCGCCCCGGGGATCACAGTTTTACATAGGTTTGTATAGGGGAAAACTTAAAAAAATCTCCTTCTCTGGAACTGCAGGAGCCAGTCTAAAGTTTAGTATTTTGCATTTGCTAGAAGCTTATGGTCCTCTACCAAGTTTGTTCAAATGGTGACCCTGGTGTCAGTTATGGCCCTTTAAAGCTTTGAATACACAGACTTTATCCAGTTTAATTCTCCTGATCCCCTGGCCGGATTTCAAAGAATCTTGGCAGGGAAGATCAGTACCAAGCCTAGTTGTGTATGTCATTGCCATGTTCCGGTTGAAGGATTTGTGACAGAGTTATGGCCCCTTATACATAAACTTTATCTTTAGCCAGTAGAGCGTCCACCCACAGGCCCTCTTGGGCCTCTTGTTTTTCAAGGTCCAGGAATTGTCAGGAAATTTCAAGAAATGATCAGGGAAATTTGAATTTTCTGAAAAGACAGTGAAAAGATAATTTTGTGTCGAGAAATCGTGTAATTTGTTGTCGAGAAATCGTATGACCATGTATGATGTACCTTTCACAGGTTAGAATT
The DNA here is from genome assembly GCA_037043455.1 of Cyrtodaria siliqua. Classification (NCBI taxonomy): domain Eukaryota; kingdom Metazoa; phylum Mollusca; class Bivalvia; order Adapedonta; family Hiatellidae; genus Cyrtodaria; species Cyrtodaria siliqua. The sequence goes on from JAWPHD010000595.1 coordinate 201,917, forward strand.
GTCCAGATCTGTGTATTTTTTGACAGTTTCCTAGAACTGCATTGCAGTCTAAAACATGAGACTGTCAAAATGTTGTTTTTATACACAATAATTATGTAAAATATCTTTCAATTTGAAGTAATATAGGTGGAATGGTCGGCTGTAGGGGAGTGATAAAATTGCTTCATATTAGTCAGTGAAAAACTACATTTGGTCTGGGAAAAGTCACGGAATTTTTATTTGACCCAGATGCTGGCCGGCAACCCTGACTTTGGCAGGAAACAGTAACAAAACATACAATGCCAGTCTGGAAAAAGCATGTAGGAGGTACAGGAATATGAGCCTCTATTACAAGATCCACTTTCCAAGGAGGCATTGATATTTAGTGTCCATCTACTGAGTGGGTTTAGCATAGGAGATATTGTTTCTGATGTATATTCCTGTGGGCCAACTCTTTTTTAATATCTTTTATAATAAATATGTTAATTTGGACTCTCATTTTGTTCTTACAGATGGCAGAGGTATACAGTACCAGTCTACCCAGGAAAATGTGGGTGATGATCTGCCTCCTCTTTTTTTAGCCATATACAGCCTAAAATGTGCTGAAAATGTCGTAAAACGCCATTCAACCAACTATAGATTTTTTTTATAGCAGCCTATAGGTATAGCTCAGTGGATTATAAGACCTTTAAGATTATAAGAAGGGGTGGGGTTGGGGGTGGGGGTGGGTGTAGGCGTTTGCTTCTGTTAGGTGAGGCGCTACTATTAGGCAATATAAGTTATGTGTATTTATTTCATTTTATAAGACCTATAAGATTATAAGAAGGGGTGGGGTTGTGGGTAGGGGTGGGGGTAGGCATGCCTTTTTCCCCACTAACATTTTGATTCTACTTGTTTTAAATGATAGTTGACTTTTTCTTTGGTCCCAGTCCACTGAGCATTAGAGCGTCGGACCTTCAGTCGGGAGGTCGTGGGTTTGAGTCCGCCATACCAAATACTTTAAAAATGGTAGTAGTTACTTGTAATTAATCCTTGCTTGACAAGCAATGGGTAGTACTTCGTCTGGTTGGCCCAGTGTCAGAAAAAGGTGACTGGATGGCGTATCATTTACTGGAGTGATATTCCAGTATGGCAGCACTATACAAGAGTAGACAGTAGATATATACATTATACTACACACAAGCACTCATAAGTCCAGACTCTATTGTGCATATACCGGTGGACATTCTATCGGTTAAATATGGCGGAGTGATTATAAACCTTAGAACCACATGCACACACACATCGGGTTACATTGTCATAATTCTATGGCAGTCACTGTTTGAGAAATGTATTGTCATGTATTGTTCATTAACTAATGGGCAGCACGCCATGGGCAGTTGATCACATGACATACTTCTGTTCGTATTACATGTTATGCATATTATATTCCAATAAAAAACAACAAAAAACTTGACTTCATTGTGAAATATTCAAATTATTAAAAACTTTAAAATAAATATATTTTCTGGAGCATGTGAAAAATCTATGAGTAGTCAATGCAAAACTAATGTATCATTTTCTTTACTTGTATCTAATTACAATGGAACTACCTGCTTGAAGTTTTGTGACGCTGTTTTGCATTCGCAACATCTCGTACACTTCTTCGAAGCATTACTTGAATGTATCGAAGGTCACCAAGTTGGTTACATCATACCAGCATGACACATGTCAGAATCCCTTCAAAATGAATTTGCATTCAAAATCAAAATTATCTTCAAAAGTTTTGCAATGTCATTTAGCTGATTGCTCCATCTATAGTTTATTTACATGAAAGCAGTGATACAACCTTCATCTGCATTGTAAATAACAAACATGCAATGCAAATCATATATCAACATGTGTAGCAACTGGCCATATTGTTTATATAGCAACAGCTAAGCAACAGTGCACTATTTTCTGTGCCATTGCCTTCCAGCTAACAAAATGTCAAGATTTTGAACATACAGAAGCATCGATATATACATGAGATGTGATCCCGAAGATTGACGGGATTGGCCAAGTTTCACGATTGCCTGTTTTGTCCACGTGGCCTACATGAAGTATCAATAAATTAGGGAGATTGGTTTATAAAACTAAAGGATATTCATATTTTTGAGAATTTATGAAAACTTCAGGGCTCTCTTTTATTAAACATCTGACGATAAGTCTCAAATTTTTTAATATTGTTCACTTTTTTTTCCACCTAAGCATTCAATGTAGACAATTATGTGTGCACGTAGAAATATCACATGTATAAGAAAATGAAATGAAATCACATTTATTTGAAAAGTGTAATTTATAGTGAAGCATTTAAGAAATTGATTTACGATCAAAATGGTCATATGTAATGTTTCATAAAACGGGGCCCAGGAGTCTCGCGTAAAGTAATAAAACAAGAGTAACAAGCAAGGTTTTACCCCAGCGTAAAATAGCTGCCGAGAGAAAATAGCATTATTTCTGGGTAGGAACTGGGAACAAAGTTTAACATAATAACAGACCAAGTCACGGGTGTAAACACGCCATGACCATTTTTTTTACCAGACACTTTCTTCCCAATTTGTGCTACCAAACATTTTTAATCAAGGTGGGCGAATCCTTGACGCCTTACAAATTGATTACATATTCACCTTTGTAGCACGACGTGCTAAAGTACACATCAGCACAGAAATACAATTACTCACATGTATGGGATGCGTTTGCGTTAGCCTGCATTACAACACAGATAAACTGTTCATTGCTACCAGATTGCGTAATCAAAGTGAAAAGACTCAAAGAAACTATTCATTACTACCTTACGATGTGCAATTACTAAAACAATATAAGAGTAGCTGCCGGAACAAGAACTGCACATTCCTTCTTCTTGCAAACTTTTGACTCAAATAACCTCTCGCCTCCTGGAATTTATGCTTGGAATAACAGCCCAGGTGTTTATTAAAGGGACACATGGCAATCTTGGAAGTTAAAGGGACACATGGCAATCTTGGAAGTTAAAGGGACACATGGCAATCTTGGAAGTTAAAGGGACACATGGCAATCTTGGAAGTTAAAGGGACACATGGCAATCTTGGAAGTTTTTATCCAACGTTATAATTAGTATCTCGATCTATTAATCCAGTATCTTTTTAACTTTAAAACTGATTAAATAAAATTTTGAATTTCTTTTCGTTATTCTACATATGTTTAAATATATTATTTGTGCAATATTATGGACATTTAGTAATGTTCAAACACAATTATTACTCATCTAATAATTAATATTAATGGTAAGGCCTAAAAAAAAGATGTTTCCTGTTACATGCCCAAAAAAACGGGGGTCGGTAGGTCTTTTTTTTTTTTTTTTTTTTTTTTTTTTTTGGTAAGACCTCAATATTGAATGCAAATGGCGGACATTTTGTGTAATCCGCAAATGTGGGTCGCAGGTAAAATGGGTGTATAACACAATATTCAATAGATTTTGAATTTAAATTAAAACATTTATCTTGAGATTTATGTACGTTTTTGACTTTGTATGCTTGATTCTGATGAGAAAAGTGAATTTCAAATCGACAACTTTTTTATGCCAAAGAGACGTATGCATTGAAAATAAAAAAAGGAAACGGTAATTGCTAAGCGACAGGACTGGTATAATAATTCATGTGCGTCGTCATCGTCGCGATTTTTTTACCGCTAAAAAAGACCCAGAAATTACCATTATAAAAAAATACAAGGGTGGGGGGGGGGGGGGGGTGAGCCTAACACAATTGCAAGTTATGTAGAAAAACTAACGGGACGCCGCAAGTTTTTAACAAAACAAGATTGCCATGTGTCCCTTTAAAAAATATATATATATTGTCCATTTAACCTTAAAGTTTATAATGTAGGTAGGTATTGACCATTGTCATGTAAAAGTGGAACTGTTAATCCCAACCTCTCTGATGTCATAGTACATCATTCATCAAAAGCTCTTTTCTTAAGAGAAGAAAGAACTATGCATTGTGGTTTCTCATTCCTAAAAGAAGAGCAATTATCTAGTGTATTAGAAAATCTTCCAGCTATTTTAGGACACAAAATGAGAAATGAGTAAAATTTGATGTTGAGCTTCTCGTTTGCGTTTGCGTTATTAGATGGCATATTTTATTAAAGAACCGAGTTCAGTATATATGTGGCTCTCCGTGTTCTGTTACTGCAGCTAAGATATTATTTGACTGTTGGGATCGAAGTCGGATGATAGGGAAATCCTTCATGAGATAGTAGGGGTTATGGTTCTTGTGCTCTGCATTTCCTCTCATTGCCTTCTGTCGATCATGGTGGTTAATATTTTTGAAAAAGAAAAGATGCCTACCATCAAGTGAAGGATTTCATTTTAAACGAATCCATCAGTTCAGTTATCTATTTATTACATTTCAGTTCTATTTGTGTGTGATATTAACAAAAATGTTTCACTTTGTTGAATATTTTTGGCCAGTGATGCAAATGTTATCAACACTTTATTGAAATCAGAATTCAATGAACCTTACTGTAGTCATTTTTGTGTTCGGAGTTTATTAAGTTATTAATTAATATTAGCAATTATGAATTGTCTTTCTCGGAGAAATCTTGATCTTTTTCCTATAGAAATGTAATAAAGTTCACTCAATATTAATTCTTATAAGAAACACAAAATGAGCTAGGTGAACCATTTGTAGGGTTTGAAAAACATATTTAAACCTGTCTAATCCATACTTTAACGGTTGTAACCGATGAATATGAACGATTCCCAGTAAAATTAGTTTCAGTTTGACGAACATCCAAAATCAATCCCTTGTTATCTAGCCTTCGCACAGGCAACAGAAATGGATACTGCTTTCAAATATATTGCATACAAAAAATGGCCAACTTGGGATTCAAAACAGGGACTTTTCACTTTTATTTGTTCTTTTAGCGATGATGATAACAAATAAACCTGATGATACATACAGCATTGTAAATACCGTATTTCCCGTAATAAGAGTGCCTCCTTTAATAGTGGGCTAAGGTTGGAACACATAAAAAGCAATACACATTATGTGGTCCCGTTCTTAATTGCATTAGGGGCATCCGTGGCCGAGTGGTTAACGTCTCTGACTTGAATCACTTTCCCCTCACCGCTGTAGGTTTGATCCCTCAGGGGCCTAGGAATCTTTATGTGAGGAAGCTATCCAGCTGGCTTGCGGAACGTCGGTGGTTCTACCCAGGTGCCCGCCCGTGCACGAAAATTGCTCGGAGGGGCACCTGGGGTCTTCCTCCACCAATGGAAGCTGGAAAGTCGCCATATGACCTTAGCTGTTGGTGCGACTATAAAATCCAATTCAATCAATTTTAATTCAATTAAGCGATGGGAAAGCTTATATTAGCATGATATTATAACGGATATTTCGACAATAAAACACGTTTTAAAAACATATTTCTGAAAAGAAATATGATAACCTGTTTAAAATTACCTATTAAATGTTCTAATTTTACAATATGCAAACTTTTTAAGTCGAAATTAAGGTTTTATTTCATACCACAGCCCACCCCGTTTCCGCTTCTTGGAGAAGGGGTTGGGTGGGGTATGAAAGTTAATACTCGGACCACGTAATGTTTTTAAGGATCATGCCTTATTATATATAATCACTGACAAATAATCTTTAAACTTTTTCCATTGTTTTGTTGTTTGTTTCAGATTCCTCCAAGAAGCTAAAAGATGCATTAGGAGAGTTTAACGGCACAGGAGCGCTGTCAAAATATAACCCAGAAGAGGTAACTAACGATTTGCCCCCGAATAACCATAGCCTTTTTACCTTTCCAATTGAAAATACTGTATTTTCCCAATTCGGAAAAAAAATCACAATCTTAAAAGCAATTCATAAATGTAGTTGCCAGCTGTCTATAGTTAAATAGCAAAAATCTTCAATGAAAACTCTGTATGGTTTTGCCAAATTCAGTCATGGGGCCCTTCCCAATTTGGGAGAAAAGGCCCTATAAGCACCTACCATAACTTTCTTTGCCAACTTCTTCTGTCCTATTGTTTAACTAGCTATTATGTCTAGCCATTATATGTATTGTCCATTTCACGAGTACTTTGGAAATCTCCGTACAGTGTTCGGAATTTCTGTCACATGGCCCAGAGTCACACTTCTAGAACTAATCAAATTCTGGTTACGTCAAAAAAGTATCAACGATCAAACATCAACTAGTTTCAGTTTATATATATATTTAGGTGAAGAATGCGTAACTATGCGTTGCTAAAATACATCAACCATTAGTGATGTTCTAGGCAAAGACCATCTTGACGTATTTCCTTGGAAACTAGATTTAAGACAGGCTTTTGAACTTTCATCAGAGCATGTGTACTGATGTTGGAACTGGTGTTTCGATAGCAAAATCCAATATTATAAGTCTGTTTTTGAATTGAATAAAAAACAGAGCCTCGTATCCTATCTTAAATAGGGCGGTCTGCCTCTACCACAAAAAAAAATGACCGTCATTTATGGCCTAACATGTGCTGAAAATGATGTAAAACAATGTTCAAACAATTGATTTATGTAAAAAATACATAGTCACAAATGTAAGATTCTATTTATCACATAACATCCCTTTGACATGAAAGTTTCTCGTTAATGTTGTCAATTTACCTTGTACACAGCATCATTTCGGTTATTTACATGGTGTCAGAATTATGATATGCGGATGTTTAGCGTTCGACACATTAAACCAAATTTAACATTTAGCTCATGCATTTTATAAAGATTTTATTTTTTTCTGCGATAAATAAGTCAGGCCCATAGCTATACTGAGACACACCGAGGCAGTTGCCTCAGTAGAATTTTGGGAAGGTACCAAACACTGAAGTAGGCAATCAACTAAAATAGACTTGAATATATTTGTCTAATTTAAAACTGAAATTCTGGCCCGGGAATGCACTAAAATGCAGGAAATCACATGTAGGTCAACAGTTTTTCCGGGGAACATATCAGACCCCACTAGGAAGGGATTTGTCTCAGTTAAATTTCAGGGCTGGCTACGGTCATGTAAGTTATGGCGTGTCCTGTTAGGTGTTATGTGATAAAAGTCAATAACATATATTTGTTGACTTGCTTCAAGTTATAGTCTGGCATTTAGTAACATTTTTTATTGCTTTTACTCTCACATTGGGCACTACTACAATGAATATTTAACGTGCCTTCTGTTTTGGTTGGTCAAACCTATTTGGCTATTCGGAGATAACTCCATATTATTCGTGGTTATTGAACAAGTGTCGACAAATGTTGGGGTGATATAATCTATATACCCGAGTTGTTACTTGAGAAGGCATCCTCTACAAGGAGCATTTTCTCATTGCGCCTAGTCTGTGTCACTAAGGCGTTTGACTTAATATTTGTAATTTAACCTAGTCTGGTCTGGCGGGTTTAATAATAACCTGTTCTCAGACAGAGTATTCAGACAATTTGAGATGATATAAGCACATTAGGGTGGTTAACTTGTCCTCGTGACATTTCCATCAACCAGTAGATTACAGTCACGTACATTACTTGCATGAAATCTTTCGCAATAAATATATATATATATATACTACTCGAAGTTTACTAAACACTAAAACTTTTTCGTCTTATTTTTAAACCCAGATGAAGGATATTTATGGTTTCTTTTATAATGGCTTAATAATACACAAGAAAATTATTTCCTAATCAATTTTTGACAGCGAAATAATGAATTTCATATAAATTAATCGTAAAATAAAATTAATTGTTGAGTTTTATGCTGTTGGTAAAACCAGCCATCGTAAAATGTTGAATTGAAATCTTGGTGCTTAGCAAACGTTGAGTAGTATATATATATATTTATTGTATATTTTCATATTGTTCCGTTTGCTTTGCATTCACTCCGGAGCCTATTTTTATCATAAATATGGCATGGTTTTCCATGGTTTTCCAAGTTTCTAGCTAGCTGTGAAAGAAACTGAGGAAATAATTGATCACTCATCTACTGATTTTAACACTAACAAATGGTTTAAGTTGTCAGATAATTGGCATTTTGAATGACGTCAACTGACGTTGACTTCATAGGTTGATCATATCCTGCCAAATAATTACCAGTACAAAATGAAAGTGAAAGACAAGATACAAATTACAACCAAAGCTGTAGAAATAACAGGATTGCAATGGAAACTAGTAATCAAATAAAAACTGTCATTCCAAAACAATATGAAAGTGTAAAATAAAAAGGTTTATTGAACTTGTATGGCGAAATATTACTTGGAATTCATTGTTTTGGCCCAGGATGACATGCAAGCTTGTCGTCCTTTGCAAAAACAACTCGTTCCAAGAAATATTTCGCAATACAAATTCAGTAACATTTATTTATATATATATATTTTTTGTAGGTATTGTTACCTAATGACCTGTCAGTATACTTCATTATCGCTATGGTATTAAGTTTCTTCAAAAGTTTAGTATTAACTGTCAATATCAATAATTATACTATATTATTTAGTATGGTGCTATGTTTATGATATGGTTTTAAATGTCGTTGATTATCTATATTGAAATGAAACCCATAAACACATGCATGCATTCTATTAGGGCAGTAACAGGTGTTGCAACTTTATTGGTTGGTTGAATGGTATCTATGTCATTTTCAGTTCATTTTAGGCTATGTATATATGACGGTCAATTTTTTAGTGGTGTGGTAGACCACTCACTTCTTCCTGGGTAGAACCAGTACTGTTCAACTCCCGCCATCCATAAGAATAAACACTTTCTCACTTACAAGTCGAACTCCCAGTGGGCCACAGAGCTGAATAACGGCTCTTTCTCAATGGGAAAAAACTGAATTTACAGAAAAAAAATCCCAATCCACAAAAAGAAAAGAAAAAGAAGACATTTTCTATTGTGTTGGTGTCACTCCACACACTCATTTCAGTAACTGATTGTTGTTACCACTCTAACAGGTTTAAATCACTAATTAAATGATAAAAAATTCATAATGTAATAATTTCCCAATTTTGGCAATTTGTCGATAAAAAAATTCCTAATTCGATCTAGAGGCCTTTTCCCCATAATACCTAGGAAAAGACCTGAAAACAATTTGTTTTATACTTTTCTTCTAATCGAAATTAAAGACTGAAAAAAAAACAAGTTTTGTAGAAAAACTAATGGGACGCAATGATTTTTTAAAAAAAAATCAAGATTGCCGTGTGTCCCTTTAACCATATGCTGCTATTATGTTTGTTCTGATCACAACAGAATCTTGCTTCATTATCTGTATGTGGACTTGTGTTGCACTATTCATATGTATTAATAATATATGGTGTTAGCAATTATGTGTCCTTTTCATTATGGTAATGTGTTGGTATTTCAAATATCATCAATTCATCAATATAGAATTATTTAATAGCAATTGTTTGGTATAAAATGTCATTATCAATATTGCCAGTGTGGTCTCTGGGGCACCACCACAGGACCAATCTGAAAGGACTGCATGACATAAATGAAAACTTGAAAGCAATGTTTACAGTAGAAAGTGATCCATTTCTGACTGCAGTTCTAATGTGTGTGTGAAGGTCTAGGTCCATTCTGCATACATTTTTCTGATGTTGATGTATGGTGGGTCTGAAATCTGATGTTGATGTATGGTGGGTCTGTAATCTGATGTTAATGTATGGTGGGTCTGTAATCTGATGTTGATGTATGGTGGGTCTGTAATCTGATGTTGATGTATGGTGGGTCTGTAATCTGATGTTGATGTATGGTGGGTCTGTAATCTGATGTTGATGTATGGTGGGTCTGTAATCTGATGTTAATGTATGGTGGGTCTGTAATCTGATGTAAATGTATGGTGGGTCTGTAATCTGATGTTAATGTATGGTGGGTCTGTAATCTGATGTTGATGTATGGTGGGTCTGTAATCTGATGTTGATGTATGGTGGGTCTGTAATCTGATGTTGATGTATGGTGGGTCTGCAATCTGATGTAAATGTATGGTGGGTCTGTAATCTGATGTTAATGTATGGTGGGTCTGTAATCTGATGTTAATGTATGGTGGGTCTGAAATCTGATGTTAATGTATGGTGGGTCTGTAATCTGATGTTGATGTATGGTGGGTCTGTAATCTGATGTTAATGTATGGTGGGTCTGCAATCGGATGTTAATGTATGGTGGGTCTGTAATCTGATGTTAATGTATGGTGGGTCTGTAATCTGATGTTAATGATGTATGGTGGGTCTGAAATCTGATGTTGATGTATGGTGGGTCTGTAATCTGATGTTGATGTATGGTGGGTCTGCAATCGGATGTTAATGTATGGTGGGTCTGCAATCTGATGTTAATGTATGGTGGGTCTGTAATCTGATGTAAATGTATGGTGGGTCTGTAATCTGATGTTAATGTATGGTGGGTCTGTAATCTGATGTTAATGTATGGTGGGTCTGTAATCTGATGTAAATGTATGGTGGGTCTGCAATCTGATGTTGATGTATGGTGGGTCTGTAATCTGATGTTGATGTATGGTGGGTCTGTAATCTGATGTTAATGTATGGTGGGTCTGTAATCTGATGTAAATGTATGGTGGGTCTGTAATCTGATGTTAATGTATGGTGGGTCTGTAATCTGATGTTGATGTATGGTGGGTCTGTAATCTGATGTTAATGTATGGTGGGTCTGCAATCGGATGTTAATGTATGGTGGGTCTGTAATCTGATGTTAATGTATGGTGGGTCTGTAATCTGATGTTGATGTATGGTGGGTCTGTAATCTGATGTTAATGTATGGTGGGTCTGACATCTGATGTTAATGATGTATGGTGGGTCTGAAATCTGATGTTAATGTATGGTGGGTCTGTAATCTGATGTTAATGATGTATGGTGGGTCTGAAATCTGATGTTAATGATGTATGGTGGGTCTGAAATCTGATGTTAATGTATGGTGGGTCTGTAATCTGATGTCAATGATGTATGGTGGGTCTGAAATCTGATGTTAATGATGTATGGTGGGTCTGAAATCTGATGTTAATGATGTATGGTGGGTCTGAAATCTGATGTTAATGTATGGTGGGTCTGTAATCTGATGTTAATGATGTATGGTGGGTCTGAAATCTGATGTTAATGTATGGTGGGTCTGTAATCTGATGTTAATGATGTATGGTGGGTCTGAAATCTGATGTTAATGATGTATGGTGGGTCTGAAATCTGATGTTAATGTATGGTGGGTCTGTAATCTGATGTTAATGTATGGTGGGTCTGTAATCTGATGTTGATGTATGGTGGGTCTGTAATCTGATGTTAATGTATGGTGGGTCTGTAATCTGATGTTACTGTATGGTGGGTCTGTAATCTGATGTTAATGTATGGTGGGTCTGAAATCTGATGTTAATGTATGGTGGGTCTGTAATCTGATGTTAATGTATGGTGGGTCTGTAATCTGATGTTAATGTATGGTGGGTCTGTAATCTGATGTTAATGTATGGTGGGTCTGTAATCTGATGTTAATGTATGGTGGGTCTGAAATCTGATGTTAATGTATGGTGGGTCTGTAATCTGATGTTAATGTATGGTGGGTCTGCAATCTGATGTTAATGTATGGTGGGTCTGCAATCTGATGTTAATGTATGGTGGGTCTGCAATCTGATGTTAATGTATGGTGGGTCTGTAATCTGATGTTAATGTATGGTGGGTCTGAAATCTGATGTTACTGTATGGTGGGTCTGTAATCTGATGTTAATGTATGGTGGGTCTGAAATCTGAGGTTAATGTATGGTTGGTCTGTAATCTGATGTTAATGTATGGTGGGTCTGCAATCTGATGTTAATGTATGGTGGGTCTGCAATCTGATGTTAATGTATGGTGGGTCTGTAATCTGATGTTAATGTATGGTGGGTCTGTAATCTGATGTTAATGTATGGTGGGTCTGTAATCTGATGTTAATGTATGGTGGGTCTGTAATCTGATGTTAATGTATGGTGGGTCTGCAATCTGATGTTGATGTATGGTGGGTCTGCAATCTGATGTTGATGTATGGTGGGTCTGCAATCGGATGTTGATGTATGGTGGGTCTGTAATCTGATGTAAATGTATGGTGGGTCTGCAATCGGATGTTAATGTATGGTGGGTCTGTAATCTGATGTTAATGTATGGTGGGTCTGTAATCTGATGTTGATGTATGGTGGGTCTGTAATCTGATGTTAATGTATGGTGGGTCTGCAATCGGATGTTAATGTATGGTGGGTCTGTAATCTGATGTTAATGTATGGTGGGTCTGTAATCTGATGTTACTGTATGGTGGGTCTGTAATCTGATGTTAATGTATGGTGGGTCTGAAATCTGATGTTAATGTATGGTGGGTCTGTAATCTGATGTTAATGTATGGTGGGTCTGAAATCTGATGTTAATGTATGGTGGGTCTGTAATCTGATGTTAATGTATGGTGGGTCTGCAATCTGATGTTAATGTATGGTGGGTCTGCAATCTGATGTTAATGTATGGTGGGTCTGCAATCTGATGTTAATGTATGGTGGGTCTGTAATCTGATGTTACTGTATGGTGGGTCTGAAATCTGATGTTACTGTATGGTGGGTCTGAAATCTGATGTTACTGTATGGTTGGTCTGTAATCTGATGTTAATGTATGGTGGGTCTGCAATCTGATGTTAATGTATGGTGGGTCTGTAATCTGATGTTACTGTATGGTGGGTCTGCAATCGGATGTTAATGTATGGTAGGTCTGAAATCTGATGTTAATGTATGGTGGGTCTGTAATCTGATGTTACTGTATGGTGGGTCTGTAATCTGATGTTAATGTATGGTGGGTCTGAAATCTGATGTTACTGTATGGTGGGTCTGAAATCTGATGTTACTGTATGGTGGGTCTGAAATCTGATGTTACTGTATGGTTGGTCTGTAATCTGATGTTAATGTATGGTGGGTCTGCAATCTGATGTTAATGTATGGTGGGTCTGAAATCTGATGTTAATGTATGGTGGGTCTGAAATCTGATGTTAATGTATGGTGGGTCTGTAATCTGATGTTAATGTATGGTGGGTCTGCAATCTGATGTTAATGTATGGTGGGTCTGCAATCTGATGTTAATGTATGGTGGGTCTGTAATCTGATGTTAATGTATGGTGGGTCTGCAATCTGATGTTAATGTATGGTGGGTCTGCAATCTGATGTTAATGTATGGTGGGTCTGTAATCTGATGTTAATGTATGGTGGGTCTGCAATCTGATGTTGATGTATGGTGGGTCTGCAATCTGATGTTAATGTATGGTGGGTCTGTAATCTGATGTTAATGTATGGTGGGTCTGCAATCTGATGTTGATGTATGGTGGGTCTGCAATCTGATGTTGATGTATGGTGGGTCTGCAATCTGATGTTAATGTATGGTGGGTCTGTAATCTGATGTTAATGTATGGTGGGTCTGCAATCTGATGTTAATGTATGGTGGGTCTGTAATCTGATGTTAATGTATGGTGGGTCTGTAATCTGATGTTGTTGTATGGTGGGTCTGCAATCTGATGTTAATGTATGGTGGGTCTGTAATCTGATGTTAATGTATGGTGGGTCTGCAATCGGATGTTAATGTATGGTAGGTCTGTAATCTGATGTTAATGTATGGTTGGTCTGTAATCTGATGTTAATGTATGGTGGGTCTGCAATCTGATGTTAATGTATGGTGGGTCTGTAATCTGATGTTAATGTAAGGTGGGTCTGAAATCTGATGTTAATGTATGGTGGGTCTGTAATCTGATGTTAATGTATGGTGGGTCTGCAATCTGATGTAAATGTATGGTGGGTCTGCAATCTGATGTTAATGTATGGTGGGTCTGTAATCTGATGTTAATGTATGGTAGGTCTGAAATGGTGGCATAAAGCCTGTTTTACTGGTGCATCACAAAACCTGATTCAGTTGAATTAATTATCAATATGATATTTTAGTTTATTATCAATCTGATATTTTAGTTTCATTATCAATATGATATTTTAGTTTCATTATCATATGATATTTTAGTTTCATTATCAATATGATATTTTAGTTTCATTATCAAGCTGATATTTTAGTTTCATTATCAATATGATATTTTAGTTTCATTATCAATATGATATTTTAGTTTCATTATCAAGCTGATATTTTAGTTTCATTATCAATATGATATTTTAGTTTCATTATCAATATGATATTTTAGTTTCATTATCAATATGATATTTTAGTTTCATTATCAGTATGATTTTTTTATGCCCCCGATGAACCGGACATATAGTAATCGCACCGTCTTGTCTGTTCTGTTGGTTTGTCCGTCTGTTTGTTCGTTCTTCGGTTCGTTCTTCGGTTCATACATTCATGTTTCAGCCATAACTTTGTGAAGTACTAAAGGGAATAGCATGAAACTTCACAAAAAATGTTAATCACAATGAACTGGTATCAGTACCATACCTAAAAGGTCAAAGTCACACTTGGAGGTTAAAGGTCAGAAAACCTTTTCAGGGGCATTTGTCACTTAAAATGACATTTCTTGTTTCTTCATTATCTCAGGGCACGAAAATTCCACTCGTCCGCTCGTATTGACGAGTGAAATTCGAATCCGGACGTGTGAAACCCATGAATCGGTCGTCCGAGAGGACGAGTAACATTTCAGTAGAAAACAACAACAAAGAAAATAGTTCTTAAATAGTTTATTAAGCCATTAAATGCAGTAAATAGTCGCAACTCTGTTTATTCACCGATATATTGCAATTTATAACCGGGTATTGGGAAATGACGCATTTCCGTTTTGGGACATACTAAAATGCGGCTCCCGTTCTAATTTCACGGAGCGCGCACGTTACGGTATTTGATGTTATACAAATAACACTTTCACCCGGGAAATCTTTAAGGAAATTTGTCAGCTTTTAGGTGACTGGGACCAGAGCCTTTAGAAAGGGGGATTGCAAAAGTATGCTGTTTTCCTGTATTGGAGTTTAACATTTTCTACTAAAAAAATGTGTGTTTTTTAAAAAGGGGAATTTTTCACAGGAAAAGGGGGAAATATATACCATGTATACCATGCCAGAGTAACTGTAATGGCCATGATCAGGCTGTAGTGAACTATAGAATATGAATATAGTCATCTATAATACTGGTCAAAGTTCCATAATTTTCATTGATTTATATAAAGAAAAAAACAACACATTATGATGTTTCCCTTTGTTTTATTTATATATAATAGTGTTAAATGATGGTATCTGACTGCTTTGACTTATAAACTTTTACAATCAGAGCAGGACGAGTAAACATCCTATAAGGACGAGTAACATGTCAATGCCACTTGTCCTACAGGACGAGTATAAAGTAAAATATATTTCTTCCCCTGTATCTTAATATGGTCTTATAATATTTCATTGTAGAGTATTGTTTCATTATATTCTGATTTTAATAGAATTAATGTTTTAGTGCCAAACATAGCATTTTGCAAGTACTATATCGACTGCAATAGTAATAAAATCGTCTTACAAACTATCTGATTGATATTGTTCGATTTGGCATGAATTCTGCCAGGGAGAATTTGATTCAGATCTTTTTGTCTCAATAGGGGATTGATGTATTAATAAATGACTCAGCCTTTTTTTTGTTTTTTAATGTCTGTAGACTTATTGTAACAGCAACAAGACATCAACTTAAAGGGGATGGAAAGAGAATGTAAAAGCATTTTGTAACAGCAACAAGACATCAACTTAAAGGGGATGGAAAGAGAATGTAAAAGCACTTTAACCCTTAACCCGCTACATATATATAATGGACTGTTCTTTCTTGAATTAAGACCATTCCATTTACGAGACAAAGGGGTGTTTTGGGGAAAATGACTGATCAGCAGCCAGACATTGTAAACCCTGATCAGCCTGCGAGTTACTCGTTTGTAGTGCTGCGCGGTATATCGGTTTATCGGTGTATTGTGATACCAGTTTTCTCTACACGTGTTTTGATTATGAAAGTAAATCAAAATCTGCGAGTAAGATCTATTCTTAACTTCGTACGGTTCCCGTGTTTGTGAAACAATCGTAAATACACATATTGGGAAGTGGGCACCATCATAGTTAAAAATAGACGCACTTCCAATAATATCTGGTATTCGCTTATCGTAATGTGCACATACGTAGTGCTGGGTACCATGCACACCGACGAGCATGGCCGATTCAAGAAATTTTGAAAAAAAAAGAGCAAAATCGTGTGTTTGGGATCACTTTGGGCTTAAAAAGGGCGCTACGTACAATAGTAGATCTAGTCAATGTTGCGTTTTGTAATTGCTCCGGCAGCACAACACATTTGGTAAGCCACTTGCGAAGACATTACTCGACGTTGAATAAAAATTCAAAACAGAAAGTAGACATTGTCAACATCGGAACTACCATGCGTAATGTTTCTCATTCACAAGCACAACCAATTTTGCATCACGTTCATAATGTCATCTGCAATGAAGTACACCAGGAAATCGTAAAAGCCTATAGAAATTATCAACGCAATGGTACAAGACAATATATTATGATACGTATCGCGATACAGTCTCTTGTATCGCAATATATCGCGATACGTGTTTTGGATGCGATACCCAGCACTATACCTTTGTATGGTGTTTTACGTCATTTTCAACACGTGAGGTTATATATGACGGTCTATTTTTTTGTGGTGGAGGCAGACCACTCACTTTTCCTGAGTAGAAACAGTACTGTACACCTCCCGCCATCCGCAAAAATCGACACTTCCTCACAAGTCGAGCTCCCAGTGGGATTCGAACCCGCAGTGGTGAGAGGCGAAGGTTTACAATGCAACGCCGTTAACCATTCGGCCACTTGTAGTCTGATCTGGATTTACAATTGACGCAAAGGCTACTATTGTCGTGCTTAGCGGGTTAAGGGTTAAAATTATTTATATAGGTACAGTGTTTTTTTTGGCTGTTTTCGTAGCCGTTAACTGGGTATAATATTCACAATGCCAAAACATATTATTTTTTTTCGATTTTGAGACAAAAATTCCCAATTGAAGAAGAAAAAGGTTTAAAAACATGAGGCAAAGAGAAATAGCTCTGTGAAATGTCACGCTTTATTACAGTGAACTGTAAACAGTATTATAAAAGAAACAATTATGAAATTAATGTTTTACTGCATTTTTTTCCCAATTTTATGAAAAATCAGGCAACAAATTCCCAATTTTGACAGTATGACTTCCCAAAATATGTAAAAAAACAACCACTGATATATTATGTATATGAGCCTTATAGTGTGTTGTATTATATTTACTGTTTGTAACATTTTCAGGTAATAAACAGACCTTAGATAAAATGTAACGGATCTTAACTCAGGTGTTCTCTTAGTTTTAATTAAAAAAAACACAATTGAGACTGAAATGGTGGTCTCTTAACAGAAGGTTGTGTCTTAATAGAGGTGGTGTCTTAATAGAGGTTGTGTCTTAATAGAGGTGGTGTCTTAACAGAAAGTTGTGTCTTAATAGAGGTGGTGTCTTAATAGAGGTGGTGTCTTAATAGAAGGTTGTGTCTTAATAGAGGTGGTGTCTTAATAGAGGTGGTGTCTTAATAGAAGTGGTGTCTTAATAGAGGTGGTGTCTTAATAGAGGTGGTGTCTTAATAGAGGTGGTGTCTTAATAGAGGTGGTGTCTTAATAGAAGGTTGTGTCTTAATAGAAGGTTGTGTCTTAATAGAGGTGGTGTCTTAATAGAGGTGGTGTCTTAATAGAAGGTTGTGTCTTAATAGAGGTGGTGTCTTAATAGAGGTGGTGTCTTAATAGAGGTGGTGTCTTAATAGAAGGTTGTGTCTTAATAGAGGTGGTGTCTTAATAGAGGTGGTGTCTTAATAGAAGGTTGTGTCTTAATAGAGGTGGTGTCTTAATAGAGGTGGTGTCTTAATAGAGGTGGTGTCTTAATAGAAGGTTGTGTCTTAATAGAAGGTTGTGTCTTAATAGAGGTTGTGTCTTAATAGAGGTGGTGTCTTAATAGAGGTGGTGTCTTAATAGAGGTGGTGTCTTAATAGAGGTGGTGTCTTAATAGAAGGTTGTGTCTTAATAGAGGTGGTGTCTTAATAGAAGTGGTGTCTTAATAGAGGTGGTGTCTTAATAGAAGGTTGTGTCTTAACAGAAGGTTGTGTCTTAATAGAAGGTTGTGTCTTAATAGAGGTGGTGTCTTAATAGAAGGTTGTGTCTTAATAGAGGTGGTGTCTTAATAGAGGTGGTGTCTTAATAGAAGGTTGTGTCTTAATAGAGGTGGTGTCTTAATAGAAGGTTGTGTCTTAACAGAAGGTTGTGTCTTAATAGAAGGTTGTGTCTTAATAGAGGTGGTGTCTTAATAGAGGTGGTGTCTTAATAGAAGGTTGTGTCTTAACAGAAGGTTGTGTCTTAATAGAAGGTTGTGTCTTAATAGAGGTGGTGTCTTTATAGAAGGTTGTGTATTAATAGAGGTGGTGTCTTAATAGAGGTGGTGTCTTAATAGAAGGTTGTGTCTTAACAGAAGGTTGTGTCTTAATAGAAGGTTGTGTCTTAATAGAGGTGGTGTCTTAATAGAGGTGGTGTCTTAATAGAAGGTTGTGTCTTAACAGAAGGTTGTGTCTTAATAGAGGTGGTGTCTTAATAGAAGGTTGTGTCTTAATAGAGGTGGTGTCTTAATAGAGGTGGTGTCTTAATAGAGGTGGTGTCTTAATAGAAGTGGTGTCTTAATAGAGGTGGTGTCTTAATAGAAGGTTGTGTCTTAATAGAGGTGGTGTCTTAATAGAAGGTTATGTTGTGTCTTAATAGAGGTGGTGTCTTAATAGAAGGTTGTGTCTTAATAGAGGTGGTGTCTTAATAGAAGGTTATGTTGTGTCTTAATAGAGGTGGTGTCTTAATAGAGGTGGTGTCTTAATAGAAGGTTGTGTCTTAATAGAGGTGGTGTCTTAATAGAGGTGGTGTCTTAATAGAAGGTTATGTTGTGTCTTAATAGAGGTGGTGTCTTAATAGAGGTGGTGTTTTAATAGAAGGTTGTGTCTTAATAGAGGTGGTGTCTTAATAGAAGGTTGTGTCTTAATAGAAGGTTGTGTCTTAATAGAGGTGGTGTCTTAATAGAAGGTTATGTTGTGTCTTAATAGAGGTGGTGTCTTAATAGAAGGTTGTGTCTTAATAGAGGTGGTGTCTTAATAGAGGTGGTGTCTTAATAGAAGGTTATGTTGTGTCTTAATAGAGGTGGTGTCTTAATAGAGGTGGTGTCTTAATAGAAGGTTGTGTCTTAATAGAGGTGGTGTCTTAATAGAAGGTTATGTTGTGTCTTAATAGAGGTGGTGTCTTAATAGAGGTGGTGTTTTAATAGAAGGTTGTGTCTTAATAGAGGTGGTGTCTTAATAGAAGGTTGTGTCTTAATAGAAGGTTGTGTCTTAATAGAGGTGGTGTCTTAATAGAAGGTTATGTTGTGTCTTAATAGAGGTGGTGTCTTAATAGAAGGTTGTGTCTTAATAGAGGTGGTGTCTTAATAGAAGGTTATGTTGTGTCTTAATAGAGGTGGTGTCTTAATAGAGGTGGTGTTTTAATAGAAGGTTGTGTCTTAATAGAGGTGGTGTCTTAATAGAAGGTTGTGTCTTAATAGAAGGTTGTGTCTTAATAGAGGTTGTGTCTTAATAGAAGGTTGTGTTGTGTCTTAATAGAGGTGGTGTCTTAATAGAGGTGGTGTTTTAATAGAAGGTTGTGTCTTAATAGAGGTGGTGTCTTAATAGAAGGTTGTGTCTTAATAGAAGGTTGTGTCTTAATAGAGGTTGTGTCTTAATAGAAGGTTGTGTCTTAATAGAGGTGGTGTCTTAATAGAGGTGGTGTCTTAATAGAGGTGGTGTCTTAATAGAAGGTTATGTTGTGTCTTAATAGAGGTGGTGTCTTAATAGAGGTGGTGTCTTAATAGAGGTGGTGTCTTAATAGAGGTGGTGTCTTAATAGAGGTGGTGTCTTAATAGAGGTAGTGTCTTAATAGAAGGTTATGTTGTGTCTTAATAGAGGTGGTGTCTTAATAGAGGTGGTGTTTTAATAGAAGGTTGTGTCTTAATAGAGGTGGTGTCTTAATAGAGGTGGTGTCTTAATAGAAGGTTGTGTCTTAATAGAAGGTTGTGTCTTAATAGAGGTGGTGTTTTAATAGAAGGTTGTGTCTTAATAGAGGTGGTGTCTTAATAGAAGGTTGTGTCTTAATAGAGGTGGTGTCTTAATAGAGGTTGTGTCTTAATAGAGGTGGTGTCTTAATAGAAGGTTGTGTCTTAATAGAGGTGGTGTCTTAATAGAAGGTTGTGTCTTAATAGAGGTGGTGTCTTAATAGAGGTGGTGTCTTAATAGAGGTTGTGTCTTAATAGAGGTGGTGTCTTAATAGAAGGTTGTGTCTTAATAGAGGTGGTCTACAGTATTTCTATTTTATTTCTTCCTAATTATTTTTTTTCATTTCATCCTAAAAATCCTTTTGTGTCAAACTAAAATTTTAATAGACCTTTAACTAGACCATTCAGTTCTTTTTGAGCATTAAAAATTGTTGACGACGATGTCAGAGTAGTTAGTCAGTCATTGAACACTAACATTTACAGGAAATATTAGTATCAGGAATATTTCCATATAAAATAGTGCCTGGAAAATGTCCAAGTTCAAGTTATTGGATAGCGATCTATCTGCAGATGTGACACTTTGACCGTGTTATGTCACTAATGGGCTTAATTATGCTATGTCACATTTCCCCAGGAGGCCATGGGGCAGCCTGAAATTATAATATCTGATAAATAGCTGTCATCGACTCAGGATCAGGGCAACAAATCACTGGGATCCATATCACAGATTGATCTGGCAGTTCATTTCACTAGTTTTATCGGGCATACACTGAAACATGGCTTGGCCTGACCTTACTATTGTTTACCTTAATTGTTTTTAGTTCGAACTTATTTATTTTATATCGATTGTAACGAAAGCTCTATGAACTTATTTGAATTACTCTTGATGTCTTCCTGGGTAGAACCAGTACTGAGCAATGCAGATAAAGTGTCTTGCTCAGGGACACAAAGCATATCGCAAAGGCGGGAATCGAACCCACGACTTTTGGATCATGGGTCCAGTGCTCTACCTATAGACCACGGCGCTCCTTGTTATTG
The DNA here is from genome assembly GCA_037043455.1 of Cyrtodaria siliqua. Taxonomy (NCBI): domain Eukaryota; kingdom Metazoa; phylum Mollusca; class Bivalvia; order Adapedonta; family Hiatellidae; genus Cyrtodaria; species Cyrtodaria siliqua. The sequence goes on from JAWPHD010000595.1 coordinate 223,005, forward strand.
TTCCACTAGGTCATGTCCTTATTCAGGTCCTTCGCAGTGAGAGGCATTCACAAACATGTTTGAATGTTAAATAACTATAATCGGTTGCATTGAAGTACAATTGATTATAAGATGTCAGTGGTACTAATCATGAGAAACATGCATAATATTAATAGTGTGCAAATGTGAAAGCAGTAATAGTTAGGATATATTCATATTAATATGAAAAATAAAGTGAATTAATGTTTGAAACTGATTAAACGATTGCGAGATTGATACATTAGTGACAGGATAAATTATTTTATAACAATGGATTAATTTGATGATTATGATGGGATTCCATTTTGGTAGGGTGGAAATGTAGGTGGGTTACTGGATGGTAGGGTGGGTAGTGCGATACCCTATAAATATATTATCTGAACATATTCAATTGTATTATAATTGTATTAAATTTGTATATTGTTTAAACGTAGATTTTGTTATTTAGTGTTATTTATGCCAATAACAAAATAAGGGATATATTTTAAATACTATATTATGTGCTTGTTGCATTAAGTTTTTAAGTTACTTGTTTAGAAAGTATATTTGTTTCCATTAAAGGGAATGTAACGACACAGCCAAACCATCTTTATTATTGAGAGTTCTGAAAAACTTGAATAAGGGTGAAAGAATTTTCAAAATCGGATGATAAACAAAGAAAATAATTATGATCATTTGAAGTTTCTGTTGAAACGGATATGGAAGTGGCCATTTTGAGAGCTATGACATCACGGTTCTAAATGACCATATATGGAATATTTATAAATATGAAAATTTACTGATTTATAGGGAAAATATGACAGCAACTGTATGAAAAATATGTAATACTTAATGGCAATAATGCTTTATATGACCAGTAAAAAAGTGCATTCATTTGCAGTGATTTTCTTCGTTTTAAATGATATTTATCAATATTCCATATATGGTAATATAGAACTATGACGTCATAGTTCTAAAAATGGCGGCTCCCATATTCATATTAGAACAATCTTTAAATGGTCATATCTTTTTTATTTATCATCCGATTTTGATAATTCTTTCACCTTTTTCCATTTTTTTTCAGAACTCTCAATAATAGAGCTTGTTTGGCTATGTCGCTACATTCCCTTTAATACATGTGATTTTTGCTATATAACGTTAATAAAAACAATTTTTCATTATATCATAAACTGGTTACATTTTACCATCTTATATTTAAGACAAAAACTTGTTTGTTTTTTAACATGATATCCATCACTTTAATATTTCTGAATGACCCTCACAAGGTGTACAATTCCTAACATACTCAGTACAGCTGCATGGTCCCATGAGACACATGTGCTAACCTTAATGTGAGCCACTGATCATCTAGAAACAACATAAATGAACTTGAATACTCAAACATTTACCCCAATGTTGAAGCAATTGGCCTGACCTAAACTAGTCCCAATGGACCAACTAATATTAGGCCAGGCCAGGCCAAGCCATGACAGTCTAGTTAGGCCAAGCAATGTTTCAGTGTATGCCATTTTATCAGGCATGCTTAGACCAAGTCAATTTATCAGGTTGTTAATTTTATGGGACATGTTAATGAACCAGTTGGTCAATTTATCAGACTGTGAGTCATTAAACAGCTGGTCAATTCATCAAGCTGTAAGTTATTAAAAAATTGGCCAATTTATCAGGCTGTGAGTCATTAAACAGCTGGTCAATTCATCAAGCTGTAAGTTATTAAAAAACTGGTCAATTTATCAGGCTGTGAGTCATTAAACAGCTGGTCAATTCATCAAGCTGTAAGTTATTAAAAAACTGGTCAATTTATCAGGCTGTGAGTCATTAAACAACTGGTCAATTCATCAAGCTGTAAGTTATTAAAAAACTGGTCAATTTATCAGGCTGTGAGTCATTAAACAGCTGGTCAATTCATCAAGCTGTAAGTTATTAAAAAATTGGCCAATTTATCAGGCTGTGAGTCATTAAACAACTGGTCAATTCATCAAGCTGTAAGTTATTAAAAAAAAAGGTCAATTTATCAGGCTGTGAGTCATTAAACAACTGGTCAATTCATCCAGCTGTAAGTTATTAAAAAACTGGTCAATTTATCAGGCTGTGAGTCATTAAACAACTGGTCAATTCATCAAGCTGTAAGTTATTAAAAAACTGGTCAATTTATCAGGCTGTGAGATGTTTTAGAACTGGTTTAAATTCATCAGACTGTAAGTTATTAAAAATCTGGTCAATTTATCAGGCTGTGAGATGTTTTAGAACTGGTTTAAATTCATCAGACTGATAGTTATTAAGAAATTGATCAAATTTATCAGGCTGTGAGTCATTAAACAACTGGTCAATTTATCAGGCTGTGAATCATTAAACAACTGGTCAATTCATCAAGCTGTAAGTCATTAAACAAGAGGCCCAAGAGGGCCTTTGGACGCTCTACTGGCTCAAGATAAAGTTTATGTATAAGGGGCCATAAGTATTTCAAAAATTATTCAACCAGAACATGGCAATGACAGGTGCAACTAGGCTTAGTACTGATCATCCTCGCCAAGATTCGCTGAAATCTGGCAAAGAGTTCAGAAGAGACTAATCTGGACAAAGTTTGTGTATTAAAACATTTAAAGGGTCACAACTCTGCCAAAAATCATTCAACCGAAATATGGCGATGATATGCACAACTAGGCTTGATACTTACCATCCTTGTCAAGTTTCTTCTGTATCCAGCCAGGGGTTCAGGAAAACTAGCCCAGAAAACTATTGTGGTATCAAAATCCTTTAAAGGGCCATAACTCTGCTAAATATCTGTAAACTGGAACGTGACGATGACATGCACAACTAGGCTTGGTGCTGATCACCCCTGCAAAGTTTCATTGAAATCTGGCAAGGGGTTCATGAGAAGTAGATCAGAACAAAGTTTGTGTATTAAAACCTTTAAAGGGCCATAACTCTGCCAAAAATCATTCAACCGGAACACGGTGATGATTTGCACAACTAGACATAGAATTGATCGTCCCTAAAAAGTTTCGTTTAATCCGGCCAGGGGTTCAAGAAAACTAGTCGGAATAAAGTTTGTGTATTAAAACCTTTAAAGGGCTATAACTCTGCCAAAATCATTTAACTGGAACACGGTGACTATGTACAACTAGGCTTGGTACTGATCATCCCTGCAAAGTTTCAATGAAATGCGGCCAAATGAAGGCCCTTTCGTCTTAATGAGGCCAAGATATAGCATATTTCAGAAAATCAAGGGCCATGACTCCGATGTAAATGGTCCAATCTGAATGTTTTTCGAACTTGTCCAAGCTTTCATTGATATTAACAATCTGGTAATGTTTCTTAAAGATCGGATGAAAGATTAAGGCCTTATCGTCTTAACGAGGCAAAATATAGGATTTTTAACTAAATCAAGGGCCATAACTCCACTGTCACTGGTCCGATATGGCTGGTTTTCGCACTAGACTGAGCTGTCATTGATATTAACGATCTGTTAAAGTTTCATAACGATCGCATGAAAAATGAAGGCCCTATCGTCTTAACGAGGCAAAATATAGCATTTTTTAACTAAATCAAGGGCCATAACTCATCTGTTTCTGGTCCGATCTGGCTGGTTTTCGTAATTGTCTGAGCTGTCATTGATATAAACAATCAGGTACAGTTTTGTAAAGATCAGATGAAAGATGAAGGCCCTATCGAATTAACGAGGCAAAATATAGCATTTTCAACTAAATCAAGGGCCATAACTCATCTGTTACTGGTCCGATCTGGCTGGTTTTCGAAATTGTCTGAGCTGTCATTGATATAAACAATCCGGTAAAGTTTTGTAAAGATCAGATGAAAGATGAAGGCCCTATCGAATTAACGAGGCAAAACATATAGCATTTTTAACTAAATCAAGGGCCATAACTCCACTGTTAATATGGTCCGATCCAGCTAGTTTTCAAACTTGTCCTAGCTCCAATTTATATAAACAATCTGGTAAAGTTTGGTAAAGACTGGATGAAAGGTGAAGGCCCTATCATCTTAATGAGGCAAAATATAGCAATTTTAACTAAATCAAGGGCAATAACTCCGTTGTTAATGGTCCGATCTAGCTGGTTTTCGAACTTGTCCGAGCTTTCATTGATATTAACAATCTGTGCAAGTTTGGTAAAGTTCAAATAATAAATGAAGGTGCTAGAGTGTTCACAAGGCTTAATATGGCATTTTTCAGCAAAACAAGGGCCATAACTCCGGTGAAATTTATCCGATCTGGCTGGTTTTCGAACTTGTCCGAGCTTTCATTGATATAAAGACACTGGCAAAGTTAAGTAAAGGTCCGATTAATATTGAAGGCCCTAGAGTGTTCGTTCACAAGGCAGAAAATAGCATTTTTCAGAAAAAAACAAGTGCTATAACTCCGGTGTTACTAATCCGATTTAGCTGGTTTTCGAACTTATTTGAGCTTTCATTGATATTAATAATCTGTGCAAGTTTGGTAAAGATCAAATAATAAATGAATGTGCTAGAGTGTTCACAAGGCAGAAAATGGCATTTTTCAGAAAAAACAAGGGCCATAACTCTGGTGTTACTGACCCAATTTAGCTGATTTTCAAACTTGTCCAAGTTATCATTGGTATTAACAATCTTTGCCAGTTTGGTAACGATCAAATAATAAATGAAGTTGTTAGAGCGTTCACAAGGCAGAAAATGTCAATTTTCAGAAAAAAAGGGCCATAACTCCGGTGTTACTGATCCGATTTGACTTGTGCAAGTTTGGTAAAGATCAAATAATAAATGAAGGTGCTAGAGTGTTCACAAGGCTTAATATGGCATTTTTCAGCAAACAAGGGCCATAACTCCGGTGAAATTTATCCGATCTGGCTGGTTTTCGAACTTGTCCGAGCTTTCATTGATATAAAGACGCTGGCAAAGTTTCGTAAAGATTTGTTTAATAATGAAGGCCCTAGAGTGTTCACAAGGCAAAACTTTGTTTTAACAGACGGATGGACGGACGACGGACAACTCGCCATCCCATAAGCTCTGCTGGCCTTTGGCCAGTACAGCTAAAAACTGGTCAATTTATCAGGCTGTGAGTCATTAAACAACTGGTCAATTCATCAAGCTGTAAGTTATTAAAAAACTGGTCAATTTATCAGGCTGTGAGATGTTTTAGAACTGGTTTAAATTCATCAGACTCTTAAGTTATTAAGAAACTGGTCAAATTATCAGGCTGTGAGATGTTGTAGAACTTGTCAGTTTGTCAGACTGCAAAGTGACTTTGCTTTTATCAGGGAAGTTTTTTACTCACATGTATACGCTCGTTTGTAAAAAGAACAACAGGCCTACTATCTTGTGAAGGATTTCCCTATAATCGATCCCAGCAGTTAAATGATCTTTATATCGCAATGTAAAGGAAGCTTGGATCCAGAAATTCCATATTTGTCGGAGGCACAATATATATTGTGTGTTCAGTGTGATTTTGACTGCTTTTATTACCATTCATATTCAGTCGTATTATAATTTCCAGTGACAAAACTTATTTATTTTTTACCAATTTTGGGACAAAAAATTCCCAAATGAAAGAAGAATTGAATTGGATTTTATAGTCGCACCAACAGGTAAAGTCATATGGCGACTTTCCAGCTTCCACTGGTGGAAGAAGACCCCAGGTGCCACTCAGGGCAATTTTCGTGCAAGGGCGGGCATCTGGGTAGAACTTCAAGCCAGCTGGATAAAGATTCCTAGACCCCTGAGGGATCGAACCTACAGTGGTGAGGGGCAAGTGATTTCAAGTTGGAGACTCTAACCACTCTGCCACGGACGCCCCAAATGAAAGGAGAAAAAATATCCGCTGAAAAGTATTGAGTATGAAACGCTTTTGAATGCCTCTGTTGTTCTTGCCGTTGTCGAGGGGTTTAACAACGTGCAGCATTGTAAACCTTCTCGCCTCTCACCACTGCGGGTTAGAATCCCACTGGGAGCTCGACTTGTTAGTAAGTGTCGATTCTTACGGATTGCGGGAGGTGTGCAGTACTGGTTCTACCCAGGAAAGGTGGGTGGTCTGCCGCCACCACAAACAAATCAACTGTCATATATAGCCTTACATGTGTTGAAAATGATGTAAAACACCATACAAACAAACAAACAAACAAACAAACAAATAAAACTGTTGTTCTTTGTGTTCTGTAAACAGTATTAAAGATACAATTATGAAATGAATATTTTACCGTATTTGTTCCCAATTTTATGAAAAATCGTGCTGGAATACCCATTTGTGACGAAATGGGTTATGTTCCCAAAATATAGAAAAGAACACTGGTGTTGCATTGCAGTAAAACTCAGTTCAATTAAAGATATATATAGCCAGGGATGTTGAATTTTTTTTGTGTAAATGTCACTATCAATCTGAGAAAACCTCAAGAGTTTGAGCTGTACTTGTTGCCTGAAAAACCTAAAACACAGAAATAGAAACATTTATTATAATAGCCTTTTCCCTTCAGCGTCACATTTACTTTGACATGCTCTATTTCTAGACTTGTATCTACAGAGCAGAGACTCTTCAAAACTGTTGCTATGACAACTAGGTCATTGATCATTTATTTAAAATCTAGAAAAGCATTATTTGTTATGGCTGGTCATTATTCATATTTAAATGTGAAAAAAAAAAAACCTGACAGATGCTCGTTAATGACTGAATTCCAAGTAAATAAAAGGATGAATTAGAAGATTGATTGATTGAATTGGATTTTATAGTCCACCAACAGCTAAGGTCATATGGCGACTTTCCAGCTTCCATTGGTGGAGGAAGACCCCAGGTGCCCCTCCGGGCAATTTTCGTGCACAGGCGGGCACCTGGGTAGAACCACCGACGTTCCTCAAGCCAGCTGGATAGCTTCCTCACATAAAGATTCCTAGGCCCCTGAGGGATCGAACCTACAGCGGTGAGGGGCAAGTGATTTCAAGTCAGAGACGTTAACCACTCGGCCACAGACGCCCCCATGAATTAGAAGAAATTACAACACTATGATAATTGACATGTTGCCAGTACTTAGATATCTCTGCCCTATTGTTGATGTTGGAGTATATTGACAATAGGTTATATTATAACATAGTTGCACGTGCTTTATTATACAGTGACATGTGCTGTTGTTTGTCAGAGGTATCGTTTTGGTTTGATTGGTTGAAATAGATAAAGGATTGACAACTGGTGACATGTTAATTTGTTAGCATATAAGATTCTTGTTTAATTATAGATGTCTTGAGGGTAGTTACACATTAAGTACTTTCTTGTTATTTTAGCGGCCTCGGTAGTACAGTGGATAAGATGTTGAGCTGTAAAGCTAGAGATGTCTGCCCCCATGTGGGTCACTTCCTGGCGGAGGTGTCTGCCCCCATGTGGGTTATCTCCTGGCGGAAGTGTCTGCCCCTATGTGGGTTCACTTCCTGGCGGAAGTGTCTGCCCCCATGTGGGTTCACTTCCTGGTGGAGGCATGTCTGATGGGAAACTTTATCTTTCATCTCATCTCCGTCTGATGTTTCCATCCCCTAATAAAAGTTAACGGGACATAAAAACTCATTTCACCAAACTTGTGTTTTTTTCTTCATTTTTTTTCTCACAATTTTAAAGAAACTAAACTGTCAAATAACGGTTAAATTACACTACAAAACCGTTTATAAAAACTCTATCAAGGTGTTCAGGTCATACAGTACAATAAGATAAATATGCCGATCAATAGTATAGGAGTTTTTACAGATTCTTAAAATATCCGTGATTGAATATGGTAGGAATGAAACAAATTGTGAGTTTTAACTCCTAATTGAATGCTTTCGGGGTTTGGTCTGACTGGTTAAAGCCATTTATATTGAGTCTACAGAGTTTGTTAGTTATATAATTATATACCTCATCATAAGTATGTTTAGAAACGGTGTACATAAATATGTTGTAACATTTGACTTATGTAGACTGGATAGCTACTTTTACTATATACCGGTATACCTCTTTTCAATATTTCAATATTTTTAGGATTTCTTGCTCTATAATGGTAGTTATTTTAACATGGGAATTTTCTGCCCCTATAAAACCGTTAGTTCCCCCAAAAAGTGTACTCAAGCCTTTGGCATTACAGCAGATATTGCAATCATACTGGCAACCACTGCTTCATAGCAACGAAGGAAGGTCCATATAAATGCTGGAAACCATTGCTTCATAGCAATGAAGGTCCAGTATAAATGTTGGAAACCACTGCTTCATAGCAACGAAGGTCCAGTATAAATGCTGGAAACCACTGCTTCATAGCAACAGGGATTCAGCATAAATGCTGGAAACCACTGCTTCATAGCAACGAAGGTCCAGTATAAATGCTGGAAACCACTGCTTCATATCAACGAAGGTCCAGTATAAATGCTGGAAACCTCTGCTTCATAGCAACGAAGGTCCAGTATAAATGCTGGAAACCACTGCTTCATAGCAATAAAGGTCAAGTATTAATGCTGGAAACCACTGCTTCATAGCAACAGAGATTCAGTATAAATGCTGGAAACCACTGCTTCATAGCAACAGAGATCCAGTATAAATGCTGGAAACCACTGTTTCATAGCAACAGGGATTCAGCATAAATGCTGGAAACATCTGCTTCATAGAAACAGAGATCCAGTTTACATGCAGCATGCTGAATTTCCTTAAGGAAGTTGCTGAAATTCCTTAATAAATAATTCCTTAAGGTATTTGTAGGAATTTCTGATAATTGAGATTTTCAGAAAGCTCAAACAAGATTTCAGTAAGAGTCAAAACTAAGACAATTATTTTGTTATTTCAATGCCCTGCCTCACAAAATTAATATGGTATGGCCCTGCAGTGATTCTTCTGTTTTCACTTAGCTGTTTTGTTTAACAAATTCAAAGATGATTTGCCAGTCATTCTAGAAATTTGCAGGAAATTCGTCATGATGCAGTGTACAAAATCTGCATTACTATTCCGTGTACATAATATATCAATTTATGTATACAAAACTTTTAATTGTTATTTTCTCTTTTTCAGCCAATAGACTATGAAGGATTTCGCTTGTTCATGGAAACTTATCTAGAGGCAGACATAGGCGAAGACCTGTGTAAACATCTGTTCCTTTCATTTAACAAAAAGACAATGCCCAACCCCCCACAGAGTAGTGGTAATAAGGAATTTGGGGTCAAAGATGTTGCCCGCGGTAGCATCACAAACTGTTTGTGCAGCAATCACTCATCAGTCCACAGAAATTCACGTCGACCGGCAAGAGAGGAGTGGACTGGTCGAGAAAATTCATGGAATTACAGAAAAATTGCACAGTCTAGGTCACAGTGGTGATAAAGGTGAGGTCAAGGTCATATGCTAGTTCATGGAATTACAGAAAAGTTGCGCAGTCTAGATCAACATAGTAATAAAGTCAGTGTCAGAAAAATAAAACTCATGAAATTACAGAAATGTTATACAGTATATGTCACAAAGTGGTAAAGGTGAAGTCAAGGTCATATTGTAATTTGCGATAAATACAGAAAAGATACAGTCAAGGTCACAGTTTCAATAAAAGGATAAGGCTTAGTGTATGACCTTATCATATACTAAGTGTTCAAACTGTGTTCAATACATATTGACAACCATTACACATTCATGCAAATAGTAGATCTCCAGGCCTGGCCTTGACCTACTTTTAACAAACTATTTCTATTTCACTTTAAACACCTTCCCTGTTTTTCCTCTCGGTCAAAGCATCTTTTGTTGCAATATATAATGTAATTATCAAGTATTTCTGAAATTCAGCAATCAGCGAATCTTGACTATATTTTATAGGTACAGCGACTAATCCTGTTATTGAGAAGGCTCTAGCGGGAGAGAGCACGCCAGATGCCTCAACTCATTCACGATCATCATCCAAGAAATCCAACCATAGCATACACAGTGTACATAATGGTAAATATGGGGTAGTCAAACAGTTTCAAATTTTCAAATTTGAAATAAAAAAACACAAAAAAAAACAAGGAGCTCCTACCTCTTATCCGAAGTATAGCTACCTCCCCATGTATGCACATACACATATCAACCACGTGCACATGAGTAGTTGTATATCAAGTTTTTTGTAAATTGAAGACATGCCTGAAATTCTATAGATTGCAATAATTGGAACTATTTTCTTATATTTTCTTATTTTTTATGCCCCTCCCCACCCCAATGTATATTGAAAACATGCCTCTGAAGTTCCATAGATTGCAATAATTGGAACTATTTTCTTATATTTTGATATTTTATGCCCCACCTACCCAACCACTTTTGCAGTTGTGAAAAGATTTTGTCCACACCACTGATTATATGTGTATTCTCAATAGCTTATTTGACTCTGAATCCGGAGGTCAAAGGTTCGAGCCTCACTGGGTTACTTTGGTGTGTCCTTAGGCAAGGCACTTCCCTTAGCCCCGTCCATCGTCGAGCATCACTGGGTTACTTTGGTGTGTCCTTAGGCAAGACATTTCCCTTAACCTCGTCTATCGTCGAGCCTCACTGGGTTACTTTGGTGTGTCCTAAGGCAAGGCACTTCCCTTAGCCTCGTCCATCGTCAAGCCTCACTAGGTAACTTTGGTGTGTCCTTAGGCAAGGCACTTCCCTTAGCCTCGTCCATTGTCGAGCCTCACTCGGTTACTTTGGTGTGTCCTTAGGCAAGACACTTCCCTTACCCTTGTCCATCGTCGAGCCTAACTGGGTTACTTTGGTGTGTCCTTAGGCAAGACACTTCCCTTAGCCCCGTCCATCGTCGAGCCTCACTGGGTTACTTTGGTGTGTCCTTAGGTAAGGGAATTCCCTTAGCCTCGTCCATCGTCGAGCCTCACTGGGTTACTTTGGGGTGTCCTTAGGCAAGGCACTTCCCCTAGCCTCGTCCATTGTCGAGCCTCACTGGGTTACTTTGGTGTGTCCTTAGGCAAGACATTTCCCTTAGCCTCATCCATCGTTGAGCCTCACTGGGTTACTTTGGTGTGTCCTTAGGCAAGACACTTCCCTTAGCCTCTTCAGTCGTTGAGCCTCACTTGGTTACTTTGGTGTGTCTTTAGGCAAGGCACTTCCCTTAGCCTTGTCCATCGTCGAGTCTCTGACACTGGGTTACTTTGGTGTGTCCTTAAGGCAAGTCACTTCCCTTAGCCTCGTCCATCGTCGAGCCTCACTGAGTTACTTAGGTGTGTCCTTAGGCAAGGCACTTCCCTTAGCCTCGTCCATCGTCGAGCCTCACTTGGATACTTTGGTGTGTCCTTAGGCAAGGCATTTCCTTAGCCTCGTCCATCGTCAAGCCTCACTGGGTTACTTTGGTATGTCCTTAGGCAAGACACTTCCCTTAGCCCCGTCCATCGTCGAGCCTCACTTGGTTACTTTGGTGTGTCCTTAGGCAAGACACTTCCGTTAGCCTCATCCATCGTTGAGCCTCTCTTGGTTACTTTGGTGTGTCCTTAGGCAAGACACTTCCCTTATCCTTGTCCATCGTCGAGCCTCACTGGGTTACTTTGGTGTGCCCTTAGGCAAGACACTACCCTAAGCATCGTCCATCATCAGGCCTCTCTGGGTTGCTTTTGGTGTGTCCTTAGGCAAGACACTTCCCTCATCCATTGTCGAGCCTCACTGGGTTACTTTGGTGTGTCCTTAGTCAAGACACTTCCCTTAGGCTCGTCCACCGTCGAGCCTCACTCATCCACCGTCGAGCCTCGCTGGGTTACTTTGGTGTGTCCTTTGGCAAGACACTTCCCTTAGCCTCTTCCATCGTCCAGCATCGCTGGGTTACTTTGGTGTATCCTTAGGCAAGACACTTCCCTTAGCCTCGTCCATTGTCAAGCCTCGCTGGGTTACTTTGGTGTGTCGTTAGGCAAGACACATCCCTTAGCCTCGTCCATCGTCTTGCCTCGCTGGGTTACTTTGGTGTGTCCTTAGGCAAGACACTTCCCTTAGCCTCATCCATCGTCGAGCCTCACTGGGTTACTTTGGTGTGACCTTAGGCAAGACACTTCCCTTAGCCCCGTCCATCCATCGTCGAGCCTCGCATGGTTGTTTTGGTGTGTTCTTAGGCAAAACACTTCCCTTAGCCTCGTCCATTGTCGAGCCTCACTGGGTTACTTTGGTGTGTCCTTAGGCAAGACACTTCCCTTAGCCTCATCCATCATATGGAGACTTAAACCCAGCATGCTATTTATAAGAGTCTTATCCTCTGAGCACTTCAAATACTGGTACCGGTAACCATAGGAATCAGTTAAATAGTAAGAGTAGGTCTTGGTTCCCGGCTTCGTATACTATATCCTTCCCCTCCCTCTGCGGCAGCTCGAATTAACCTACAGTGTGTTAATGAGCCAACAATAAACATTAAGTGATACTACACACACATTAAAAACAAAAGCGACATTGGAGAAGGCATGTAGTTTAATCTTGTTGATTCTACCATCCGTTCGTCTGACCTTGGTTAATGTTTATATTTTAATATAATAATCGATATTTTAACAATTCATAATAGTTTCTAGGCCATTTCTAGTCCTCGACTAAACTTCACACACACAAACATCTGCATGCTTACTTTACATTCATACTGAAAGTAAGTCATCATGGCCGACCTTGACCTATATTTACACGAAGGTTTCTCACCAGCTCCATTTCTAATAAATACTGAAAAAGTAAAGGGATCCCTGGGAAGCAGGGAACACAAACAAAAGAAGACATTTGCAGATTCCGTTTTTAAAGGGTCTGTTCATGAAAGGTAATGTAGGATGCAACATTTCTCGCATCCACTAGCAAAGGCTGAAGTAGTATTGCACTAAAGCCACTAAGATTCTGCTTGATGATCCTCAAAGTACCATTAAGTAATAACACTACTGATCTGTAGCTTGGGGATACCTCTTACGACACCACACAGCACTAAACGAATGCTAGACTGAATTTAAAATAAATACTATATAATTATATGAAAAGTTGTAAACTCTGAAAAATGAATCATGTTTATACCAATAAATACTGAAAAGGTAATCTTATAGAAGCAACAAACAAGACAAGGAAGTTACCCATAACTCTTCAAACTTCATAGATTCATATCAAAAGTAGATCACCTATCCAACTGGAGCTTTTTATACTTCATTGATTCTAGACAGTGTATTCGCCAGCCAACTTTTGCATGGCCGTTTTTTTGTTTGTTTTTTTTTGCTTAACACTCATACTTTCTCAATAATGTTATGTTTTGTATACATTTATAGAAGAAAGGGGATCTAACATGCATATTTTTCACCTTTATCTGTGAAAATAAATTACCCCAGAGACACCCACTTATAGCGAATTGGCGCTTAACACGTGTTAAGCAAATTATTTTGCACACCCTGTTTGCATATTTGCACCACCCAGTTCTTGAATTTTGTAACCGGAGTCCCCGGGTTCAATCCTCCGTGAAGCCACTGAGTTCCGGGGACGTAAACCGGGCGGTCCCGTGTATCGGTCTATCCTCCGAGCACGTTAAAGAACCATAGGAATCTATTCGATAATAAGAGTAGGGCACGGTTCCAGGAATCCTATGTATCCTTCCCCTCTCTCTGGGGCGGCTCTAAATAACCTATACTGTGTTGATGAGCCGTTAAACAACATTCAATTCAATTCAATTGAATTTCTGCCTAATACACTGATTCTAGAACAGGCTTTTTGTTACTTTAGTTTCTAACACATCAGTAACCCTGCAATCTTTAAACTTAATAAACTGTTGCATTTACCTCTTAACAATGCTGCCTTCTTACACTGCGGTGGCTCAGTGGACAGCAAGTTTGAATTCCATGTTCGAGTCTCACTGGCGCCACCGGGTTACTAGAGTGTGTCCTTAGGTAAGACACTATCTCTCGTCTTGTTCGTTGGATGGAGATGTAAACACGGCTGTCCAGTGTATCGGAGTCAATCCTCCTAGCATGTTAACAAACCATAAGTATCTGTTCAACAGTTTCAGATGGGCACGGTTTCTGGATTCCTATGTTTCCTTTCCCACTTTCTCAGATGGCTTGAAATAACGTAGTATACAATATGCCATTAAACCACAATTCATTGTTTTCTTACTATGTATCCAAAATACAGACCTTGCAGGAAACATTTCCTAGTTTTCTGTTAAGGGTCATAAATATCATTTTTACTAGATCTTAAGGTTATTTACCATCAGAATAACCTAATGAAGATTTCAGCTTAAAAACTAGTTATGGTACAATATTATCTCTGGGTATTATAACACAGCTATAGAGACTTCAAACAGCAGGTCTTTTATCTCAAAAATTATTGATTTAAAACACTTTGGTATTACGTGATTATAATCTTTTAATTAAATATCTAAATAAAATAGTCAGCTGTCTTTTTGTGTCTTCTCAGCAGAAAATAATGTTAATTGATGCATGGTAGCCCTAAGTTTTTACAAGCACAGATTGGTTCAAAGAGGTGTTTTGAGGTTATCTCAAATAAGTCATATAGTTTATATTTTGTAGGTTTGTGATGGTTATTATCCCGTGTGGTTCCCGGGTGCCCCGTTTGGTCACGGGGCAAAGAATAGGGCCACTGCAGACCCCTTTGGAGGGGTAGGCAGAGGGGTAGAATACCCCCAAATTCATGTTCATTTTATCATTTTTTGTTCATGTTCATTAAAGGTCTTCATCATGATCCCTGCATTGTTTCAGGTGCCATCTCGCTCACATCAAAAGAGCAGTGGCAGAAAAACAATAAACGTGGCTCCAGCGTAAATGGAGTTTTTACGATAAAATTTGCAGCAACTCTGCAGTTCAGAGTGAGAAGGTTCTAGGCCCATTTTCCATATTTTATCTCGATGTACATGGAAGATGAGCCTGGCATGTTCATGCCTGTTAGGCGCCATATAACCTGTAATGTGTTGGTGCGCCTTAAAACCCCAATTCAATTCAATTCAATTGTGATGGTTATTAAAATAAATTGAGTAAGAGTTGGTAATGTGATTAATGGATTTGTCTAACACACTTGGCAAAATTCCTATTGGTTGATGTTAACCCTTAACCCGCTATATAATTATATATATAATAGACTGTTCTTTCTTCGAATTAAGACCATTCCATTTATGTGACAAAGGGGTGTTTTGGGGGAAATGACCGACAGCAGCCAGACATTGTAAACCCTGATCAGCCTGAGAGTGTAACTTGCAGGCTGATCTGGGTTTACAATGGATGCAAAGGCTATTATAGTCGTGCTTAGCGAGTTAAGGGTTAACCGATTTGGGAGTATTAAATAATTTTAACCTGTGGCAATTCATTGACCATTGAAAATGTGACCTGTCTGTTTTATTTCAATTCGTTTGTCAGTTAAAACTGTCTAAAACAATGAAATGTAGAAACCCTTGACGCATGGCCATTCAACACAAATTGTGACACTGAAACAACTGATATACCATGCAAAATTTTGATATTTTGAATTTTGCGAAATATAACGGTAATCATCGGTAGTGATGATTGTGCATAGTGATGATCATGCGTAGTGATGATCAGCCACTATTTTGGATGGCTCCCACCTATGCTACTCTCTTTTCAGCCACAACCAGCTTGACTTTCAGTAAGCTGAAAGACCTAGTTACAGCTCTCTGCCTTCAATTCCAAGGGTGTTTAATATTCTCCTAGCTAATTGGCAATGAAATCATCTAGTACCAACTGGGAAAAATCAAGTGTTCCCACCATATTCTGTACACTGCTGTACTTGGTTTTTTTCGTCAAATGTCTCCTGACATGTAGTCCCAGGGCATTGTCAGCTCGACCATCACTAGTTTCGTGTCTTGTTTAACCCAATAACAAATCATAACTTGTTACTGTGGGACCTTTTATTCTTCCATTGACTTTTGTTTAATGAATCTTGAGACTTTTAATTTTCCAGTATAGGACCTGTCTGATAATATGCAGAGTTATAAATGTGATTTTATCAGAAAACACACTTAATATTTTAGAAATACAGATTTAGAGAAAACACCCTTAATATTTTAGAAATACAGATTTTAGTGCAAACACCCTCAATATCTAAGAAAAACGGATTAAGGGCAAACACCTTCATTATCTAAGAACATATATAGGGCAAACACCCTCAGTATCAAAAAAAAAATCAGATTAAGGGCAAAAACTTTCATTATCTAAGAACATATTTAAGGCAAACACCCTCAGTATCTCGTGTGTACAAGTGAAGGAACTATAAACTAAAGGATTTGACACACACATCTTTATGGCATCATTGTTTTCAATAATTGTGAATCAGATTTTGGATAGAACATATAGTATTTCATGGGGTAAACATTATTGTTATTTTGTGGGTCACTTTTCCTTGGAATCTCTCTTTCTGATAGTCTGAAACAACAAGGTAATTTATTTTCAGAATTAACCAAATTTGGTCATCCCAGCTTAACAGCAATAATTTTAAATTTACTCCTCAATTGGCTGCTAAGACACATTGACATTTCAGTTTGATCTACATTCAGCGATATTCTTTGCCGTTTCTCGGAGAAGTTGGCACGTTCAAATGTCACATCTCTTCCAATTGGCATAAAAATGTTTGGTTCCCCGAGGCTGTCAGTCTTCTCTCTATGCCACTTAATTGAAAAGCATCCCCGTCTGAATGATTCGGAGCAAAATTCATCAAGGTCTGTGTCAGTCAGATGCTTGTTGATACAGAATAGATGTTGAGAGGGAGCTTGCTTCAATTTTGAGAGATTGATCGCGGTGAATAACCCCTGATAATGATAGAAACTGCATGTAAATGTTGGTATTATACTATTGCCAGCAACTCATTGTGTCAGTGAAGCTCTCTAAACACAAATTAAACACCCACTCGAAATAACATGCTCTCCAATCTTTATTGGAATTGTTTCCATACTAAAATAATGCTCTCTCGTAGTGGATTAAACATGACCGTGTACACAGATTTCCCTGGAATCAACGGAAGATTGAGTTCCCGATCTCTACTAATCATTGTGTTCAGATCTGTATTAAGTTATTGCAATGATAGTGGACCAGAAAGAGATTGCACTCGATCAGTTGACGATTGGTTCGGGGATTTCTAGATTAAAACCTTAATATTGCTTTGCCACTTGCTCAGTGTTTTGCGCTATTGTTAATCTTAGTTGGGCAGAGAAATGTAGCTGTTACAGTACTTGATCAATTAGAAATATTGGTTTTACAGAGTTTTGTGAATTTAAAAGCTATGCGTGTGTTAGGCAGAAAATAATGTGAAATTAATGAATGTAGTACTTGATTTAGTTAAGTAGTTTAAAAGCTTTTGCCGGCTCAACAAACTTGTACTGAACTAAATTATTCATTATAATCAAATGGTTTGTGGTAGGAAACTCGCAAATGGTGTTAAGCTTTAAATAACAAGCAAAAGGCTTGGTTTTGCAGATTAAAAGCTATAGCTAGAACACGCGAATGTCATTGAACTTAGACTAACCACTGTTATGCACTTAATAAAGAACTATATAGACAAAAACAAGATTAAATTAAATTTAAGGTAAGAGTACTGGGTCTGCAACAATCTTTGGCTATGTGAAATCCAGGAGAGACAAAAAGTTAAAGAATTTCAAGCCATCACTTTTGTCTGACATCACTTTGCCTCCCACCCTCTTCTAGAAAGGGAAATCAACTAAATATTGTTAACAAAGGCAGAACAACGAAACAAACACTGAACAGTTTTCAGAAGTATCTCTTCTTCAAGTGTTTGATTTTGTCTAAATATGGTATAATCACATTTAATTTCGAAATGTGTTCAATAATTTGTTTGCTTCTTAACAATAATACTGAGAAACCCGAGCTTTAACGTCACCTCAGTAAAACAACTTCCTCTCTAAGCCAGTGCCATTATATATTTCTGACAAATACACACACACACGCACACACACATTGATTCTGACAGCACCTGGTTTACATGACACCGGTTTACACCGACATCAAAATTCGAACATTTGCAAAATCATGATCATGATGATATCAATTGACCTTTACAAACTGTCGTTCCTTCATTTCCAGCTAAGTAAGACTTTGTTCTCCTAATTGGCTTGTACAAACTGTCACATTCTTATCTTCAGCTTATGATGTCTGTTCTTGTAATTAACCTTTACCAACTGAACTGTCACTGGGTGGTTTTCAGCTATGTCTATTCTCGTGATCGACCCTTACAAATTGTCACAGTCATTTCTGGCTATGTGTGGCCTTGTCACAGATTCATGTGACCCGGGCAATGTCTGTTCTCATGATTACAGTTACACTCTACCAGCAGTCACATTATTTCTGGGAATGTCTGTTCTCATAATTAAACTATAAGTGTGTACATAGTTGCAGAAAATAATTGAGGTGTTAACAATTTTTAGGTGATGTTAATTTGAACGAAAATGTATGTCATACATGAATATGTATGGAATGCTTAAAAAAATGAAATTAGCCAAATTGCTGCTAAGCCTGAAAATACAGTTTTCTAAATCATCAATATATACATAATTATGCTGACTTGAGCAAACTTGACAACATAAAACCTTAAATAAGTTTCAGCAAAAATGTAGGGTAGGAGAAAGGAAAAAACGAAAAGAAGAAAAGAACTAATCGAAAGAGAAAAAAAATGTTTATTTGCAAAAACGTCTATGCTGTGACCATCCAAGTAGTATATGTTAAGTATATATTAGCCCTAATGTTGGGTGCACACTTTTACAATTATTATACCCACGTTTTTGAAAAAAACGGTCGGTATATTTAAATCGCCTCCGTTTATCCGTCCGTCCGTTACCGCATCTCCTCCTGAACCGCTAAACGGAATTCAACCAAACTTAGGGTATGACTTCACCATATGATGACGGCGTGCAAGAGCAACATTATTTTTGGGGCAAAAGAGCAGTGGCAGAAAAACAATAACGTGGCTCCAGCGTAAATGGAGTTTCTACGATAGAATATGCAGCAACTCTGCAATTCAGGATGAGAAGGTTCTAGGCCCGTTTTCCATATTTTATCTCGATGTACATGGAAGATAAGCCTGGCATGTTCATGCCTTTAGGCGCCATATAACCTTTTCATGTGTTGGTGCGCCTTAAAACCCCAATTCAATTCAAATGAAACATTATGATGATGGCTCCGAACCCAGGGGCCCTCAGTGGGGTCAAAAGGTCAAATACACTAAAAATGCAATTGCATTGTCATTGTTCTATATTCTTCAGGTAACTTGGTGTATGTACATGTAAACATCTATGAAAGATAAACAACATATCAAACAATTTTTTTATTTCAAACTCTGACATCTGCCCGGGGGCCCAGTGAGGGGTTGTGTGTGTGTGGTGGATTTGGAGTTTTTTTTGTTGTTTTTTTAATAATTATGTCTCAAATGAAACATTATGATGATGGGATTACACTGTATACATTTGTTTCCTCCTATATCATCGGTGGGGCCTGGAGGAAGGGGCATCAAATACACTAATAATTCAATTATGGTGTCATTTTTTCATACTTTTGCACATTAATTGGTATAATAGTCTCTATGAAAGAGATACACAGGATGTCAAATGATTTATTATCTAAAACTCAGACGTCTTCCCTGGGGTTGTTGTTGGTGTTGGAGGGGGTGGGTTGAGGGTAACAGCGAGTCATTTTTAGCTCGACTGATCAGAGATCAGCAGAGGGCTTATGCCGTGGTGCGGCGTCCGGCGTCCGTCCGTCCGACCGTCTGTCTGTCCGTAAACTTTTATTTGTAGCGACTACTCCTCTGAAACAACTGGATGGATATTCATGAAACTTTACAGAAATGTTGCCCATGAAGTCTAGTTGATCCTAGCAAAAATTCATGTTGATGTAAAATCCAAGATGGCCGCCAAAGCTAAAAATAGATTTTTAAAATACAAGTTTGTAGCGACTACTTCTTGAAAACTGTAAGTGATATTGATATGGGACTTTTTCTGAAATGATCAGCATGACAAGATGTTGATCCTTGTCGAAAATTATTTTGATTCAACATTAAACATGGCTGCCAGTGGCCATCTTTGTTTACCTAGAGTTATATAGTAAAATCTTCAACTTGTAGCGATAACTCCTCTGAAACTACTTGACAGATTTTTATGAAACTTCACAGGAATGCTGATCAAAATCTATCAGTAGAGCTTCAAGGTCACTGACCTCTTGTTTTTTGTCTCGCCTTTTCGAAGAAAAAAAAGAGACAGAGGTGTTGCTTTTCCGGCGGCGGTGGCGGCGGCGGCGTCAACATTCAAGTTTTGCGTTTAGGTCATTTTCTCACAAACTGTATGCACTAGACCTTTGAAACTTTGCTTTTAGTTGTATCATGGGTGGTACATCGCAACGTGACAAAGCAAATGTGGAAGTGACCTTGATCCTCCAAGCAAAGGGCAGATAACTTACTAATTTTTGGGTTCAACTTTTGCGTTTAGGTCACTTTTTCACAAACTGTATGCACTAGATCTTTCAAACTTTGCTTATAGTTGTATCTTGGGTGGTACATGGCAACGTGACAAAGCAAATGTGGAAGTGACCTTGACCCTCCAAGCAAAGGGCAGATAACTTAATAATCTTTAGGTTCAACTTTTGCGTTTAGGTCACTTTTTCACCAACTGTATGCACTAGACCTTTAAAACTTTGCTTATAGTTGTATCTTGAGTGGTACATCGCAACGTGACAAAGCAAATATGGAAGTGACCTTGACCCTCCAAGCAAGGGCAGATAACCTTATAATTTTTACCTTCAACTATGGCGTTTAGGTCACTTTTTCACAAACTGTATGCACTAAGACCTTTCAAACTTTGCTTATAGTTGTATCTTGAGTGGTACATTACAACGTGACAAAGCAAATGTGGATGTGACCTTCACCATCCAAGCAAAGGGCAGATAACTTTAATTGTTGCATTTACTTCACTTTCTCATGAACTAGAATTATGCACTAGATGTTTTAAACCTAGTTTATAGCTTAATCTTTGGAAGAAAACATATTCTATTTTGACATAGTTGTGTCTTCGTTAGTGCATCTTTTTTTGGATGCCTGGATTTCATGTATGACCGTGACCTACTTTTTGGAGCTGATGATTTTTAGCTCTACTGGCCAAAGGCCTTCATTTTTCATCCGATCTTTACCAAACTGTACCAGATTGTTAATATCAATGAAAGCTCGCACAAGTTCAAAAACCAGCCAGATCGGACCAATAACAGCAGAGTTATGGCCCTTGATTAAGTTAAAAATGCTATATTCAGCCTCGTTAATACGATAGGACTTTCATTTTTCATCTAATCTTTACCAAACTTTACCAGATGTTTTGCCTTTTTTTTTATTATTAGTATTTTTTTTTTTAATTCATTTTTTTTTGATTGTTTTGTTTTAATTATTTCTTTTGTTTGAATTCTTACTTCTTTTTTTTTTATTTTTTTATTTTTTTAATTTTCTTATTTCATTATTATTATTATTTTTTTTTATTTTTTTTTTTAATATATATATATTTTTTAATTTTCTTATTTCATTATGTTTTTATTATTATTATTTTTTTTGGTGTTAACGCCATATTAGCAGGAAGCATTGCTGTGCCTATTGCATTTTTTTTTCCGGTTCATTGATTTTTGATGGAGTTACAACCCCTTGACATTTTTTTTTTAAATTTCTTGATTATTATTATTTTTTTTTTAAATTTTCTTATTTCATTATTTTTTTGTTTTAATTTTTTTTTTGGTGTTAACGCCGTGTTAGCAGGAAGCATTGCTGTGCCTATTGCATTTTTTTTCCGGTTCATTGATTTTTGATGGAGTTACAGCCCATTGACATTTATTTTTAAATTTCTTGTCAGCGTTACTCCTCCTAAACGCCTTGTTGGAATTCGACGAAACTTGGCAGGAAGCATCGGTAAGATGTCTAGTTGTGCATATCGCGCTTTTGTTCCAGTTTGCTGATTTATGGCGGAGTTATGGCACTTTGACATTTTTACTTTAAATTTCTTGTCGGCGCTACTCCTCCTAAACGGCTTGTTGGATTTCTACAAAATTTGGCAGGAAGCCTCAGTATGATGTCTAGTTTTGCAAAGCATGATATATCAATGAAATTTTGACAAGATCGAAAACAAGCTAGATCTAGTTAGTAACGACAGGTTATGGCCCTTGATTTGTTGAAAAATTATATATTGTATTTTTGTATTTTCCTTTGTTAAATCTGTAGTTACTTCATTTTTTATCTGATCTTTACCATATTTGTTTAGAATGTTAATATAAACCCTCCCCTCCCCCCCCCCCCCCCCCCCCCCCCCACCCATTTTTATGAAATTTCATTCATAGAAGAAAGTGGGGCAAATTAAAAAATGCCCATGCCAGACTAGACACAGCAGACATATTGCCCATGATTACCAGGTGAGCGATCTAAGGCCATCCTATCCCTGTTGTTTTTGCAATGTTTTAAAAAAAACTACTGATGGGAATTTTATGTCGACAACCCTTGATATAAGAGCCGTTTTAGCAAGTAGAGCATCCACAGGCCCTCTTGGGACTCTTGTTTTTAATAGAATGGCATTTTGTTTTTAAACAAATGCACATAAATGTCATCTCAGCAAAAGGCAAACTCGATTGTTTTTAATTACTAAAATGTTTACAAAATTTCATTTAAGCATTATTGACCTTTTTATTTTTAAGTCCAGCCCCCGTTAGGCGAGACATGTAAATCCACGGATTTCTTGTGTTAATTATGTCTCAAATGTTATGTCTCAATTGAACATTTTGATGAAGGGATTACAGTGTATATACTGTGGAGCTGGGTGTGTGTGGGGGGTTAGGGTGGGGTGGGGGTTGGGGGAGAGGTAAATTCGGTCAAATATCTATTTTTCTTTCTCAATAAAATGTATCGATTTTGGAAATATCAGTATAATTTGCTCCATGGTCACCATGGGACTCTGGGATAGGGGGTCAAAATGGATACAGGGTTAAAGGGAAGTGACCTGTGTGAAGAAAGTGTGGGTATTTTGCGATGGCGTGCCATCAGATTCGTTCGAGTTTCTTTTTATAAAGTATCCTAAAAATAAAGACTGGCCTTAATTCAAGAAAACAACTCATCAAGTACTAAAATTTGCATAGAACAAAAAATCATTATTTCTTTGCACAAAATCAAAATTCACGGATTAGGCCAGAAGAATCCCTAGGTATGTAGTGTGTGGTAAATGCTGTACATTTTTTTCCAGGCAAATCCGTGGAAACAGGTGATCCCTGGATAAGGCAGTCTAAAACCAACATAAACCCGAATCTGGACATCAAGGGATTGCGGCGATCAACGAGCATGGATATCAAAACGGGACATATTTATATCAAGGATCTTGTGTGTTACCTGTCTTTGCTAGAGGCCGGAAGACCAGAGGACAAACTAGAATGTAAGGGAAATTAATCCAGTTTGTAAGGGAAGATAAGAATAGTGTTGAGGACAAACTAGAATGTAAGGGAAATTAATCCAGTTTGTAAGTGGAGATTAGAATAGTGTTGAAGACAAACTAGAATGTAAGCGAAATTATTCAAGTTTGTTAGGGGAGGTAAGAATAGAGTTGAAGACGAACTAGAATGTAAGATAATTAATCCACTTTTTAAGGGAGATAAGAATAGAGTTGAAGACAAAATATAATGTAAGGGTTATTAATCCAGTTTGTAAGGGGAGATAAGAATAGAGTTGATGACAAACTAGAATGTAAGGGAAATTAATCCAGTTTGTAAGGGGAGATAAGAATAGAGTTGATGACTAACTAGAATGTAAGGAAAATTAATCCAGTTTGTAAGGGGAGGTAAGAATAGAGTTGAAGACAAACTAGAATGTAAGGGAAATTAATCCACTTTGTAAGGGGAGATAAGAATAGAGTTGAAGACAAAGAAGATTGAAAGCTTACGAAAATCGATCCAGTTTGTAAGTGGAGATAAGAATAGAATTGAAGACAAACTAGAATGTAAGGGAAACTAGTCCACTTTGTAAGGGGAGATAAGAATAGAGTTGAAGACAAACTAGAATGGAAGTGAATTAATCCAATTTGTAAGGGGAGATAAGAATAGAGTTGAAGACAAACTAGACCAAGGGAAATGAGTCCACTTTGTAAGGGGAGATAAGTTCAGTGTTACGGATCAAACAGAATGTAAATGAGATTAATCAGTTTTCAGCTCTACTGATCAAAGATCAGCAGAGCTTATGCCGTGGTGCGGTGTCCATCGTCTGTCCGTTAACTTTTTTTTGTAGCGACTACTCCTCTGAAACTACTGGATGGATTTTCATGAAAATTTACAGAAATGTTGCCCATGCTGTCTAGTTGATCCTAGCAAAACTCATGTTGATGTGAAATCCAAGATGGCCACCAAAGCTAAAAATAGATTTTTAAAAAAAATAACTTTGTAGCAACTACTTCTTGAAAACTATAAATGATATTGATATGGGACTTTTTCTAAAATGATCAGCATGACATGATGTTGGTCCTTCTTGAAAATTGTTTTGATTCGACTTTAAACATGGCTGCCAGTGGCCATCTTTGTTTACATAGAGTTATATAGTAAAAACTTGTAGCGACTACTCCTCTGAAACTACTTGACGAATTTTCATGAAACTTCGCCAGATGTTGCTCTTGGTGTCTCATTGATCCTAGCAAATTTTCAGGTCGGCTGGAAATTCAAGATGGCCACCACGGCTAAAAACAGATTTTTAAAAAGCAACTTTGTAGCGACTACTTCTTGGAAACTATAATAGTGTTTCCCCCAGGTTTTAAACAAGGCAGGGTGCTCCTTGAAAAAGGACATTTTTAAGCCCGTTAAACTATGTAAAAAGGGCATTTTCCAGCGCGGGAAAACTTCAAAATGAAACAAAAAGGAGTGTCAATTTTATTGTTGCAAAGGAAATAAAATATGAAGTTGTTATAAATAAAAAAACAGGTACATGTGTAATACAGTTCTCGCTCATTTATTTAATTATTTTAGTTGCTTTTCTAGATTCTCCTTTTTCTTTTCTTTTTTATGCAATTCATTGTCAATATATTGAAGATAACACTGAGCCATTGTTTCTTTGTAAGTGAATAACATTAAAAAAAAATATCTGGAAAACGTGAAAGTAGAACATTTTAAAGCATCCGAAATAAAGCGTATCCGAATTTACGTCAACTTTTTACGCTAACATAGTTTTACGGTTTCTTGCACCAGTTCATAGTTAATCGCGTCAAATCATTATAGTTTGGGGGATAATGGTCAGATAGACTATAAGTTGATGAATTGTTATAAAAATGTCAGTCTTTATTTATGATCAATCAATTGACTTTGACACCGCAAAGCAAACCGGAAGGTACGGACATAACAATCTCGTTTTGATTTTTAGCTCTACTGCCCAAAGGCCAGGAGAGCTTATGGGATGCCGAATTGTCCGTCGTCCGTCCGTCGTTAACTTTTATCTTGTTAAGACGATAGTTCTTCATTTTTCATCCAATCTTTACCAACCTTTACCAGATTGTTAATATCAATGAAAGCTCGGACAAGTTCAAAAACCAGCCAGTTCGGACCAGTAACAGCAGAGTTATGGTCCTTGATTTAGTTAAAACTGCTATATTTTGCCTCGTTAAGACGAAAAGGCATTCATTTTTCATCCCATTTTTACCAAACTTTACAAGATTGTTACTATCTGTGAAAGCTCGGACAAGTTCAAAAAACAGCCATATCGGATCAGTATCAGCGGAGTTATGGCCCTTGATTTAGTTAAAAATGAAATATTTTGCATCGTTAAGACGATAGGGCCTTCATTTTTCATCCGATCTTTACCAAATTTTACCAGATTGTTAATATCAAAAAAAGCTCCAATAAATTTGAAAACCGGAGTTATGGCCCTTGATTCTCTGAAATATGCTATATTTTGGCCTCATTAGGACGAAAGGGCCTTCATTTGGCCGGCCTTTTATAGGTTTTAATACACAAACTTTGTTCTGACTAGTTTTCCTAAACCCCTGGCCAGATTTAAACGAAACTGTTTACGGATGATCAGTTCCAGGCTAGTTGTGCAAATCATTGCCGTGTTCCGGTTGAATGATTTTTGGCATAGTTATGGCCCTTTAAAGGTTTTAATACACAAACTTTGTCTGGTCTAGTTCTCCTGAACCCCTAGCAAGATTTCAATGAAACTTGACAAGGATGATCAGTATCAAGCCTAGTTGTGCATATCTTTGCCCTATTCTGGTTGAATAATTTTTGGCAGAGTTTAAAGGTTTTAAAAGACAAACTTTCTCCAGTTTAGTCTCTTCTGAACGCCTTGCCGGATTTCAACGAATCTTGGTTGGGATGATCAGTACCAAGCCTTGTTGCACCAATCATTGCCATGTTCTGGTGCAAATGAATTTTGGCAGAGTTATGACCCCTTAAAGGTTTTAATACACTAACTTTGTACATACTAGTTCTCCTGAACCTCTGGCTGGATTTCAACGAAACTTGGCAGGGATGATCAGTACCAAGCCTAGTTGCGTATATCATCGCCATGTTCCGGTTGAATGATTTTTGAAAGAATTATGGCCCCTTATACATAAACTTTATCTTTAGCCAGTAGAGCATCCACATGCCCTCTTGGGCCTCTTGTTTTAGGAACTTTTGGATTTTTGAAGAAGGTAAGGTTTTCTAAAACAGGTGGGGGAGCTTCTTTTAGTATAGGCGCTATTAATAGGTCATATTGTGCGTAAAAACTGATGGTGACAGACTCGGTCTTTATCGTAGATTTTCAACCAAGTTTATGTAAGAATTAAGCTATTTACAGTGTGTTTCTTTTAAAACCCTGCATATTTTCATGCACATTTATGAAAGTGATACCCAGATGAACTTCCTGGATAAGAAATTAGATATTCTGAATAGAAAACCAACATTTCCAAAAAAAATTAAAATAAATTAATAAATTATGTTTATACCCTGATAAATGTGTACCGAATAAAATGGATAAACAACCAATTTTGGTTTAGGTTTTCCATGGAGATGATAAAATCATCCAAACTGACAACTTTACACCAATCATTAAAGAAACTAACTAGCCAAATAATGGCAAAGTAACTCTACAAAACTCAGTGCCTTTTTACAGAATTTGGGGAAGGGGCCCTAGTCTTTTTGTGGGGAAAAATGGCACTATTTTTTAAGTTTTGGGGAAAAATAGTCACCATAACTTATTGGTAAAAACGTTATGTGTGTATTTTTTTTGTGTACACTTATATACCTATTAATGTTCTCTCCCATCAGGGGTCGGGTTGTGAGGCTGAGGTGGGAGACATAGCCACAGGATTAGGAAAAAAAAAAAGAACTCCCTATGGTAGGGAATGTGATATAACCCGATACAAATATGTGGAAGTTGTTTTATTCCCCCACATGGGTATGCCCAACTCCATCCCCCTCCCAGTGGGGGAACAATTAAAGATATAGTACAAAAACATTTAAGAAAACCAGGGATTTATATACACTGGATTTGAAACATGTCGTTAATCCAATTTATCCGCCGAATAATAATTTACCCATGAATACTTGCGCGTACAGGTAAGGTATTATGGCGCATGCGCATTGCGCTAAGTTACGCACCGTCTTACGAATTGATCAAATGTAAGAAAACCTAGTATACATATCGTTGTTAATTTATTTGTTTTGGGAAAAGTATTTACGATAGCCGGCTATTTCAAAGACGGGTTGAAAGATAATTCTTTATTCTATACATTGATGTTGGTTTTAGCTTTACTAAAAACGAACTAAATAACAAAAATTACGTTCGTTTGACCGTATGTGAAACTGCGACAGTGACGTGACTCGGCAAATTAAAAAATATATATTTACATATCGTTGCTGATTTGTTTATTTTGGGAAGAGTATTTAAGGTAGCTGGCTAATTCAAATACGAGCTGAAAGATAATTCTTTATTCTATGCAGTGATGTCTGTTTAAGCTTTACTAAAAAACGAACTAAATAAGAACAGTTACTTTCGTTTGACCGTATGTGAGACTGCGACAGTGACGTGACTCGACAAATTAAATATATATATATATATATATATATATATATATATCGTTGCTGTATTATTTCTTCTGGGGAAAAGTATTTAAACTAGCTGGCTAATTCAAATACAAGCTGAGAGATTATTCTTCATTCTATAAAGTGACTTCTGTTTTAACTTTAATAAACAAAATAAATAATATGACCGTAGGTGAAACTGCGACAATGATCATTTGACTCTGCAAATTGTAAATATACATGCATAATGATACATATAAGTACAAAAGTTCGCTGGCTCATTAGGTAATTCGACTTGATTTTGGCTTCAGTTGCCTTGTTTAATTAAACTATGATGGATTTAGTGGTCTATTGTTCCATATTGCACATCTGGCGCCTTCTAATTAACACCATTCGATACCGAATATACAGTGCGGTCGACGTGTCTGTTTTTATTACACCCTTCCACCCCTAAGTCAGAGGTGTCATACCGAATATACAAGGTGGTCGGCGCGATATTTCGGCATATTGTCCCCTTAGAAGGGCGATAACAGATGTAATTCAAAGGGTTGTCTTGTGTTCCAAATAACAGGATGTTGGTGATCGATATAATATTTCTGTTTTATTGCACGCAAGTACCCCAAAAGTCAAACGTGTCATATCGAATACACAGGTATCGCATCGTAATACTATTTTTTAACCAACTTAAACAGCAAAATTTGAGACGAAAACAAAGGCTATACATAAATCCAAGGCCGTCATTCAAATCTATACAATAATGGCAATACAAAGGAATAATTATTTTGAATATCGAACCATAAATAAAACAGGAGTTTCACATAGAACGTTTATACATTTATGAAAAATGAAGGCGATTTCATTGATGAATTTTCAACCAAATTCAACTGCGTAATTTACGAACAAAACAAAGGCTATACAGAAATCCAAGACAGGCAACCAACCCTACACAATAATGGCATTACGAAGGAATAATTACTTTGAATATCGTAACATAAATGAAAGAGAAGTTAAATTTTCCAAAATGTACATTCTCGATTTCAAGCCGCAAATGGCGAAAACTAGAAAAATAATTTATGAATTTTCAACCAAATTCAACTGCGTAATTTGCGAACAAAACAAAGGCTATACAGAAATCCAAGACAGGCAACCAACGCTACACAATAATGGCATTACGAAGGAATAATTACTTTGAATATCGTAACGTAAATAAAAGAGAAGTTAAATTTTCCGAAATGTACATTCTCGATTTCAAGCCGCAAATGGCAAAAACTAGAAAAATAATTTATGAATTTTCAACCAAATTCAACTGCGTAATTTGCGAACAAAACAAAGGCTATACAGAAATCCAAGACAGGCAACCAACGCTACACAATAATGGCATTACGAAGGAATAATTACTTTGAATATCGTAACATAAATGAAAGAGAAGTTAAATTTTCCAAAATGTACATTCTCGATTTCAAGCCGCAAATGGCGAAAACTAGAAAAAGAATTTATGAATTTTCAACCAAATTCAACTGCGTAATTTGCGAACAAAACAAAGGCTATACAGAAATCCAAGACAGGCAACCAACGCTACACAATAATGGCATTACGAAGGAATAATTACTTTGAATATCGTAACGTAAATGAAAGAGAAGTTATATTTTCAAAAATGTTAAAACCCAAGTTATAGTATGATTTCCATAATTTCTTTCAATAAATTAAAAGCAATACATCAGATTTAAATAACTTACCTCTATATTTGAAATAGATCGTCAAGTAGTATGTTAATAACTCAGGTTTATGTCAACATCAACTCATTTCAGGATAATCAATCGCATCAAAAATGGCCGCCGCGCACCTGTTACCCTGCCAGGTACCCTGTTGTTTACCGCAGAATAATCAGGGAACCAGCTTATTGACCATTCGGCGGATAAATCGGGAATTAACAAGGGCTTATAGGGAGTTTCAAATCCAGTGTACATATAAATCCATGTTAAAACTAAAGCCATAGTCGGACATCATTTGTAGTTAATTTCACATCAGAACAAGATGAATAGTCGTCATCGGTACTCAATACTTTTGTATAAATTTAAGTCCGGAAACGATAAACAATCAGTTTTTTGATAACAAAAGTAGGTCACGATTGTCGTTAAGTCATAAAAAATCGCACATTCCCAACATCTCGATCATATCATAGAAGCATGATCCCGAAGAATGACGGGATTAGCCGACTATGTACGATTGAAAATCGTGTAAACTTCAGCGATGAAAACCGAGGCCGTATGCATCACTCTGTTATTTAAAATGTAAACCCCGCAGCGTTAACAGAATCGGCTAAAAATAGTACACATTGTGGGGTTATAAAACAGAATATAATTCAGTTATAAATAGATGGTTTATGATGATTACCTTTTGGGTGGAGAGTTATTTTTGGGGGAAAAAAAGATGTTTTTGTTTTTTGATTGGGGAAGACGCGTTTATCGGCGAAGAAGGGTAAAAAGGCCCTGAAACTCTTTCAAAACTCTATCCAGGTGTTCAGGTAATATAATAATGTATATGTGCCGATTAAAAGTATAGGATTTTTTGTGGGTTCTTAAAATACCTTGAATACAAGTAAATGAAATATGAATTCATTGATTGATTATGAGTTGGTAACTCTTAATTCAATGTTCCAGTTTTTGGGTTTGGCCTGAATGGTTACAGCGATTTATATTGCGATTTATATTTGGATTCTCGAAATATTAAGTCATACCTCGACGTCAGTATGTTTAGAAACGGTTTACATATGTTGTAAAATTTGGCTGTTGTTGGCGGATAGCTACATTAAATGCTATTAAACAATGTTGTTTTTTTTCAACTTTGGCAAAATTTAATTGAGTACAGCTGGTCACAGGTGTCTTCTTACAACAAACATCTGGATGTTGTGTAGCTAAATTGATTTCCCGTGTGGTTAGAGTCTCTGACTTTAATCACATGCACCTTGACACTGTGGGATCAAGCCCTCATGGGACCAGGAATCTTTGATGTGAGGAAGCTATCAAGCTGGCTTACGAAACGTCGGTGGTTCTATCCCGCCCTGACATGCATGAAAATTGCCTGGAGGGGCACCTCCACTAAAGGAAGCTGGAAAGTCGCCAATTGATCTTAGTTGTCGATATGACAGACTATAAAATCCAGTCCAGTCAATTCATTTGATTTCTAGCTTTTATAATATTATAGAAATGTTAACCCTTATCCCACTATGAATGTATAATGGACTGTCCTTTCTTTGAATTTGGACCATTCCATTTATGATACACAGATACACAGCCTGTGGGCTGATCTGGGTTTACACTGGATGCAAAGGCTATTGCAGTTGCCCTTAGCAGGCTAAGAGTTGACACATTTTAAACCAATGCCAGATTTGTGATGTTACCTTATTAGGTAATCCGAGTTTGGGTTTTGGAAATCTGACAAAAAGTTACCACTTTGTCAGTTTTCTCAGTGCCAAGAATAATATTCCCCCATTCCACAAACATATTTTCAGTTGAAAAAATATACAGTATAAAATAAATATTTTATAAAAAAACACCTTAGTTTTAGCGTTCCAAATTGACACAAAATGGTTTCCTCCTTGTTTGTTGACAATGTGATACAAATTGCTTTTGAAAACGGACTTATAACATTGCAAATTTGCCATTTTTGAGTCATAAATGATCTAAAAATAATCTGTTAATTAGGTGTCATTGTCAGGGATCTTTATTCAGTGACATATCAAGTTTATGTCATGGGGAATGATGGTTTGGTAACATGCTTTTATGTAATTTATCAATATCATTTTCGCTGAGGTTGTAACAAAGAACATTACACTCTGCCATTAAAACACTCTCCAGATTAAAGGGACACATGGTAATTTTGAGGTTTTTATCAAGTATCAATATTGGCTTCTCTATTTATTTATGAAGTAACATTTTGACTTTAAACCTGCTTGCATATCATTAAATAAAATTTGAGTATTCACTTTTCTATGCTCTTTTACCAAATGTTGAAATGTATTATTGGTGCAATATTATCAAAATTCAGTAATATACCAAAACAATCTGGTTTATACTATTCTTATAATTATTATTAATGATTGAACGAATGCATGTTGTGTAGAAAAACAAACGGGACACCGCAAGTTTTTGACAAATCAGGATTGCCATGTGTCCCTTTAAGGGAGAAAGGTAGGAACATTATTTTGTTTTTAAAAATGTCTTTATTTTTGTTTATCTTATATCAACACATGATTTGAATAAGGATTACCATTTTTATGATAATAAATACTGAAAAGGGGACCCCTTGGAAGTAGGGGATGACTCGGTTTTATTGAGCCTGTTCATGAGAGGTAATGTAAAGTGCAACACCTCTCATGCCTCCTCTAGCACCGGCTTAAGCGATATTTTACTTTAAAGCCACAAAGATTGGGCTTGATGATCTCAAAGGACCAGTAAGTAATAACACTATTGATTTGTAACATCTGAGATTTATAAAAAAAGTAATTGAGGTATTCAAGATACCCAAAAATATTTCAGTCACACAGCAACGATAGGGCCAAACAAAATAATATGTGTGGTTCAGGTAACACTGGCAAAAAAGGGACACATGGCAATCTTGAAGTTTTTATCAAGCATCAAAACGTGTGTCTCGATGTATTATTCCGGTATCATTTTGACTTTAAAACTGCTTGCATACTATTAAATAAAAATTTGAGTTCTTATTCCGACATAGGTTTAAATATATTATTGGTGCAATATTATCAACCGTTAGTTATGCGCAAAAACAATTTCCTTTATGTACTAGTCTTATAATTAATATTAATGATGGAACAAATGCAAGTTATGTAGAAAAACGGGACACCGCGAGTATTAACAAAACCAAGATTGCCGTATGTCACTTTAACATAGGAGTAACCCTCAGGCTTTTTTTCAAGAAGAATCTAAATAAATAAAAAAAGAGTATGATATATATGCCATATTTTAACGGGAGATAAGTCATACATGTGTTAATGATTTACAAGAATGTAAGGGTCCTAAAGGAATTATTCCAGAGTCAAAGGGGATTTAAATATAGTTTTGAGGACCTACTAGAATGTAATTAATCCAGTATATCATTGTTTGTCAATTTAAAATTCGATTCCTAGCCCCCTTGAAAAGATACCATATTACCAAGAAGTCCTTATGAATAGAACGCGTGACCGTAAATCGGAACATTGTGTGATCAAATTCCGAGAGAGAGTTTTTTCTAAAACTTACAATGCTACCTGTTGTTACCCATTTAAAGTATCAATCAAATTAACAAACAGTAGTATAGAATGTTGATGCCATAAACTGTTGCATACCCAATTGTAACAATATAACCATGCTGGGCAATCTTCATGTGTTTATCAAGCACTGTTTATCAAGCGTCACTATTAATTTATCAAGTATCATTTTGATTTTAAACTTGCTTGCATATAATTAAATTAAATTTTGAGTTTTCATTTTTTTCGTCATCTTCTACAATAGGTTTAAATATACTTAAGGCCTAAACGGTTCATAAAACGTAACACAATTCCTTTTAAATGTTCCCAAATGTAATATTTTCAATCGCACGTATCGAACCATCAAGTGATCAGTTGTATTGAAAACTGAGTGACACTGTTTAAGGTGATTGCTTTGGACAGCTAATGATGAATGTAAAAATTGAAACCATTTGAAAAATATGATAATATAAAAAACGGTGCAAATCTTTTGGCCTTAAGTATATTTTATGAACCATGCAAATCTTTTGGCCTTAATTATATATTACTGGTGCAATATAATCAACAGTTAATAATATGCAAAACCAATTTGCTTTATACTATTCTTATAATTAATATTAATGATTGAACAAATGCAAGTTTATATGTAGTAAAACTAATGCGGCGCCTTGAGTTTAAAAAAAATAATTCAAGATTGTTGTGTGTCCCTTTAATAGTTGATGAACATATTGAGCACAAATTCTTGAAACCTGAGCTTGAACGTCTTTAATTTTACCAACCTCCATGAATTTACACAATAAAGAATAAAACACTTTAAAGAAATGTTTATAATTATGTTTCGTAAATTTGAGTTTTTAGTTTTGTACTCTTGATATCATTATTCTCTGTTCATTATTACATGTTCGAATATTTATCGTTACTTCTTCTGTGATGCGGCAATAATGCGTGTATGTATTCTTCCCACTCTATCCCTGATGTATAATTGGTTTATCCCACTTTAGTTCCATCTCCCGCACATTCCACCCTCGTTTTCTATAGCACATTTTGATGATTTATTTTCAGTTATGTTTCGCCTTTATGATGCAGATGGAAACGGCCTCCTCGATTCATGTGTAAGTACCAGAAAAGACGAGTTCTTTGTTTATTAAGGCGTTTATATGTTTCAGAGGGGGGATTATTCCCTACCAACTCTGAAGGAGGATGTAGAAATAGCCTATCTCAGACCGTGTATGACCGTGTATGAGTCGTTCAGTATATCGTAAAACTGGACAACAACTATTAACATTCCGTAAAATGTTTTAATTTAAAAAAAATAAAAACCTGACTGCATGTAGTTGACAAAAGCTAATTCACAAAATAATTATGAGTAGCCATAGCCTAGTTTACAGTTTGGGTTCAAAAAAACAGAATAAAAATGCAGAAAACTTTATATGCCCTATATCTTTTTTAGCCGAATTACATGTGTACAAGTACGATGTACGATGTGCACTTCTAAATGATGCCTTGCATGAAAATGATCGAAATACACAAATTCACCATGAACTGGTGAACATGAAGTTACAAATAAACACACAGATTTGAATATAGGGTCTGTAGCTTTGAATAATATGATATGTACACTTTAAGATACGTCGTTCTTACAATACCCACCTCTTGGAAGAATCTTTGATTTAAAGAGGGTACTGGACGTATGGCCCATCGAACAGCATGGTGGACTTGAAATTCACAGGATCTGGGTTTAAGCCTCACCTGCGTTGCTGAGTTTTTGCCTGCTTGTTCTTGGGCAAGACACTTTCCCAAAGCTTTTTCTGTGGAATGGAGATGGGTGGTACCATGTATCAGAATCTATCCTCTGAACATGTTAAAGAACGGTAGGAATCTGTTCGTCAATAAGAGTAGGGCAGGTTTAAAGATTCCTAGTATCCTCTCACTCATTCAGAGCGGTTGCACCATTTTATAATAGTTTCTCTACACAGTTTGAGTAACTGCAATTGCACTGAATAATTTTCTAACCCTTAACCCACTACATATATATAATAGACTATTCTTTCTTTGAAATAAGACCATTCCATTTATGTGACAAAGGGCTGTTTTGTGGGAAATTACTGATCGGCAGCCAGACATTGTAAACTCTGATCTGGGTTTACAATGGACGCAAAGGCTATTATAGTCATGCTTAGTGGGTTAAGGGTTAAATCGGTTTACATCAAAATACTTTGTCATATTCCATTTTTTTTTGTAAAATGTATCGCTAATTTAGACAAATCGGTTAACAAGGATGAAATATTTACACCCAGAAAAATGAGCATATAAATAAATTGAGGTACAAACATTTTAGTGCATAATGAATACTTCAATATGGCCATTTAATAACAAGCTAGACTATGTCTACTATAATACTTCAATGTGTTTTAAATAGCGTCCTATATCACGTTCAAACACTAAAATAAAAACATAAAACAGACTGATTTAGTTCCAAATTAATACCATTTGATCAATCCCTTTACCTGAAGTCATTACTTTATGATTACCATATTTATAAGAAATCTCCGACAATCCGATTGTTATTAAATTCTGTTTGATCTGCTGGCACACGGTTAAACGCAAGTTTTATCTTGTTTATCCTGAAACGATCTCTATCGAGCACACAAACTAATTATAAGTTTGTGCTTTATCGTGTTCAATAATGGAGGTTCCTTATGAGTAAACATCAGAAAATATGTGTGCAATCTATAATATCAGGTCTCCGCAATTCATATAATCAAAGTGTAATTGTGGTTCCAAAATCAATTAGATGTTTCACTGTGTTTTATGTATTATGAAGGTGATACTTCATTTGGTGTTGCATAAAACAAGAACACGGCATTTAGTTACTACTTGTGTTCTTGTAGGCATTACGTGGTCCGAGTATTAACTTTCAAACCCCGTCCAACCCCTTCTCCAAGAAGCGAAAATGAGGTTGGCTGGGGTATGAAATAAAACCTTAATTTCGACTTAAAAAGTTTGCATATTGTAAAATTAAAACATTTAATGGGTAATTTTAAAGAGGTTATCGCATTTTTTCAGTGAAAAATGTTTTTAAACATGTTTTATTGTCGAAATATCCGTTATAAAGTCCTGCTAATATAAGCTTTTCCGTCGCTTAAATGAAATTAAGGTGGGCCCACGTAATGGATTCATGTAAAAGTGTTCCCCTTTTGCCGCCACAGTCAAACACATCGATTAGTACGACCAATGTAAACCCAGATCAGCCTGTACGTAATATGCAGACTGATTAGGGTTTACACTGTTAGTCACTCAGTAAGAATATTTTTCATAACGTTTTATATATCAAATAGTACTGGAAGGTTTGGATTCAAATTTAGCAGACGACATTTGGAATTTGGTGGCAAAATGGTTTAAGACTTGGTTTCCAATCTTTTGTGTTGCAAGTGGGAGGTATGGTTCCATGGTGGCCTCTTGGACTAGTGGCTTTAGGTCAGGCTCTCTGGTTTTCTAATAAATGTCTGAAGTCATCGGCTTCACTGAGGCTGATTTTGTAGAAGGTTTTTTATTGTCTTGCTGGAAATAAAGTTTTAAAAAACTAATCTTACATGGTTTATTAAAATACTCAATGCTGATTGGTGTTTGGGACTTGAAATACATTGAATTTCACCCACCCACTAGGTATTGGTCTGGGACAATATAAACCAGCTGGAAATATTTTATTTCTAAACAATATGTTTCTTCTGCAACCTCATACAACGGTTTCCATTATTCAACCATATCTATTCTTACTTGGCGCTGTATGGGAACATTGTGAGCATAC
Source organism: Cyrtodaria siliqua (assembly GCA_037043455.1). Taxonomy (NCBI): domain Eukaryota; kingdom Metazoa; phylum Mollusca; class Bivalvia; order Adapedonta; family Hiatellidae; genus Cyrtodaria; species Cyrtodaria siliqua. The sequence goes on from JAWPHD010000595.1 coordinate 260,021, forward strand.
AGGTGTCACACCAATACTTCCCAAATACTGTTTGACCTAGACAATGTAAGATGCCAATCAGCCAATGGTTGCCTTATTTCGTTGGTTGCCTTATTTCAAGGTTGAGGGGATAGTGAAATATTCACTATCCTGAAGTTATCTGGAATCAAGTTAAACCTACTAAAAATAGGTGGGTGGGTGGGTGGGTTGTGGTGAAGGTGGGGGTTGAGGGGAGGGGTGAAACCATCCACACAGATGAGTTCTTGTTTGGACTCGTCAGTTCTTAAGATGGATTTACTGCAGTTTGTATTTTTTAGCACGTTTAATATAATTTTTCAGGAGCTTGATTGCATTGTGAACCAAATGATGTCGGTGGCTGAGTACTTGGGCTGGGATGTCTCCGAATTGAAACCAGTAAGTCTGCAAATGCATGTGAAAACATATTCTAACCTTGTGTATTTTGTTTAACATACTTGGTTTGAAATGCTTAAGCGTTGTATTATATGCCTATTGTTTGGGGTGCTTGTTTCAGCCAAATGTTTTTTGGGCTTTTCAGTCAAAATTCAACGATTTTCTTAATAAGTTGTGTATCATTGAAACAAAATTCTGCTGCATCAAAAATTAGATTTTTTTTTTTGAAAGGGCATTTCAATACAAAATTCTGCTGCATCAAAAATTAGAAAAATATTTGTTTTCAGACCAAAATATCAGTTTGACTGTACAATATTTATATCTCGACTGATTTTCAAAACTTAAGGAATATTTATTTAACATTAAAAATTCCAATTCAAATGATATTTAAATTATGTATGTAATATTGAGATTGCTCATTTTAATGCTGAAAAAGCGCCACGGACAATAGTGTTAATATGTGTGTGTAGTCCGAGGTGTATAGTACCTTTTACCTTTGAGGTCACTATACAGGAGTGCTCATTTCAGATATGCATGATATATAGCAACAGCCTTGGGATTCTATTTATATATGTATATACGTGACCCATACTATCAGAAGGCGTGAATTACCATGATATCATTGACATTAAGTTTATACCGTAAGTGGATTATCGCAATTATAGAATTGTATGGTTACACTGCAAATAAAATGATATGGGATTTTGCGTCCCGTTTACACATGACTGTCAGAGGGAGATGACAAGGATGAAGATTCAGATCAGACATGCCAGCACAGGTCTGAGGTCTGCTGATCTGATCAGATATGCCAGTACAGGGCTGAGGTCTGCTGATCAGATCAGATATGCCAACACAGGGCTGAGGTCTGTTGATCTGATTAGATATGCCAGCACAGGTCTGGGGTCTGCTGATCTGATCAGACATGCCAGCACAGGGCTGAGGTCTGCTGATCTGATCAGACATGCCAGCACAGGGCTGAGGTCTGCTGATCTGAACAGACATGCCAGCACAGGGCTGAGGTCTGCTGATCTGATCAGATATGCCAGCACAGGGCTGAGGTCTGCTGATCTGATCAGACATGCCAGCACAGGTCTGAGGTCTGCTGATCTGATCAGACATGCCAGCACAGGGCTGAGGTCTGCTGATCTGATCAGATATGCCAGCACAGGGCTGAGGTCTTCTGATCTGATCATACATGCAGCACAGGGCTGAGGTCTGCTGATCTGATCAGACATGCCAGCACAGGGCTGAGGTCTGCTGATCTGATCAGATATGCCATCACAGGGCTGAGGTCTTCTGATCTGATCAGACATGCCAGCACAGTGCTGAGGTCTGCTGGTCTGATCAGACATGCCAGCACAGGTCTGAGGTCTGCTGATTTGAACAGACATGCCAGCACAGGGCTGAGGTCTTCTGATCTGATCAGACATGCCAGCACAGGTCTGAGGTCTGCTGATCTGATCAGACATGCCAGCACAGGGCTGAGGTCTGCCTATCTGATCAGACATGCCAGCACAGGTATGAGGTCTGCTGATCTGATCAGACATGCCAGCACAGGTCTGAGGTCTGCTGATTTGAACAGATATGCCAGCATAGGGCTGAGGTCTGCTGATCTGATCAAACATGCCAGCACAGGTCTGAGGTCTGCTGATCTGATCAGACATGCCAGTGCAGGTCTGAGGTCTGCTGATCTGATTAGACATGCCAGCACAGGGCTGAGGTCTGCCGATCTGATCAGACATGCCAGCACAGGTATGAGGTCTGCTGATCTGATCAGACATGCCAGCACAGGTCTGAGGTCTGCTGATTTGAACAGACATGCCAGCACAGGTCTGAGGTCTGCTGATCTGATCAAACATGCCAGCACAGGTCTGAGGTCTGCTGATCTGATCAGACATGCCAGTGCAGGGCAGAGGTCTTCTGATCTGATCAGACATGCTGCGCAGGGTAGAAGTCTTCTGATATGATCAGACTTTCCAGCGCAGTGCAGAGGTCTTCTGATCTGATCAGACATGCCAGCGCAGGGTAGAAGTTTTCTGATCTGATCAGACATGCCAGTGCAGGGCAGAGGTCTTCTGATCTGATCAGACATGCCAGCGCAGGGTAGAAGTCTTCTGATCTGATCAGACATGCCAGCAGAGGTCTTCTGATCTGATCAGACATGCCAGTGCAGGGTAGAAGTCTTCTGATCTGATCAGACATGCCAGTGCAGGGCAGAAGTCTTCTGATTTGATCAGACATGCCAGCAGAGGGTAGAAGTCTTCTGATCTGATCAGACATGCCAGTGCAGGGCAGAGGTCTTCTGATCTGATCAGACATGCCAGTGCAGGGTAGAAATCTTCTGATCTGATCAGACATGCCAGCAGAGGGCAGAGGTCTTCTGATCAGATCAGACATGCAGCGCAGGGTAGAAGTCTTCTGATCTGATCAGACTTGCCAGCAGAGGGCAGAGGTCTTCTGATCTGATCAGACATGCCAGCGCAGGGTAGAAGTCTTGTGATCTGATCAGACATGCCAGCGCAGGGCAGAAGTCTTCTGATCTGATCAAACATGCCAGTGCAGGGCAGAGGTCTTCTGATCTGATCAGACATGACAGCGCAGGGTAGAGATCTTCTGATCTGATCAGACATGCCAGTGCAGGGCAGAGGTCTTCTGATCTGATCAGACATGCCAGCACAGGGCAGAGGTCTTCTGATCTGATCAGGCATGCCAGCGCAGGGTAGAAAACTTGTGATCTGATCAGACATGGCAGCGCAGGGCAGAAGTCTTCTGATCTGATCAAACATGCCAGTGCAGGGCAGAGGTCTTCTGATATGATCAGACATGACAGCGCAGGGCTGAGGTCTTCTGATCTGATCAGACATGCCAGCACAGGTCTGAGGTCTGCTGATCTGATCAGACATGCCAGCACAGGGCTGAGGTCTGCCGATCTGATCAGACATGCCAGCACAGGAATGAGGTCTGCTGATCTGATTAGACATGCCAGCACAGGTCTGAGGTCTGCTGATTTGAACAGATATGCCAGTGCAGGGCAGAGGTCTTCTGATCTGATCAGACATGCTGCACAGGGTAGAAGTCTTCTGATCTGATCAGACTTTCCAGCGCAGTGCAGAGGTCTTCTGATCTGATCAGACATGCCAGCGCAGGGTAGAAGTTTTCTGATCTGATCAGACATGCCAGTGCAGGGCAAAGGTATTCTGATCTGATCAGACATGCCAGTGCAGGGTAGAAGTCTTCTGATCTGATCAGACATGCCAGCAGAGGTCTTCTGATCTGATAAGACATGCCAGTGCAGGGTAGAAGTCTTCTGATCTGATCAGACATGCCAGTGCAGGGCAGAAGTCTTCTGATCTGATCAGACATGCCAGCAGAGGGTAGAAGTCTTCTGATCTGATCAGACATGCCAGTGCAGGGCAGAGGTCTTCTGATCTGATCAGACATGCCAGTGCAGGGTAGAAGTCTTCTGATCTGATCAGACATGCCAGCAGAGGGCAGAGGTCTTCTGATCTGATCAGACATGCAGCGCAGGGTAGAAGTCTTCTGATCTGATCAGACTTGCCAGCAGATGGCAGAGGTCTTCTGATCTGATCAGACATGCAGCGCAGGGTAGAAGTCTTCTGATCTGATCAGACATGCCAGCGCAGGGTAGAAGTCTTCTGATCTGATCAGACATGCCAGCGCAAGGTAGAAGTCTTCTGATCTGATCAGACATGCTAGTGCAGGGCAGAGGTCTTCTGATCTGATTAGACATGCCAGCGCAGGGTAAAGGTCTTCTGATCTGATCAGACATGCCAGTGCAGGGCAGAGGTCTTCTGATCTGATCAGACATGCCAGCGCAGGGTAGAAGTCTTCTGATCTGATCAGACATGTCAGTGCAGGGCAGAGGTCTTCTGATCTGATCAGACATGCCAGCGCAGGATAGAAGTCTTCTGATCTGATCAGACATGCCAGCAGAGGGCAGAGGTCTTCTGATCTGATCAGACAAGCTAGTGCAGCGCAGAGGTCTTCTGATCTGATCAGACATGCCAGCGCAGGGTAGAAGTCTTCTGATCTGACTAGACATGCCAGTGCAGGGCAGAGGTCTTCTGATCTGATCAGACATGCCAGCACAGGGTAGAAGTCTTCTGATCTGATCAGACATGTCAGTGCAGCGCAGAGGTCTTCTGATCTGATCAGACATGCCAGCGCAGGGTAGAAGTCTTCTGATCTGATCAGACATGCCAGTGCAGGGCAAAGGTCTTCTGATCTGATCAGACATGCCAGCGCAGGATAGAAGTCTTCTGATCTGATCAGACATGCCAGCAGAGGACAGAGGTCTTTTGATCTGATCAGACATGCTAGTGCAGCGCAGAGGTCTTCTTATCTGATCAGACATGCCAGAACAGGGCATAGGTCTGCTGATCTTAGTGACATACTGTGGCTGCTTTCCTCTACAATTCAGTTAACAAAGTCAAAACTTTTTATTCAGAATTTTGTAGTCTTGGAGGGAATGTTAAGGTAAAAATATTTTGATTATTAATACAGTTTGAAAGTTTTGTCTGGCAGAGTGAAATATTACAAGAATTAAAAACTTACTTTTCAAAACAAAACAAAAAAATGTATAAACTTCTATTGGGTTTACATTTACTAAAACTGCATGGAGATATGAAGTTTTTCCCAATATAATTTTTATGACCCTTTAAAGGGTCACATTGCAATCTTAAAACATGTATCAACGATTAAAATGGGCACTTTGATTTATTAATCCAATATTATCTGCTGGCTTGGAATTCACCAAATATTCTTCAGACTATTCGTAGACTTGAGCTCAAGTCCTAAAATTTCATTCACAAATATTCCCATGACCTTCATAGATAAATGGCTATTCGTTAGAATTTATTGTATTTATACATAGCAGCTTCTTATGAACGTTTATCCTTTAAACTGATAGAAATATTTGTGATTGAAATTTGCATACTTGAGCTTAATTCTAAGAATATTCTCAAGAATGGTTGGTGAATTCAAGGCCAGTGGACTTCAAACTATCTTATGAAAGGTAACGCAATTTGGGGTTTAAAGTATATTAGTGGTTCCTATAATCAACAAGTTGTTATACGCAAAAATAATTTGCTTGATGAAATCTTCTAATAGTAATGTTAATAAAGATTCACAAGCATGTAAGTTGTGTAGAAAATCTATCTGGATGCTGCAAGTTTTCATAAAAATCAAGGCTGCCTTGTGTCCTTTTAAAGCACTGGAAAATGTCAGACGTTGAAACACGGATAGTGTCCTTAATGTTGAAACAAGACGAGTCATAATGCCTTGCATCCGTCGAACGTATACAACCATACGATCTAATGGACGCCATGAGAGTATCCATTTTCAAATTGCATCTCTAAGCAGTGTCTTCAGGTAACAAAAGGCTCTCCATAATTTGTTGATGCACCGTTCCAAATATGAAACGCTCATCGCAAAATTAATAAACCATTCAAGAGGAATTCCCCGAGTCCCCAATTTCATTAAAAGTGGCAGATTAAAATAAATCTGTAGCTGAAATCAATGAGGCCGATATGGCAAGGGTGGGCGTATAAGAGCAAACGTTGATGATGAAGTCCATCTAGAAATAATATCTTCCTAATGGTAGTGAGTTACTTTGGGATGTGTCTTATTTAAGGACATACTTAAGAAAAACAGTGGCGCTTCTGAGTCTCGAACCAATGGTCTTCAGGCTCAGAATCTACAGTGCTGTCCACTAGGTCACCGCAGCAATGAAAAACATACCAGTACACACAAAAAAAATCCTACCAAAAAGAATTCCTGTAATTTTATATTCTCATTACATTAAATTAAAACCAGCAGCTTTTTATCGCAGTGAACATCAGTATCTCAAACAGTCTTCACCATCATCATCATCATTATCATCATCATCATCATCACAGACAGTTTCATCATCATCATCATCATCCCCATTATCAAAGACAGCTTTCATCATCATCAACATCATCATCATCATCCCCATCATCACAGCTTTCATCATCATCATCATCATCATCATCACAGACAGTTTCATCATCATCATCATCATCCCCATTATCAAAGACAGCTTTCATCATCATCAACATCATCATCACAGACAGCTTTCATCATCATCATCATCATCATCATCACAGACAGCTTTCATCATCATCATCATCATCATCATCACAGACAGTTTCATCATCATCATCATCATCCCCATTATCAAAGACAGCTTTCATCATCATCAACATCATCATCATCATCCCCATCATCACAGACAGCTTTCATCATCATCATCATCATCATCATCATCATTATCATCACAGACAGCTTACATCACCATCATCATCATCTTCGCCATCAGATAGCCTTCATCAAATCAGCATCAACCTCACCATCACCGACATCTTTAATCATCAACATATGTTCATCATCCCCATCATCATCATCATCATCATCATTATCAGCATCATCATCACAGACAGCTTTCATCATCATCATCATCATCACCATCATCACAGACAGCTTACATCACCATCGTCGTCCTCATCGTCATTATCATCATATCATCCTCATCATCATCATCCACATCCTCATCATTATCATCCTTATCATCATCATCAACATCATCATCATCCTCATCATCATTATCCCCATCATCATCAACGTCATCATCATCGACAGTTTTTATCATCATCGTATCACCATCGTATATCATCACTACTGGTATTAGACCAATTTGCTTATTGTGTGGCTTGTTTGTTTTAGATCTTGCAGGACATGATGATAGAGATTGACTACGACTCCGACGGCACCGTGTCGCTGGAGGAGTGGAAACGAGGCGGCATGACCACAATACCACTGCTCGTTCTTCTAGGACTCGATACAGTGAGTTATCTCCCTTGTTTTTTTTCTTTCAGTATTGTAATAGTGATCGTTCCTGAAGTAAAAAAACAACAAAAAAACAATTGTGAATGTGCTTAATTCCTTGATGTTGCATAGTATATATGAATTTAGCACCTTTGTGTAGTTTGAATGCTATAATACAGCATGTTGGAAAACAATAAGCACATCTGATATTTATAGTTATACCTGAATGTCATGGCCTTGGGGTAACACTATTGAAAAATAATTCAGCCATCTCAGGTGCAGTTTCCCAAATAACTGACCAAACCATTTTCCGATCATACCACTTAATTGTACACAGCCATCCTGCAGTGCAACATTCAGTGTCACTTTGAGAATTTTTCAATAGGATTGTTAATAAACAATAGATGTATGCTGTATATACCTCAAAATTTGGACCATATTTTGTTTATAAATAAGAGTCCTTAAAAGGGACACAGGGCAACCTTGAAGAATTTATTAAGTTTTTGTAACTTACTGATACTTAAGATTTATGAAAGGGGAACACAGTCGACTTTAAGAAGTTACTTGATTTATTAAAGGGACATACGGCAATCTTGAGTTTTATTTAACCATGAAAATTAGCACCTCAATTTAATAATTCTGCCTCATTTTGACTTTAAAACTGCTTGCATAGATTGATTTTTCAATTTTCTTCAATATTCATCCAAAGTTTTAAATATATTATTGGTGCAATATTATCAAAAGTCGGTAATATGTGAGAACAATTTGCTTTGAAATATTCGAATAATTAATATTAATGATTGCAAATATAAGTTACGTTACTAAAGGGAAACCGTGAGTTTTTAGCTCTACTGATCAGAGATCAGCAGAGCTTATGCCGTGGTGCGGCGTCCGTCCGTCCGTCTGTCCGTCTGTCCGTCCATCTGTCCGTCCGTTAACTTTTATTTGTAGCGACTACTCCTCTGAAACTACTGGATGGATATTCATAAAACATTACAGAAATGTTGCCCATGAAGTCTAGTTGATCCTAGCAAAAATTCATGTTGATGTGAAATCCAAGATGGCCGCCAAAGCTAAAAATAGATTTTTTAAATTCAAGTTTGTAGCGACTACTTCTTGAAAACTATAAGTGATATTGATATGGGACTTTTTCTAAAATGATCAGCATGACATGATGTTGGTCCTTGTCGAAAATCGTTTTGATTCGACGTTAAACGTGGCTGCCAGTGGCCATCTTTGTTTACATAGAGTTATATAATGAAAACTTGTAGCGACTACTCCTCTGAAAGTACTTGACGGATTTTCATGAAACTTCACAGAAATGTTGCTCTTGATGTCTAATTGATCCTAGCAAAATTTCAGGTCGGCCGGAAATTCAAGATGGCCGCCACGGCTAAAAATAGATTTTCAAAAATCAAGTTTGTAGTCACTACTTCCTGAAATCAAAATTAATCAGTAGAGCTTCAAGGTCATTGACCTCTTGTTTTAAAAAAATCGAGATTGCCGTATGTCCCTTTAAAGGAACTCGCATCAATCTTGTAAATTCTCTAAATATTCCCAATGTTTACCTATTTTCGTCTTTCACTGGAAGAAAAAGGAGGGAAAACAAACAGATTGTTTAAATTGCTTTTATTTTATTATTCTCACTGAATTCTAAATACAAATAACACAATGTATATCAGTAGCTTTACTGGCCGAAAGACAGCAGAGCTTATGGGATGACGAGTTATCCGTCGGTCCGTCCGTTAACTTTTGCCTTGTGAACGCTCTAGGGCCTTCATTATTAATCGGATCTTTTCGAAACTTTGCCAGTTTCTTTATACCAATGAAAGCTCAGATAAATTTAAGAAACAGCCAGATCGGATTAATTTCGCTGGAGTTATGGCCCTTGTTTTGCTGGAAAATGACATATTAAGCGTTGTGAACACTCGAGCACCTTCATTTATTATTATTATTTGATCTTTACCAAACTTGCACAGATTGTTAATATCAATGAAAGCTCGGACAAGTACGAAAACCAGCCAGATCGGATCAGTAACACCGGAGTTATGGCCCTTGTTTTTTCTGAAAAATGCCATTTTCTGCCTTGTGAACACTCTAGCACCTTCATTAATTATTTGATCTTTACCAAACTTACACAGATTGTTAATATCAATGTAAGCTCAGGCAAGTCTGAAAACCAGCCAAATCGTATTAGTAACACCGAAGTTATGGCCCTTGATTTAGTTAAAAATGCTGTATTATGCCTCATTAAGATGATAGGGCTTTCATTTGGCCAGATTTTAATGAAACTTTGCAGGGATGGTCAGTACCAAATCTAGTTATGTATGTCTTCACCATGTTCCAGTTGAATGATTTTTGGCAGAGTTATGGCCCTTTAAAGGTTTTAATACACAAACTTTGTCCGGACTTTTTTTCCTGAACCTCTGGCTGGATTTCGGCAAAACTTTGCAGGGATGATCAGTACCAGGCCTAGTGGTGCATGTCATCACTATGTTCCAATTGAATGATTTTTAGCTGAGTTATGGCCCTTTAAAGGTTTTACAAACTTTAACTGGACTATTTCTCTTGAACACTTGGCTGGATTTCAACGAAACTTTGCAGGGATGATCAGTACCAAGCCTAGTTATGCATGTCCTTGCCGTATTTCGGTTGAACAATTTTTGGCTGAGTTACGGCCCTTTAAAGGTTTTAATACACAAATTTTGTTCAAACTATTTTCTCCTGAACCCCTGGCCGGATTTCGCTGAAACTTTGCAGGGATGATCAGTTCCAGCCCAGTTGTGCATTTCATTGCCGTGTTGCGGTTGAATGATTTTTGCAGAGTTATTACCCTTTTGATACACAAACTTTATCCAGACTAGTCTCAAATCTGAACTCCTGGTTGAATTTCAACAAATTTTGGCAGGGATGATGAGTACCCAGCCTAGTTGTGCCTATTATCGCTGTGTTCTGGTTGAATGAGATATGGTCTAATATACACAAACTTTATCCAGACAATTTTTCCTGAAACCCTGGCTGCATTTCATGAATGATCAGTACCAAGCCTAGTTGCACATGTTCTTGTCGCGTTCCCCCATCAAAGACTTCATGTAGCCAGTAGAGCGATACAGGCCTCTTGTTTTCTATATCAAAACCTAATACAGTACTGTAAAAAAACCTAATACAATTCTGTAAAAAACTTCCATCAAATAATCAACACAGTCATCTCAATAACTGATTTGACAGAATCTTGTGATCAAAAGTCCTAACAAATAACCGACAGGTGCGTTATTTAACTGTCAGATCAAAGTGCCAGTATGTATTTACACAGTATTACACAAGTTTGAGTAATGCATCACGTGTCAATGTGTCAGTACCCTAAGTCTCAGATGTGTAGTTATGTTGTGTCACAGTGGTTTGATAAGTAAATATAATGAGAGCTAGGGAAATCAAGGTCTGCAGTGTTTACAGAAACTAACCTGGCAGATATCGGCAAAATTACACTACAAAACTATGTATTAAAACTCAATCCATGTGTTCAAGTCATATAATATTGTATATGTGCTAATTAAAACGGGTTCTGAAAATACCCGTGATTGAATATGTGTAAAATGAATTTTGAGTTTGTAACTCAATTCGACGCTCCAGTTGCTAGGTTTGGCCTGGCTGCTTAAACCTGCTTGTATTTTATCTATAAAGTTCGGATTCTCAATTTATGTAAGTTATATCTATACCTCATCGTCCGTAGGTTTAAAAACACTGTACATATAATGTAAAATGTGGCTGTTGTTGGCGGGATAGTTACTTTAAAGGCAAACATAGCTATGATTTGCATCTACTGACAAAATAATTACGTGCCTGCCAAGTCTCCTGCCAGGAGGAAAATCTCCCATCATTACATGGTAGGTCAACAAACATTGCAAAACTCTAATTTTCCTTGTCCAAGTTGCACGTGCCGAACGTAGTAGTAGTACATTAAGTTGATTGTACCTACATCATGTGACCAGTAAATCTCATGAGAGACTTATTCCAGAGTAGGTCTATTGGTAGGTATCGGTTACTATATTATTGATTTCTTGAGAGTTAGTAACATACCAATATAACATGTTTTTGAACTTTTTTCGATATAATCAAATATGGTTTGTAAATATTAGAAATGTTATTTTTTTACTCGCTATGTCATTGAGTTCTGAAAAACTTGGAAAAGGATGAAAGAGTAATCAAATTCGGAGAAGAAATTTAAGGTTCTTTTAAAATGGATATGGATTCCACCATAATTTTATGAGAACTATGGCATAATGGTTCTCAAGGGGTTAATGACGATGCATTGTAAACCTTTTCGCCTCTCACCCCTATGGGTATGAATCCCACTGGAGCTCAAGTTAATAGTGAGAAAGTATCAATTCTTACGTATACAGTATTGGTTCTACCCAGGAATAAGTGGGTGGTCTGCCTCCACCACAAAAAAAACGACCGTCGTGTGTGGCCTAACATGTGCTAAAAATGACGTAAAACACCATTCAAACAAACAAAACAATATAACGAATATTTATAAATATATTACTTTATTGATTTTATAGGGAAGAATATTAAGTGTAATAATTCAGTGTAGGGTTTCTAGTGTTGATTTGCAGTTATATCATATGTATAATAATAATGCACAAATAAGGGAGATAACTCATCAGTTCTTAGAAAGGAGAAGCTTTATCTTTACTTTAGAGTCCCTATCCCACAAACAACAGTCACATTTTACAACATAAATTATCTACGCCATTTCTAAACCTATTGACGACGAGGTATGTATATAATTTACATATTTTGAGAAACCAAACTCTATAGAAACAATATAAATGGCTTTAACCAGCCATGCAAAACCCCAGAACTGGAGCGTCGAATTAAGAGTTACCAACTCAAAATTCATTTTACACATATTTGATCACAGGTATTTTAAAAATCAATAAATAACCCCATGCTTTTAAGAACCCATGAAAAATCCTACACTTTTAATTGGCACATACAGTTATTATACATTATCATATGACCTGAACACCTGGATAGAGTTTTGATCAACAGTTTTGTTGTGTAATTTCGCCGTTATTTTCCGGGTTAGTTCTTTTAAATGATATTGACACCATAAGTTCTAAGATGCCCACTTCCATATCCAGTTTCAAGTACCTGCAAATGGTCATAAAAAATTTAGCTTCTTTGTTTATAATCTAATTTTGATCATTCTTTCACCATTTAACAAGTTTTTCAGAACTCTCAATAATATAGCTGTTTGAAATGTCAACATTCCCTGAATCAAGCTTGCTGTGTGTCCCTTTTGTAAGAAAAATATCCGGTCCTGTTCTTACAGTAGATTGCTTCATGGTCCATAGACCTCTTGTTTTGTTTGCATGGATTCCTTATTTATAGTACCATATATGTTGTAAATGCGAAATTTTTGTTGTAACTATAAAACTTTGTGCATTATGTCATGTCTTCTTGAAATGTACCATTTATTGAATGAATCTTCCTGAACGCACCGGTATGTCATGTGACTTCTTGCATCAGTAGTCACATCAGCTGACAAAGACCATGACATAGGGTCGAAATATTCAAAATATTAAGGTTTTTACTCCGAGTCATTGATTTTTTATCTAGATATATAGCACATGTTTAAAGTAAATGAAAGCAATTCATTCTGTTGCCTTTAATTGTTATGAAAATCAACCAATGCCCCATGAGTCTCATTTGAAAGCTATGACTGTTAGTGCCCTTGACATCCAACTGGTGATCTGTTGGCTGATATAATACGATTCGCATCAAAACATTCCACTAATGTAAAATCATGTAAATTCGTCTGTCGCATAAAAGTTGCATCAAATCATCTGTACACCATTTGACTTGAAAATAAACTCAACACAAGTCATCATTGCAATCTGATTGACAGGATCATTGACTGAACCTGCGTCAGATGTTCTATTGTGTTCGACCAATAAAACCGTGCATGATCGATAAAAATCAGCTTTGATGAAGTTAACGTCATAGTAAAGTAAATGCATTAATTTCCAGTGGTGTATGCATCACTTTATAGTTGATTGAACTTCTGTATATATATATACTCAGTTGCAAAAGAAACTGGACACTAAATTTTACTTTACACCCTATCCTCTTCAGGGGCGTAGCCAGGCATACTCCTGTACGCCCTGGCGTACTCTAGAAAATCGAATGTGAAAAATTAAAAGCACCTATTTTTTAAAATCAGCAATACAAATTGAAGGGGTTAGGGGGTTAGGCACTATTTTTAAAAACACACAATGAATGGAGGCGAAAGCCTCCAAAATCTCGCTCAAACGAAGCCACAAACCTTCGAAATTGCTCTCAAATTTCAAAATTTTCCATAAGCCCCACCAGAAGGAGGGGACATACGCTTCCTCCCCCAGGGCGTATTCTCCAAAAGGCTCTGGCTACGCCCCTGCTCTTTATCAAGCGACAGTCCCTTAATGATTCAACCTATTGAAAACAAATGACAACATGATATTGACAATGGAATGATAAAAACTTTGGTATCAAACATGGCATATTCATTTTAGAATTTGCCAATTTAATTCTAAAAAAATGTATACAATTAAATCCAAACAAAACTCAGTGTCCACTTTCTTTTGCAACTGAGTTTATATATATAACACTAGTTTATATCTGGTAAGGTCTGCCATCCTGCTTGTGGTAGTTTTATATTTTTTCCAGACTTTTCTATTGTCCAAGTATGGGTGGAGTCACTGTACTTTCTATCAAGCAGTTTGACATCAAAAGCAATATAGCTGTGCAAAGTGTTGCCTAAAGCCCATCAAGTACGCCTTGTCTAATATAGCCGCTGTTGTTCGCTTCCATTATTGTATTCCAAAGTGATTTCATGTGTGTCAATGTACATGTGATAAATTGATGAATCCAAGGGTTTAATTCACATTTTAACGGAACGATCAATCAACCCTGTATCTTCCAATCGGTTCCACAAACAAAACAAAATCATTAGTTGCAGTAGTAGCAATTTAAGTTTTGGGTTAAGCGGGAAGTCATTTTTTAAGAAAATGTGACTTTAGACATGACATAATGCACACAAAGTAATGAATGTATAGTAGGTTTTGTTTTAAGTTTTGTAGACTGTATTTTTGTTTTGATTGTATTTTATTTTCAGTTGTGCATGATTGTTTATGCTTTCAGGAGGTATGTGTTTCCTAATCCACCAATCAGGTTGTACTTGTGCACCTTTTGTCTTTCTGGCCTTGCCTCTTCATCTACATAACCACACCCATCTGTTTAGCTTGCTTGGTTTTTAGACAGTTTTAAATAAAAAAAATAGAGCTTTAGCCTTGGTGAATGGTGTTTTTTGTGTTCAGTTCTTGTTCAATATGTCATGGAATTTAGAGCCACATGATGCCGCATCTTTCTGTTATATGCATGCAGTATTATGGCTCTAAAAAAACCTGCAATCTCATGGCTCTAAATAAACCTGCCACCTTGTGGCTCTGAATAAACCTGCAACCTTGTGGCTCTAAATAAACCTGCAACCTTGTGGCTCTAAATAAACCTGCAACCTTGTGGCTCTAAATAAACCCGCAACCATGTGGCTCTAAATAAACCTGCAACCTTGTGGCTCCAAATAAACCTGCACTCTTGTGGCTCCAAATAAACCTGCAACCTTGGGGCTCTAAGTAAACCTGCATCATTGTGTCTCAAAATAAACATGGAAACATGCAACCGTGTAGCTCTATTTCAAACTGCAACCTTATGGCTTTATATAGACCTGCAAACACGTGGCACTATGTAACACTGCAACCTTATGGCTTTATATAGACCTGCAAACACGTGGCACTATGTAACACTGCAACCTTATGGCTTTATATAGACCTGCAAACACGTGGCACTATGTAACACTGCAACCTTATGGCTTTATATAGACCTGCAAACACGTGGCACTATGTAACACTGCAACCTTATGGCTTTATATAGACCTGCAAACACGTGGCACTATGTAACACTGCAACCTTATGTCTTTATATAGACCTGCAAACACGTGGCACTATGTAACACTGCAACCTTATGGCTTTATATAGACCTGCAAACACGTGGCACTATGTAACACTGCAACCTTATGGCTTTATATAGACCTGCAAACACGTGGCACTATGTAACACTGCAACCTTATGGCTTTATATAGACCTGCAAACACGTGGCACTATGTAACACTGCAATCTGGCTTTATTTACACCAGCAACCGAGTGGCTGTATAGAAACTGCAACCGTATTGCTTCATATACACCTGCAATCTTGTGCTTCTATACAACCGTATTGCTTCATATACACCTGCAATCTTGTGCTTCTATACAACCGTATTGCTTCATATACACCTGCAATCTTGTGCTTCTATACAACCGTATTGCTTCATATACACCTGCAATCTTGTGCTTCTATACAACCGTATTGCTTCATATACACCTGCAATCTTGTGCTTCATATACACCTGCAATCTTGTGCTTCTATACAAAAACCTTGTGACTCTAAATAAACCTCTGTTTCTTTGAATGGGTCCTTTCAGATTTTTTGTTGCGTTTATGGTACAACATATATGATTCAAGATGCTAAAACTTAGGATACTTAGAATATCCGTCATGTACATGCATGCACCTTGGATTAGCCTTTATCAAGTTTGTGTTTTTCAGAGTGTTCAAATATTATTTAACATTTATGTATTTTAGAGTTGTACATTGGGTTTGAGAAAACCTTGATAATCTTCTCTGAAATTACAAGGCATAGAGCTCTCATATATGGCATGAATCATTGGCTTATTGTCCTCTATCAAATGTCTTCCAATGGCGACCCTGGGATCAAGTTTGAACCACACAAATGGTCACAGTTTTAAATAATTATAATGGAAGATCGTTAAAAAATCTTTGCTGAAATTAGTTACTACGGAAAATCTTTAAAAAATGTTCTCTGAAACTACAACCGCTCAAGTTCTAATATTTTGCATATAGCATAATCTTAAAGTCCTCTACTAGGTGAACCTAGAGTCAAATTTGACCCATCCCCAGGAGTCACATGTTTCTCATAGAGTTATATAAAGAAAATCTTGAAACATGTCCTTTTCTGAAACAAGAGCTAAAGCTCTCAAAAATTGCCTGCAGCATAAGCTTATCATCCTCTGCCAAGGCTTTGACAAATGATGACCCTGGGGTTCTCTAAAATCACAAGGCTTAAATCTTTGTATGGTATGGCAAAATTTTAGTAACTTCCGACAACCTCCAAAACCACTAATTCATTGGTATGGACGTATAACATGCATGCTCGTTCAGTTGTATAGGAAATGTGTAAAAACAACATCATTCTGCTAAAACTGTTACAGTATTCATATGAAACTTGGTCACAACAAACCTTGGTTGATTGGATGATTACATCCTTTCAGATTATTATTTTTGTTTTTTCGCCAGTGACCCATTAGGTGGCTGTCAAGTTTACATAGAGTTTTAGGGAAATGTATGTTTTGCATGACTGATTTCCTGATAAAATCAAAGTTGAGTTGATGGTGCATAAAATAGATATGTTCATTGTTCCGCATGACTGATTTTGCTTTCTATCATGAAAACAATTTATAATTAAGCTTGTACAGTTAAAAGCAACATTTTTGACATTCTGCATGACTGATTTTGCCACATGTCTCAAGCATAATATGGGTTATAACTAACACTAATGCTAGCAAGTTGATCGTTGCATAAATAGAATATATTTTGTAAGTCTGCAAGACTGACCTTGTCTCGTATTTTGAAAACTGTTTGATTTATAGCATTATATATAATAATAAATGGATCGATGTTGTTAAATGCAACAGTTTTTGTCATTTTGCATGACTAGCTTTGCCTTGTTATGGGACTTGGCCAAAATCGCAATAAAGAAATTGAAATAGAAAACATATGTAAGAAATGAACCAGTTGTAGCTTAAATAAGTAAGCCTTGCAGCTGATTGATTGGAAAGCTACATGGAACATGACAACGCCTGCAACTGCTTTCAATATTTCCATGAAACTGGGAAAACATTTTCCTATATTGATGCTCTTTAAGATGTATGGTTTTCGTTGTCACCCCTGATCCACGCAGGCTACCGTTACAACAAAATAACCATGTAACATGAAGCACCTACCGATTACTCGGACACTTGTAAAAAAGAATATACTGAGGATGTCTTATAACCTGTGTAGACCTGTGTAAACTCCGAGTTGGAAAGAAATCCACAAAAATAAGTCATAAATACTTTCTCCATTCACATAGTAAAGGGACACACAGCTATTATTTGAAAACTTGTGGCGTCCAGTTAGAAATTTTCGGGGCATATAGTAATCGCACCGTCCGTCCGGATTCTGTCTGTCTGTCCGTCATTCCGAAGTTTGTGTCCGGACCGTAACTTCACAACCCCTGCAGGGATTTTTAAATAACTTGGCACAATTGATCACCATAACAAGACGATGTGTCGCGCGCAAAACCCAGGTCCGTACCTCAAAGGTCAAGGTCACACTTGAAGTTCATAGGTCAAAAACAGGTATGCAATTTCGTGTCCAGACCGTAACGTCACAACCCCTGCAGGGATTATTAAATAACTTGGCACAATTGATCACCCTAACAAGATGATGTGTCGCGTGCAAAACCCAGGTCTTCAAGGTCAAGGTCACACTTGGAGGTCAAAAGTCAAATTGTGTCCGGTCAATAACTCTGGCATTCATGGACGGATTTTCAAATAACTTGGCACAAGTGCTCACCACAACAAGACGATGTGTCCAGGTCTGTGGCCCCAAGGTCAAGGTCACATTTAGAGATCAAAGGTCAAATCGTGTCCGGTCAATAACTTCTGCATGCCTGGACGGATTTTCAAATAACTTGGCACAAGTGCTCACCACAACCAAATGAGGTGTCGTGCACAAATCCAGGTCCATGGCTCCAAGGTCAAGGTCATACTTAGAGGTCAAAGGACACTTCTGGGGCATTTATCACTTACAGTGATATTTCTTGTTCTTCATACATGGCATTTTTACAACCATTAATACTAATTATGAGAATAGTTAAATGTTAACTGTGTTTGCATACTACTATGATGGTTATTGCACCAATAATAGATTAAACTTATGACAAAATAAAAAATAAAAATAGTTTTATCGAGAAAAAAAACCCGCACAAAAAAAACACTCATGATTTCAATTCTTCTAAACGGAAGATTAATTGCAAACTAGATAACACACTGAGCAAAATAAATGGGGCTTTCTGATTGGATTGATCAAGTTACAAATTAACATGTTGGTATCTAATACAATTTTCTTAAAGGCTTCTCTTCTAGACATTTGGCCTGCAATAATGATACATGTACTAACAATCTATTGAATTGTGTTACATTTTATATTTCCTGTTACAAAACTTTTTGTGTTGATTTATACTAGTTATGTACCATTCAATGCATTGTAAACTAAATTGTTTAAATTGACCAGAATAGCCATTATTTTGTCTAGCCTTTTTTTGAAGAAAAACAAGAGGCATATATGTTTAACTTTTCCTGCAATAGCAACAGCCACGGTAACATTCAAGTGTTAGGTTACTTTCTCAGGCTGTAGAGACTTAAATCTTAAATGTGGTTGTGACCTTGACCATACAGGCAAAGACTGGTAATTTGTTGATTATACAGTCAGATTTTGCATTTAAGTTTTATGGTCAGCATCACAGTTCTGTTTTCCTCAAATTACATACAGAGAATCAATAAATTATTACTCTAAATAAACACAGTTTGAGTTTCAACCTCCTATCTGATTCATCTTTTTATCAAAAAAGACTTTACAAAGGTTACCATTGAGATATTTTCAATTAATATTCAATTAATATTCTGTATTTAAAAAGAGGAACCTAATTATGTCTCAAGTTAGAAAAATGGAAATTTACCACAAATTTAAGGATCGTCAGTTGTTATCCAGTCTTCTCTAAACTTGGTAAAATTGTAATCGGACACACTGCTTCTGCCAAGTTCGATAATCAGCCCCATTGCCACAGTAATTCAAGAGTTAGAGAGGATTAGGTGGAGAGCATTTATATGGGGTAATAAGGTATGCAATTTTTCCAGATCAGATAGGGGTAATAAGGTATGCAATTCTTCCAGATCAAATAGGGGTAATAAGGTATAGTAAACTATATTTGATTATAGATTATCTTCATTGAAATTGTAAATGTAATGCTCAGAAACAACCTCTATTAAGAAACCACCTGCTAATTAAAAGACCATTTTATTTGATAATATCTCACTGCACAGGTTGCATGCAAAATGTAAATTTGTTGGTGTGTGACCTGAGTCAGCGGCCCCACTGCGAAATTTTCTAGAACTGTGCATGAACAATTCTTGAACTGTTCTGGATAGATTGTTCAAGAACTGTTCTTGAACTGTACCTGATCTGTTCTGGTACAGTTCTAGAGCAGTCTGTGAATGTTAAATGAGACAAATTTTCTAGAACTTATGTTCAAGAACAGTTCTAGAACTAATGTTCAAGAATAGTTCTAGAACTATCTGTACTGGAACTGTTCTAGAACTGTTCCAGAATGATCTAGAACTATCTGTACTGGAACTGTTCTTAGAACTGTTCTTGAACATAAGCTCCAGAAATTTTGTCTCCTTTAACGTTCATGCACAGTTCTAGAACTGCTCAAGAAAAGATGAAGCACAGTTCTAGAACTATCTGTACTTGAACTGTTCTAGAACTGTTCCAGAACGATCTGTACTGGAACTGTTCTATAACTATACTGGAACTGTTCTTGTTCTAGAACTGTTCTTGAACATAAGTTCTAGAAATTTTGTCTCATTTAACATTCATGCACCGTTCTAGAACTGCTCAAGAACAGATGAAGCACAGTTCAATAACAGTTCTTGAACAATCTATCCAGAACAGTTCCTGCACGGTTCTAGAACTCCCTTGGCCACTAATTTAACCTACATAACAGTTAAGGAACAATTCATTAATTGACCTTCAGAAGGCCTGGTCATACTTGGTGAAATGTTACATATGATACTGAAATAAAATAATATCTGCAGTGCTAAATACCATTTTGCTGTCAGCAATAAAAAAAGAAAGTCAATCCGCGAAAACACATGACAATAGGGGTTTCATTTTAAAATACTGTTTCTCACGACTACATTTAAATTATTTAACTATTAAATGTATAAGATGTTTTGACACAATAAGTAATTTAAGTATTATCACAAAACACTTATATTTAATCATTAAATGGTGCAAGCACAATCTTCAGTTGGACTGCCATTTTCCTGCCAAAAACTCAAAAGATGGTGTATGCATTTTATTTGCAATCTTTGTCAGAATCACACTCAGGTGTCATATATTAGTAAAACAATCCATTTTTCTTTCCAAACTGCTAAATTAAAAAAATATCTTCATAAAACTTGCTACACATATCATGGTAGTGGTCATATGGTGTATTTTGATATATATAAACTTCTTTCATATATACATAAATATTTGGCAATTTTCAAAGAAATATATATAATTACAAGTAAAATACAGGTAATGGCAAAATTTGTGATTTTCTTTACCTACTTTCTATGCAAATATAAATGAAGACGTGGGCTTTTAAACTCCAGATAATGTTATTATATTAAACTGTTCATGCAATAATGATTATCATATATTTGTTTGTTAATACTAGTATAGATTTGTTTAATTAATGAAGATGAACCCCTGCGAAACTCTTTTCTTATACTCAGGAACAGTTCATGAACATTTCTAGAACATTCTTAATATATTCTTGGAACATTTTCAAGAAATATTGAAGAACATTTCAAGAACTTTAATCTATCTTATAACCTATACTGTGTTGATGAGCCGTTAAACAACATTCATAAACATTCAGTTTGTTATGGCAAAACCTGTTCTGCAAATAGTGTAATAAAATTATGTTCTTTTGTGGAAATACCCAAAAGGTTTGAAATTTTGAACTTTAATCAACACAAAACTTAAGTGCTACAAAATAAATGTCTTTTTAGACCAAGTTTATGGATAATTGTTTTCATGTCCCAGCAAAAGCCATCTATGTACAGAGCTCTAGATAAGCTGCGTATCTGCGTAATTTACGCAAATAAATGAGCTGAAAAACGCAAAAGATTTCTTTCTATGCGTACTAAAAACGTAAAAAAAATATAGGAAAAACACAAACGATTTATTTCAATGAGTACCGAAACGTAAATACACCGCGTTTCGCAATCTCAATCTTCAGAATTAAATGGTTTGTTTGATTGTCAAATTTTTCTGTTCCGTACTCCTCTCACGTTTGTAGAATATGTTCCTAGTACTGTATGATGCAAGACTCGATTAGAACATTGAGAACGAGTCTACGTTTGACTAAACGAACATTTCACAGAAGGGTTTCGGGTTATGTTTACTTTATAAATCGTGTTGAATTGAGGTACCATTAATAGGTACTGTAATCAAGTCTGCGTATTGATATCCTGTCAAATTTTCCCGTAAAATATGAAAAGATGTCGTGTAAAAGCGTTCGCGGAAGGAAAAAGTGCATAAACATCGTTCCAAACGTAAATAAAATCACCATCTATATTTCCGTTAAAGCAGATGTGTCGTCTGAGTCAATCGTCCAGCCAATAATATTTGATTTGATTGATCAAAGTGTTTCAAAGTAATAAAAGAAACACGATGGAAGCACACGAAGTTGAAATTCCCATAGCTTGTAGTTGAGACCAACGGCGATGGTGTTAATGCGAATGACAATTTTTTCAACTACTGTATTGTAAAATTTACAATAACTATCAGTAGTTGAAGAAAAAAAAAGCAAATATAAAAAATCGAAGAGTTTAAATATTGAAAAGAAAATTGAATGGGTTAAAAAAAAACAAATATAAAAAAATGATGGGTAAAAAACCCAAATAGCAAAAACCTTATCTAGAGCTCTGTATGTATACTTGGGGTGTGTTCAAGCTACTTAAAACAAAGAAATTTCATATTTCATTATAATACCTGTGCCTGTCAGCATTACAAAGGTAATGCCTTTTTCAAACTCTGTATCAGTAAGTAGTGTGACTAATAATCGAAGATCATAATAGTTTATTAGGTGGTTAATATTGTGACTTGCTTATTAATTTAATGTACATTTACCTTTGCACAGATGTAATCAATCTGTAACGACATTCCTATTAAGATAACACATTTGTAGATATTTTAAGAACATCTTAATTAAATTTCCTATTTAAAGGAATTAAGTTCACATTTTAAAGAACATTTGAAGAATTTTAAATAGAGAAAATGTTCTAAAACTGTTCTTAAACAATTTCAAGAACAAATGAAGAACAGTTTAGGAATTTCCAGGGTTTAAACTGTTCTTAATTAGCGCTTAACACTTAAAGTTTAAGAACACTTAGAGTTAAGAACTAATTAAGAACGGTTTAAGAACCCTTGAAGTTCCTGAACGGTTCTTCATTTGTTCTTCAAATTGTTCAAGAACAAATTAAGAACAGTTCAGGAACCCCTAAAGTTCCTAAACTGTTCTTGATTTGCTCTTGAAATTGTTCAAGAACATTTTTAGAACATTTTCTCTATTTAAAGATTCATGGAACTGTTCTAAACTTGTTCAAGAACCTTTCAAGAATATCTTAAGAAAAATTAAAGTTCTTGAAATGTTCTTCAATGGTTCTTGAAAATGTTGAAGAACATATTAAGAACATATGTTCTAGAACAATGAATCAAGAACAGTTCAGGAACTGTTCTTAATGTTCTAGAACTGTTCATGAACTGTTATTGAGTATAAAAACAGAGTTTTGCAGGGGCGGCTGCAACGCTTTCAAACACATAGTCAAACTGCCTTCCAATGTGTAGAAGATCTTGAATTATCAAGATTAACATAAGTTACTCACATTTTTATTGCGTATAATATAATGTTTCTGCTGTATATTATAATAATAGTTCTTTCAATTAACTGAATGGTATTGGTGCAATTTTCGTGCACGGGCGGTCACCTGGGTAGAACCACCGACGTTCCGTAAGCTAGCTGGATAGCTTCCTCACATAAAGATTCCTAGAGTTATTAGGGGAAATGCGGTAGATGGTGTGATGGACTCATACATCCATAGGTTTATTCTCTGTTTTCAGAATGTGAAGGACGATGGTACCCATATGTGGCGACTCAAGCATTTCAACAAACCTGCCTACTGTAACCTGTGTTTGAATCTCCTAGTGGGCCTGGGCAAGCAGGGCCTCTGTTGTACATGTGAGTGAAAGAGTTGCAACAGATCAAATGCTATTGTCCAAGTTAGGACTTAATCAAATCTGGAAACTTGACCATTGCTTAGGACATTCTGTACTTTTGACCTTGAAAATGATTTTTAAAGGGGACTTGTTTAATTGAATATTACATTTTTAAAAAGTCACTTAGGGCTGTTCTAGAAAAAGTCCCAGAAAGATTAGGGTTAATTGAATATTACATTTTTAAAAGGTGTCACTTAGGGCTGTTCTAGAAAAAGTTCCAGAAAGATTAGTGTAACCAACTTATCTGGTGGTAGTGATGATAAGGGAATTGCATTCATTTAGATAAGTGCATTCATTTAGATAAGTGGCATGTAAAAAAGAAAATGGTGGTGGTACCTTGAAAATTCATGGTCGTTCATACCCACAGGATTTTTTCCTAGAATTAGGAATAGCCTTTAAAAGAGAAGAGGAAATGTTCAGTTTTCTACCTTATTGATATGATGATGTGATATGATTATGTTCATATGCAAGGTAAGTAACTGGTGTAAATAAAACCTTTTTTATTTGTTTGTATGGTGTTTTACGTCATTTTCAACACATGCAATTAAGGTTATATGACGGTCGATTTTTTGTGGTCGAAGCAGACCACTCACTTTTCCTGGATAGAATCAGCACTGTACACCTCCTGCCATCCGTAAGAATCGGCACTTCCTCACAAGTCAAGCTCCCAGTGGGATTTGAACCCGCAGCGGTGAGGGGCGGAGGTTTACAATGCAACGTCGTTAACCATTCGGCCACGGAGACATCTTTTATTATCATTTTCAGATTAGAATATTGACAGGCCTTAAAAATCATTTGGTTGCTTAAAACGGTATGAGCATTTGAAGTGATTTACAGAGCTACAGATAAGCTTTTTGATCAACTGAGTATTATTTACCCATCGGTATTTATTTAATTGGGTATTTCATGATTTCAATTGGGTAAAATAAAACAATAAAAGTTTGCGACATTGTTTTGGGGTGGCATTCCACTAATATTGTATACACAAAATCTAATAAAATCAACTTCTTTTACAATATGCTTTATACAATTTGACTGGATGTCCCTTCAACAACTGATATATTGTTAAATTTGCATTGGTTGTTTTATCATTTGACAACAATATTTTTGATTTCTTTATTGAACTTAAAATCCAATGTATTAATTGATTGATTGACATGCAGACTTTGGTTTTCTTGGTAAAGAAAATCATTAAATAATGTCTGATTTAAAGTTAAATTATGTATTTTTGGTCTCAAATAAATGCCCCGCTTTTTCAAAAATGTTACGCCTCCGGGGGCGTTTATAAGGGATTATACAGTATGTGAAGGTGGGGATATATTAGAAAGGGTGTTGTCCGTCCGTCGTTCTGTCAGTCCATTCATTACAAACTTATGTCACATACTCTGCCCAAACTATTTCCAACTACCCGTACCAAACTTGGTGTCCAAGACTCTTTACCATGTAAAGACGTGTAGGAAGCAAGGGCAGATATATCCAATAAAAGTGAAAGGAGTTATTGCCCTCTATAGTTTTAATTTTATTGTAAAATATGTGTTGTTTCCTCAAAAAAAATAAAACCTACCCGTATCAAAATTGGTGTGCAGGTGATTTTTAAATTGTAAAATTTGTGTCACCTGTTCCAATATTTCTCTGAATTCTCTTGTTATGTTTATGTTTGCAAATATACTTTTCACAACGATGTTATATTGCATTTTGTTCCATTTCCAGTTGTAAACTTGTTTATATATGATGTGTACCGGTAAAAGGTGACTTGTTTCTGTTTAGTTTGTAAATAGTTCATAAGCATTAAGCAGTGTGTAATGTGTGACTTGCTTGTTTGTAGTTTGTAAATGTACATCTAACAAGCGGTGTGTAATATGCTGCTTATTACATTTCAGTTTGTAAATATACGGTTCATGAGCGGTGTGTACACAGGGCCCCAGCATCGTGTATAACTACATATGTTAAGTCAAAAAAGACCTCTCAAGTAAGTCAGGCAAGTCTTGGTAGCAGCAAGACGAACAATTGCTGGCGCCTGTATAACCTTCTACGTCACGTAACCTTTGCTAACATATCTTGCCATCACGCTAAAATACACTTATGAGTCGAGGGCCATATCTAAGACTTCATGATATAACTGGAGGGTATCGGACACAATTCTCCCAATTCAACAAAATTTGTTTTGTTTATGAAGGCAATTTATAAACATCTGTTTTTCCCGAAAATATTTATTCGATTTACCTATGATTAAGGGGGATTGAAATTTAATAAGTTGTTTGTGAAGCTGTTTCTAAAATATGGTATTGCATGACAAGATCTTCTCAGCTGACCGTTTGAACTATTTAGATAAAATTATTTAATAAAATTTTGATCAAAATTATGTCTTAAAGTTTAGATCCAAAACCCAGAATCCACGACCTTATTAATTACAATTTTAAGCTTCTTTTTTTTTTGCGAATACAGGGTTCTTTCACCAGAACACAGTTGTCCTACTGGTAACAATGCAATGAAATTGTGTATTTTAGCGTGAAGCTTTTCTTATTACTTTTCTTTATGTCTGGAGCACATTTCTTGGAGAAACTCAATAAATTTATCAAATACTGGTTGACGTGGCTCAAGTCAATATTTTGTGTTAATGATCTTGTGTTTTTGACAACAGCTTAACAGTCTTAACTAAATCTAAAAATAGATGATCAGCTAAAATATTGGGGAAGAAAATATATTATTTGAAACATTTTCTTAAAAGACTTTCAAAGTAGTTGCCTAGTTCTAAAAATACAAAGTCTGTATTCAGTAATTCTAAAAAATGTGCATCAAACTCCGTTTCCTACGGGATTATGTTGAACTTCTTCAGGCTTTCATTATAGGGAGCAGGTGGGGGAACTGATCTTGTCTATACTCTGCCCTTACAGGGAGGGTACTAGAATCTTTAAATTTACACACACTCGCACAGAAAACCTTCAATGAGTAATGTTTTAATTGAAAATTTACTTTTTGAGTATTCAGTTTCGACATGGAAATGATTATTGCGTTATCGTGGTTAAGAATACTGATTGAAATAAGTTGGTGAAATCAGAAACATTCTTTCTGAAATCAGAAACATTCCCCTCAGAGTGTGTGTGTCTACCTCAGTATATTCTAACATTTGTAAAACGTCATTATCATTATTATCCTATCCTTTAGCGTCTGTGAAGCCACCTGATACAATATAACCTAATAATAATGTGTTTTACGCCCATTCATTAGCGATGCTATACCATCCTTCATTGCCATTGAGATGGTCTGGATAAAGTACAGTATATAAGGTTTCAAACGTGTTATTATTATTATTACAGTATTGAAATATATTCCATAAACATTATTTGTGTTGTCATTTGCTATGTAATAAAGTGACATACAGTCCAACCTACTATAAGTCAACGGTGTCAAGGTTTTTATTAAGCTGTTAGTCACAGCCTTACTATAGGCTATGTTCAAACTGTTAGTTACAGCCCTACTGAATCAGCTGTATGGTGTCAAAGTCTATCAAGCTAAAAGTTCCATTCCTACTATAAAGTAAGTTGTCAAGTCTTCATCAAGCTGTTTGTCCATTTTGTTTTGATGGAATAGCCCTTTTGTGGAAACAAATCTTATAAATAGAAGTTGTAATTTCATGTTTATAATGCGTTGGGGAAGTTGGGGATAGCATCATGCCATATTTTTATGATAAAGCACTATAACATTTTCATAACCTTTTGGAGCTAAATGAGATATGCACTGTTGTTTGGATCCATGCCTTGGCTTGCTACATTTATTTTTAACTTAATCTGCCATATTTTACTTTCGACTGCTTGTTTCATATCAGCTTGTTTCTCTTCACATACTCTTACTTTTTTGAGCATACTGAAAGCTTGATGGGCAGCTTACTTCTTTGAGCTTACTGAAAGCTTGGTGGGCAGCTTACTTCTTTGAGCTTACTGAAAGCTTGATGGGCAGCTTACTTCTTTGAGCTTACTGAAAGCCTGATGGGCAGCTTACTTCTTTGAGCTTACTGAAAGGTTGATGGGCATCTCCTTGCACTTATTAATTTTGTGTACGTTTCCATTGAAACAAGAAAGTAAATTTGTCAAAATACTGTTTCCCGATTAAGCCTTTTTCTATTAAGAACATTCTTATATTATTATTATTTATCTGAAAATTGGATTGTTCTACAGATGGTACAAAGAATGTTGATGCTTATTTCGCATTTATTTTAAACTTTTGAATCTCATGCACATTACCTACTATTTTTGTTGGTTCAATGCATTTTTTTCATATCATCTCATAGATGTAAGCATAAACTTCCCTAAATCTATAAAACACATCCAAGTGTTTACAAGGTATGAAAATATAAAGTTTACTTATATATCAGTGGTAAATATTGAAATTTAGTCTTTATAGCAGCAAAGAGCAGGTAACTTTTTGACGTAAATGACATTGTGAATGACTGTGTATTTAAAACGGCATAATCAATTTTTAAAATTGTTTTCTGGTTTATAACAACACATTTACAGGTGCAATTTGCTTGTTTTTTGTAGGTCATGAACCATCACTGGGTAGAAGGGAACAGCTCGGGAAAATGTGACAAATGCCATAAATCTATCAAATCTTTAAACGGTGTAACAGGGTTACATTGTCGCTGGTGCCATCTAACAGTAAGTACTAGTGTATATTCCAGCTCTACACAGTGCACTGCACCTGGTTAATAGGGACACAATCTTGGGTTGGAAAAAAAAGGTAATAAAATGTGGGAGTTCTTGCAAGTTCTTTACGTTATTCTACCACAAGTTTTAATATACTACTCAAAATTTGCTAAGGATCACTTTTTTGCTGTCTAAATTTCTTGCTGAAATAAATAGCATTATTTTTATTTTACGCAAAATTATTTAGGGCAGTGCATGGTCATGTGATCTCTTGGCTTGATTCAAATTGTGGAATTGTTGAAGTATCAATGAAATTAATTGTGAATTAATTTCTAATAAAATTATATGAAAGAATAAAAGTGATCCTTAGCAAATTTTGAGTAGTATATATAATTGGCAATATAATCATCGAATAGTAATTTGCAAAAAACTTGCTTTGAAGTATTGAAATAATTATTAATAATGATGACCCTTAACCCGCGACATACATATAATGGACTGTTCTTTCTTTGAATTAAGACCATTCCATTTATGTGACAAAGGGGTGTTTTGGGGAAAATGACTGATCAGCAGCTGGACATTGTAAACCCAGATCAGCCTGTAAGTGTTACTCGCAGGCTGATCTGGGTTTACAATGGACGCAAAGGCTATAATAGTCGTGCTTAGCAGGTTAAGGGTTAACAAAAACTAAACAAGATTGCAGTGTGACTCTTTAAATCACATCACATGAGCATACATTTTTATTCATGAAAAGGTCCATTAGACTGTTAATTTCAATGTTCTGGGTATTATTATTAACTTTTCTGGCCATAGCTGCAATAGTGCATGGTCATCTGTCATTTGTAAACTTATTTTTATCAAGACGATAACTAGTACACGGTGTTTCAAATGTTCACTTAATTTAATTTGAAGGTTTGTTTCTATAAGATCTTGGACAGGTTCAACAAGGAGGTAAATCCACTCGTATGTACAGAGTTAATGCCCATGATTATTGAAAAATAAGGGAATTTCAGCTTATCAAAAAGATAACTTGGGTTCCGAGTTTCATTAAATAAGGACCGTCTTGCCTATTGATTATCTAGGATAAATCATGCTTGGAATTTTATGCGGATACATTCATCAATATTAGTGTATTGCATGTCATTAATATTAGATATGCAATCATTAAAACAACTGAGCGAATGGTGTTTTACGGCATGTTGACACATAAATAGGTCATATCGTGTGCAAAAACTTATAAAAAAGGAAACAAATAGTTTAAGATTAATATACAAATATATTGTTAAAACTGTTTACAAATAAGGGAGCATATGGTAAAAGTATTAACTATGTATATGCAGTGTTAGGGAGTTATAATCAAGTAACGAATATATAATTTATATCCCTATTTAAATTAACAGTAGTGCATTTTAAGTGATATGTATGCTGTTTTCAGTTACACAACAAGTGTGCATCTCAAGTTAAGCCCGAGTGTGATCTGGGGCCATTCAGGGAACACATCCTGCCCCCTACAGCAATATGCCCGGCAGTGCTGGACAGGAAGGCCACAGACAAGAAGTCGCTCACAAGAACAGATTCTACAGTATTTGAAAACTCTGCTGTGAGTACATCATTAAATATGGATTATGTAGCTTTAAGAACATTACACAGTATTTGAAAACTCTGCTATGAGTACATCATTAAATATGGATTATGTAGCTTTATGTACATTACACAGTATTTGAAAACTCTGCTGTGAGTACATTATTAAATATGGATTGTGTAGCTTTATGTACATTACACAGTATTTGAAAACTCTGCTGTGAGTACATTATTAAATATGGATTGTGTAGCTTTATGTACATTACACAGTATTTGAAAACTCTGCTGTGAGTACATTATTAAATATGGATTGTGTAGCTTTATGTACATTACACAGTATTTGAAAACTCTGCTGTGAGTACATTATTAAATATGGATTGTGTAGCTTTATGTACATTACACAGTATTTGAAAACTCTGCTGTGAGTACATTATTAAATATGGATTGTGTAGCTTTATGTACATTAGACAGTATTTGAAAACTCTGCTGTGAGTACATTATTAAATATGGATCGTGTAGCTTTATGTACATTACACAGTATTTGAAAACTCTGCTGTGAGTACATTATTAAATATGGATGATGTAGCTTTATATACATTACACAGTATTTTAAAACTCTGCTGTGAGTACATTATTAAATATGGATCGTGTAGCTTTATGTACATTACACAGTATTTTAAAACTCTGCTGAGAGTACATTATTAAATATGGATTGTGTAGCTTTATGTACATTACACAGTATTTGAAAACTCTGCTGTGAGTACATTATTAAATATGGATCGTGTAGCTTTATGTACATTACACAGTATATGAAAACTCTGCTGTGAGTACATTATTAAATATGGATCGTGTAGCTTTATGTACATTACACAGTATTTGAAAACTCTGCTGTGAGTACATTATTAAATATGGATTGTGTAGCTTTATGTACATTACACAGTATTTGAAAACTCTGCTGTGAGTACATTATTAAATATGGATTGTGTAGCTTTATGTACATTACACAGTATTTGAAAACTCTGCTGTGAGTACATTATTAAATATGGATCGTGTAGCTTTATGTACATTACACAGTATTTGAAAACTCTGCTGTGAGTACATTATTAAATATGGATCGTGTAGCTTTATGTACATTACACAGTATTTGAAAACTCTGCTGTGAGTACATTATTAAATATGGATGATGTAGCTTTATATACATTACACAGTATTTTAAAACTCTGCTGTGAGTACATTATTAAATATGGATCGTGTAGCTTTATGTACATTACACAGTATTTGAAAACTCTGCTGTGAGTACATTATTAAATATGGATTGTGTAGCTTTATGTACATTACACAGTATTTGAAAACTCTGCTGTGAGTACATTATTAAATATGGATCGTGTAGCTTTATGTACATTACACAGTATTTGAAAACTCTGCTGTGAGTACATTATTAAATATGGATCGTGTAGCTTTATGTACATTACACAGTATTTGAAAACTCTGCTGTGAGTACATTATTAAATATGGATCGTGTAGCTTTATGAACATTACACAGTATTTGAAAACTCTGCTGTGAGTACATTATTAAATATGGATCGTGTAGCTTTATGTACATTACACAGTATTTGAAAACTCTGCTGTGAGTACATTATTAAATATGGATGATGTAGCGTTATATACATTACACAGTATTTGAAAACTCTGCTGTGAGTACATTATTAAATATGGATCGTGTAGCTTTATGTACATTACACAGTATTTGAAAACTCTGCTGTGAGTACATTATTAAATATGGATCGTGTAGCTTTATGTACATTACACAGTATTTGAAAACTCTGCTGTGAGTACATTATTAAATATGGATCGTGTAGCTTTATGTACATTACACAGTATTTGAAAACTCTGCTGTGAGTACATTATTAAATATGGATGATGTAGCTTTATGTACATTACACAGTATTTGAAAACTGCTGTGAGTACATTATTAAATATGGATCGTTTAGCTTTATGTGCATTACACAGTATTTGAAAACTCTGCTGTGAGTACATTATTAAATATGGATTATGTAGCTTTATGTACATTACACAGTATTTGAAAACTGCTGTGAGTACATTATTAAATATGGATCGTTTAGCTTTATGTGCATTACACAGTATTTGAAAACTCTGCTGTGAGTACATTATTAAATATGGATTGTGTAGCTTTATGTAAGTTACACAGTATTTGAAAACTGCTGTGAGTACATTATTAAATATGGATCGTTTAGCTTTATGTGCATTACACAGTTTTTGAAAACTCTGCTGTGAGTACATTATTAAATATGGATTATGTAGCTTTATGTACGTTACACAATATTTGAAAACTCTGCTGTGAGTACATTATTAAATATGGATCGTGTAGCTTTATGTACATTACACAGTATTTGAAAACTCTGCTGCGAGTAAATTATTAAATATGGATTGCATATAGCTTTCAGTACATGAAATTAACTGGCTGTAACTTAAAGCTATGTAGCACTTATTTAAAATATTTGTATTTATAACTGGAAGAGCTTTATATTTTCTATCAAGTTCTAGGTTGTAAAATTGCTCGTTTAAACCATTTCCGTTTTTCCAGGGTCAGAGTTCTTTCCAGATCTCCCTGGTTGAGAATGCCCATCCATTGCTGGTGTTCGTCAATCCGAAAAGTGGGGGAAAACAAGGGAGCAAGTAAGTGCCATCCCTCATTTCATAAAGTATGCAGGGTAGTTGGAGAGTGGGGGAAAACAAGGGAGCAAGTAAGTGCCATCCGTCATTTCATAAAGTATGCAGGGTAGTTGAAGAGTGGGGGAAAACAAGGGAGCAAGTAAGTGCCATCCGTCATTTCATAAAGTATGCTGGGTAGTTGGAGAGTGGGGGAAAACAAGGGAGCAAGTAAGTGCCATCCGTCATTTCATAAAGTATGCAGGGTAGTTGAAGAGTGGGGGAAAACAAGGGAGCAAGTAAGTGCCATCCGTCATTTCATGAAGTATGCAGGGTAGTTGAAGAGTGGGGGAAAACAAGGGAGCAAGTAAGTGCCATCCGTCATTTCATAAAGTATGCAGGGTAGTTGAAGAGTGGGGGAAAACAAGGGAGCAAGTAAGTGCCATCCGTCATTTCATAAAGTATGCAGGGTAGTTGAAGAGTGGGGGAAAACAAGGGAGCAAGTAAGTGCCATCCGTCATTTCATAAAGTATGCAGGGTAGTTGAAGAGTGGGGGAAAACAAGGGAGCAAGTAAGTGCCATCCGTCATTTCATAAAAGTATGCAGGGTAGTTGAAGAGTGGGGGAAAACAAGGGAGCAAGTAAGTGCCATCCGTCATTTCATAAAGTATGCAGGGTAGTTGAAGAGTGGGGGAAAACAAGGGAGCAAGTAAGTGCCATCCCTCATTTCATAAAGTATGCAGGGTAGTTGAAGAGTGGGGGAAAACAAGGGAGCAAGTAAGTGCCATCCGTCATTTCATAAAGTATGCAGGGTAGTTGAAGAGTGGGGGAAAACAAGGGAGCAAGTAAGTGCCATCCGTCATTTCATAAAGTATGCAGGGTAGTTGAAGAGTGGGGGAAAACAAGGGAGCAAGTAAGTGCCATCCGTCATTTCATAAAGTATGCAGGATAGTTGAAGAGTGGGGGAAAACAAGGGAGCAAGTAAGTGCCATCCCTCATTTCATAAAGTATGCTGGGTAGTTGAAGAGTGGGGGAAAACAAGGGAGCAAGTAAGTGCCATCCATCATTTCATAAAGTATGCAGGGTAGTTGAAGAGTGGGGGAAAACAAGGGAGCAAGTAAGTGCCATCCATCATTTCATAAAGTATGCAGGGTAGTTGAAGAGTGGGGGAAAACAAGGGAGCAAGTAAGTGCCATCCATCATTTTATAAAGTATGCAGTGTAGTTGTTTAGTTTTTAAGGTCTTCATCCTAGTCTTCATCTGATAAAAAATGATACATTTCAAAATCCTTTCTTTTTCTTTTAATTGTTCAGCTTGAAGGAACAACAATAAAAATTGTAAATTTTAATTATGTTTTCTCTTGCAATGTTTGAAATATTTTAAGTCATAGGTAGTTCACACAAAAAGCTCTTTTTCTGAGAGATGAGTGCAACGAAAAAGGCTTCCTATCCGAAAAACGTCAATACAAGTAGACCAGTGGAATTTCCAGCTATAAAAACTTTAAATTTCAAGGTGTTGAAGTAATATGCACAAAGAAAGAACAAATTGAGTTGATTTGAGAGAGAATATTTAGCGCGACTATTCGAAGAATAAGAGAGCTTATTATCCGTGTAATAAATGTCCGGTTTCTTTTAAACATAAAGATGTTGAATGGGTCATCCAACCCAAACTTTCCTATATCGTTTCCATATATTTACAAAAAATGTTTTTATAAAAAATTGAAATTGTTCTCTCTTGAATTATGGGTAGAACAATCATTCAGTTTTAGTGCAATTTTATTTTATTAACTTTCTTAAAACTACAAATGTATGTTCAGGATATATTAATCACTAATCTTAATTTGCACATTTCAGAATAATTAGGAAGTTCCAGTATTTGTTGAATCCACGGCAAGTGTATGATTTGATGAGAGGCGGACCACAAGTGGGGTAGGATGTTTTATATTTTCAAGCTAACCTCAGCAAGGTTCAAGTGAGCTATTATGGCTTCCTCTGTTGTACTTCTTCCCATCCATCTGTCTATTCATTAACGTTTGCTTAAACAACTCTTTCTCAATAACTCTTTGACAGCTATAACTAGAAGATGGTTTCCACTCGGTATAAACTTTAGCTTAGACGGAGATTTTAGTTAAAATTTCATTACTGCCTTCCTCTTGGATGTAGAAAGTTGGGATTTCATGTTAGGTCACAGCATCTAAAGCCAAGGTCTGAATACCTTTAGTTTGGTTACTTGATTTCCATAATGTGCTTTTACTTGCAACTTCATCAATGGTTTCCTCTGGGGTATACAGAAAAAATGATTGCTGCAGATTCTTTTCTTCCATTGTAACTTCAAAATATTTGTTATTAATTTATTGCTTGTATCATGTGTTATATTGGCTACCCAGTGTGCCGACAGATTTTATTTAATATATATTTTATACAATGCTGTTAGCTTCTTCAAACAGACCTTAGTGTTACCTGTGTATTGAAGAAAGACGCTTTTATAAGGTTTTATTCCTTTTCGGGGATTTTTTTTCTAGTGCTCTTTAAATTTGATTTTAAAAATAATCGTTTTAAATCATATTTCAGATTATACTTTCCAAAGGAGACGACTCATCCCAGTTTAATTTTTGTTTGCATGCTGTATTTTCAGTCTTCAGTTTTTCAAGGACATCACTAATTGCCGTATACTGGTGTGTGGGGGTGATGGAACAGTGGGCTGGCTGCTAGAAGCCATGGGTAAGCTGTTTTGTGTATACAGTAGAACCTTTGTGAGTGGGTGGCATTAAAGAGTAACTGAAAGAACAAATAGTATTTCACTCTTACCCGCAAAAGATGAACCATTTCTGAATTATAAATATCAAGTTTGTTCACAATAGAATTGTTCTGAAAGGTTGCCCTGCTCCCTCTATCATATAAAAACCTGGCTGTCTTCCCCTATAAGATCTATTATTTCCATTTCTTGGCAGTTTCTGCCTGCATGATCATGGTAGACATCGGTGGCGTCATCATTGTCTGGAGTCCCTGTTTAATCTGCAAACTTGTAAAGCATTTGACCTAGGGTTATAAAACTGGATATAGTTATTATACCCCTGCAAACAAAGCTTGAGAGTGGGTATGTAGGAGTCACTGCAGCGGGCGGTCTGTTGGTCAGTCGATCGGTCCGAGAAGGAGTACGCTCCACAATATTTAACAGACCGATCGATCGGTCAGTCGATAGTCGGTCTGTTGAATCTTGTGGGGCGACCTACTTCTGCCATTTCCAAGATATGGAATAGAAACTTTGCATACCTGATCAACATGAAGTGTATATGTGCGCGACACAATTTTGATGTGGCTCGCTCAATTCCATGCAGAGTTATTGCCCTTGCATTTAGTCGGTCGGTCGGTCGGTCGGTCGGTTGGTCGGTCGGTCTGTTGAATCTTGTGGAGTGAACTACTGCCGTTTTCAAGATATGGAATAGAAACTTTGCATACTTGATCAACATGAAGTGTATATGTGCATGACACAATTTTGGTGTGGCTCACTCAATTCCAAGAGTTATTGCCCTTGCATTTAGTCAAAATTGCTATATTCAGCAAATGCAATCTTGTGGAGCGAACTACTTTTACAGTTTTCAAGATATTGAAATGAAACTTTGTATACATGGTCAACATGAAGTGTAGATATGTGTGACACAATTTTGGTGTGGCTCTCTCTATTCCGTGCAGAGTTATTGCCCTTGCACTTTGTCAAAATTGCTGTATTCAGCATATGCAATCCTGTGTAGCAAACTTCTTTTACAGTTTTCAGGATATTGAAATGAAACTTTGTATACATGACCAACATGAAGTGTAGTTGTGCGTGACATAATTTTGATGTGGCTCGCTCAATTCAATGCAGATTTTTTTTTTTTCACGATTTTTTTTATATTTTTTTGCATACAACTTACATTACATTAAACAATACAACTACTATAAAAATTTAAACAGCACATAACGGTTAAATTGCATAACTCTGTTTAGATAATATTAAATATGACTATATTTTAAGAGGTGTAAAAGGAAGGAAGGGTAAAAAAGGAGTATTAGAAGAAAATAATGTAGGATAATAGATAATGATTTGCTAAAGAGCATTGTTGGCCAGCCCACGTGTTGTTATAGCTTTCTCCAAGTTCCTTCAAATTTATTAAGAGTATCATTTTTAAGGGCAGTGTACATTTCTATGTTAATCCTCTTGTTCAATTTTCTTAAGAAAGCTTCAAATTTCGGTATCTCATCTTTATATTTACATTTATATATAAATTGTTTACCCAACGTGGTTATGTAAGTGAATATTTTATCTCGAGCAAATATTTAATTCTGTAATAATATCTGTTCCCTCCATCCATAAACGGCATTCATTCCAGAAATGTTGCGTCCACATACATTCCCAGAACAGATGGTCTATAGTCTCAATTTCCATATTACAGAATGTGCAAATACTTGAAATAGCAGTTTGGCATTTATATAAAAAATTATTTGTGGCAATATTCCTATATATAAAATTGTACTGAAACATTTGTAAGTTATTATTTTTACTACATCCGAATATGTTTCTATAAATGTACCTCCAATTCATAGTAGTATGTGAAAATACATTTTCCCACTTAATTTGCGATTTTGATTTTTTGTCGTCTTTTAAATTATAAATTAAAACTTTTGTGAGTTATCTATTGAGTTTGAAGGCTTTCCCATAATGCATTCGCATAACGTTTTTTGTTTTAATATGTTGACATTTTCAACATTGAGTTCATGCAACCATTGCTTTGGTATTGAAGATATAAAATCATTTTGGATTGAATTACATGTATTTAGTTTTCTATCAGTTGTATTATATACATATCATGGATGCATACAATCTGTTTCTGTATCCAATAAGTGGAGCGAACTTCTTTTACAGTGTTCAAGATATTGAATTGAAACTTTGTATACATGACCAACATGAAGTGTAGATGTGCGTGACACAATTTTGGTGTGGCTCACTCAATTCCATGCAGAGTTATTGCCCTTGCGCATGGTCAAATTTGCTATATGCAGCATATGCAATCTTGTGGAGTGAACTACTTTTACAGTTTTCAAGATATTGAATTGAAACTGTGTATACATGATCAACATGAAGTGTAGATGTACGTGACTCAATTTTGGTGTGGCTCACTCAATTCTATGCAGAGTTATTGCCCTTGCACTTAGTCAAAATTGCTATATTTAGCATATGCAATATTGTGGAGTAACTTTACAGTTTTCAAGATGTTGAATTAGAAACTTTGTATACATGATTAAAATCGGCTCTAAATAACCTATACTGTGTTGATGAGCCGTTAAACAACATTCAATTCAATTCATGATTAAAATGAAGTTAAGATGTGCGTGACACAATTTTGGTGTGGCTCGCTCAATTCCATGCAGAGTTATTGCTCTTGAACTTAGTCAAAATTCAATTGCTATATTCATCATATGCAATCTTGTGGAGCAAACTACTTCTACAGTTTTCAAGATATTAAATTAAAACTTTGTATACCTGATCAAAATGAAGTGTGTATGTGCGTGACACAATCTTTCTTTGGCTCAGTCAATGCCATGCAGAGTTATTGCTCTTGAACTTAGTCAAAATTGCTATTCAGCAAATGCAATACTGTGGAGCATACTACTTAACAGTTATTAAGACGATCATCTTGAAGTGTAGATGTCTGTGACACAATTTTGGTGCATTTGAGTCAATTCC
Organism: Cyrtodaria siliqua; assembly: GCA_037043455.1. Classification (NCBI taxonomy): domain Eukaryota; kingdom Metazoa; phylum Mollusca; class Bivalvia; order Adapedonta; family Hiatellidae; genus Cyrtodaria; species Cyrtodaria siliqua. The sequence goes on from JAWPHD010000595.1 coordinate 298,205, forward strand.
ATGCAGAGTTATTGCCCTTGCACGTAGTAAACATTACTTTATTAACCACATGCAATCTTGTGGACTGAACTACTTTTACAGTTTGGAAGATATTGAATTAAAACTTTGTGTACTTGATAAACATGAAGTGTACAGTCATGTACGTGACACAATTGTGGTGTGGCTCAGTCAATGCCATGCAGAGTTATTGCCCTTGATCTTTTAAAAAACTGCGGGGGTATTTATCACCTACAGTGATAGTTCTAGTTAGTACCGGTTGCACATGTTCTGTAACCCAGTAGAGTAATGCCCCTTTCCTCTAAACTTTCACCTGCAATCTAGCCTGCATCATCACTTCCAAAGTATTTGACCTATGCTTATAAAACTTTATGTTGTTATTACAACCGGTTCCTTAACCTGTAGGGTTATGCCCCTTTCCACTGAACTTTCAACTGCAACATAACCTGGGTCATAACTTGCAAAGTATTTGACCAATGGTTATAAACTTGATATAGTCATGTTCTGTGACCCAGTAGAGTAATGTCCCTTTGACCCAGTAGAGTAATGTCCCCTTCCACAAAGTATTTAACCTATATTCATGTCACTTCATTCAGTTGTTATTTATACAACCCAGTCTCGCAGAATTTATGAACCAGTTTTCAATTTTTACAGAGTTACAATGCCTCTTTTCACTATCTTTGTGTGCAAATATCAAGTTATTATTTTTACATAAATCAAGTGTCCAAAATCTTAAGGTGTCCCAAATTATATGGTAAGTACACTATATTATCTAATTTGATCTCTCTTTTTTGGCCTTTGAAAGTTAACAGATATGGAAATGTGACAGTTCTGAGACATAATAGTTCAGTGTGTCCCTTACATGGTAACATTTGAACTGCTACTATCTAGACTTAATAATATAAGGGAAATAACTCTTAGCTGTATGATTTGTGTGTGTGCAGTGATCAAGTTTTATTTCCCTTACCAATAGCTGTTAGGCCATACAGTGTAAATCATTGCTCTAACACCTGATTAAAGACTTTTTCTTGGAATGTGACGGGTTTCTCTCACTCAGGATGTGACCTATGTAAATGTGGTGAAAGGTTCAAGAGCAGTTAAAACAGGTTTAAACATCTCTGTTTGGGAGCTTAGAAAACCCTGCACCAATCGCTGCTTGGAAAGCATCAATGGATTGGGCTTTGACTCGGCTGGGTAGTAGGGAGTTCCAAGTCTAGATTCCTGAAGGGAAGGAGTCCTTGTATGGATGGACCATGAAGATCTATACAATTTCAGATGAAAAGGGCAATATATGTTTATGTGTGCTATAATCCCTTTAAAAGTATTCCTAAATTGCTATCTATCTTTTTACTGTAAGTTTGTTTTGTTGTTGGGAAGGTTGATTTGTGATTATTTTTGTAAAAATTACATCAGATTATGTCACATTCATTCACTTTTGTATATTTCAGACAAACAGAATTTTGAGCCTCGTCCTCTTGCTGTGCTACCTCTGGGGACTGGAAATGATCTTGCCAGATGTTTACATTGGGGGCGAGGTAATATTTTCATTTTTAGCTCTATCTATTATGGGATGACAAGTTGTCCGTCGTTCGTCCGTCCCTCCGCCATCCGTCCGTCTGTTAACTTTTGCCTCGTTAAGACGATAGGGCCTTCATTTTTCATCCGATCTTTAATAAACTTTACCAGATTGTTAATATTGATGAAAGCTGGGACAAGTTCGAAAATCAGCCAGACCAGACCAGTAACACCGGAGTTGTGGCCCTTTATTTAGTTAAAAATACCGTATTTTGCCTCGTTAAGATGATAGGGCCTTCATTTTTCATCCAATCTTTACCAAACTCTTAACAGATTGTTAATATCAATGGAAGCTCGGACAAGTTCGAAAACCAGCCAAATCGGACCAGTAACAGTGGAGTTAGAGCCTTCATTTTTCATCAGATCTTTACCAATCTTTACCAGATTGTTAATATTGATGAAAGCTCCGACAAGTTTGGAAGTCAGCCAGACCAGACGAGTAACACCAGATAAATATACCTTATTTTGCCTCATAAAGACAATAAGGCCTTCATTTTTCATCCGATCTTTACCAAACTTTAACAGATTGATAATATCAATGAAAACTCGGGACTAGTTAAAAAACCGGCTTTATCGGAGCAGGAACACCAGAGTTATGTTGCCTTGAATTATTGAAAAATGCCATTTTCAGCCTTGTGAACGAGGGTTTCTTTTTGCCGATTGTCCAGTTGCGAGTTACAAAAAGCGAGTTGTGAGTTACTAGCTAAAAAACTGCAAAATGCGAGTTACAAGCTGAAAATAACTTAGAAAATGCGAGTTGCGAGTTACAAGCTGCAAATGCTAGTTGCGAGTTACAATATGAAAATAACTAAAAAATGTGAGTTGCCAGTTACAAGAAAAAAAGTGAGTTGCGAGTTACAAGAAAAAAAAGTGAGTTGCGAGTTACAAGAAAAAATGCGAGCTGCGAGTTACAAGAAAAAAATACGAGTTGCGAGTAACAAGGAAAAAAGTGAGTTGCGAGTTACAAGAAAAAAAAGCGAGTTGCGAGTTGCAAAAATTGATATGATATAATTGATATAATAAAATTAAGTTAAACAAAAAATAATATATAAATAATAATATATAAATTTATGTAATACATGTATAATATATAAATTTATATAATAGACACAGTCTTAGAATTTTTACAAGAGCTGTCGGAGAACAGCGCAGCTCGACTGTTCGATTTTTCAGATAATAATAAATTATATATCCAGTATATACCATCAGAAAACAAGGCTAAAACAATGTGGGGTGGGGTTGGGGGTGGGGCGGGTATAGAAACTTGGGTCGATATAAAATTATTGTTAGAATCTCATACAAATTATAATAAAATTTGGGGCAGAGTGTGAAATTTTAACGAAATTTGTGTTTGAAAGGCAGGGAGGGAGGGGATATCTGGCAATTTTTATTGTGGTCTCATTTCAGGTGGGGCGTGGGGGTGTGGGTGGGGGGGACATAGCTATGTATAAGAATTGACCAAAACAACACAGAAAAAAGTTAAAAACAACAACAACAAAATGAGTTTCTAGTGGGGGGGTGGGGGGGGGGGGGGGGGGTGGGGGGAATAGGCAGGGGGTGCGAAGAAAGTGGGGGGTGGGGGGGGGGGTTAGGCAACATAGCTATGTGTAAGAATTGACCAAAAACAACACAGAAATATGTAAAAAAAAAAAAGGCGTTGTGGCTGGGGGGGAGGTGGGGGGCGTTTGGGGCAGGGCCGGGGAGGAGGAAACCCATGCTCCAATATGGATGAATTATGAATAAGATGCATAATGCTATACGAAATCCCAAACCAAAATTATAGATACATACAACAGCTTACATGCAAACCTAGATCTGCCTTTATTGCACATTTTATAGGCCATCACAATTTGGGTTCCATGGGAACCCAGAATTTAAAGAATACAAAATTACTTACGCAACCCTTTACAACATACTATAAGAAAACCCATTCCCAAATTTAGTTGAGCTTGGACAAGAAATGTAAGAGATATAGACCTGTAAACACAGCTTACACGCAAAATTTGATGTGAAATAGACACATTTTAAGGCCTATCAGAATTTGGGTTCCATGGGAGCCCAGGGGATACAGGAACCAAAACTACTTTAGCAGCCCTTAAGATAATGCTATAAGGAAGCCCATGGCCAAATCTGGTTGTGCTAGGATAAGAAATGTAAGAGAAATAGACTTGTAAACACAGCTAACACGCAAACCTTGATCTATAAATTTACTAAGTCAAGCGCTCGAGATACTAAGTCGAGCGCTCAAGATAAAAATAAAAATTGTGTGTCCTAAACGGGCCACCGTACAATAGCATAAAAAGCATTACAATGTTGTTAATTGATACAGCTACAAACAGTGTTGTTTTAGGCAATTCAGGAACAACACCCAGAACAGTGTATCAATGATAAGAGCAATGTATTGCCTATCAATGAGCTGCTCTAGTGTCAAAAGTTGATAAGTCCTCAGGGTTTGTTTATTCAATGGTCAGTGCACACACTTGAAGTCATTGTTTATTGTCAACTTTCACCAGACTTGATTTTGAGATCCATTTTAAATGTACATTATCAATGTTAAAAACAGGATTTCTATCTCAGTCTTCTTCCCTAAAGCAATAGCCTTGAATTTATAAGGATTTGCTTTCATGCTATTAAAAAAGAACCAGTCAATTAGGATTTTGCTTTCACTTTGAAGAACCTCAGTCAGCAGGTCAAAGTCAGGAGTATGAAAAGACAGCGTGTTATCAGCAGCATAATTGTATAGGGTGCTTCTTTCAATAAAGTAAAAGATATCATTAATAAAAACATCAAATAGTAAAGGGCCTAGGATCGAGCCTTGAGGAACACCCTTGGTGATATCTGCCCACTTACTTACAATACTCCCTATTTTGACCTGCTGCTTTCGGCTTGATAAATAAGTAGACAAGAGATTTACAGAGTGTTCAGAAAGGCCACAGGCTGACAACTTACATAAAAGAATGTTATGTGGAAGACAGTCGAGGCCTTAGATAGGTCCATTAAAATGGCGGCAATATATTCATTTCAGTCCAAGGCCTTCTTCCAGTCCTCCAACAGTCTTAAAATGGTGGTCTGACACCCGTGGCCCTTCCTAAATGCACACAAAAATTTATCAAATATGGCATTAAAGTATTCATCCAGTTGTACTGCAAAAATCATTTCATATATTTTGGATGGGATTGGTAAGATGCTTACTGGCCTGTAGTTGGATCTGCTCATAGAGTCTTATTTTTTTAAAAACGGGGGTAACCTGGGCGTCTTTTAGTCTATCGGGAAAAGTGCTTGTAGAGATGGTAGAGTCAGTTACAAAAGGAACAAGAGACATTTTACCAAGTTTCAATAATTTAACTGATATCTTGTCCACCCCGGTGGCCTTTTTAACGTTAAATTTATATATATTTTTTGAAACTGTGATCAGATCAGTTGGCTTAAAGTTAGAACAACTTTTGTTAAAGTTTTTGCCTAATATCTTATTTATACTAGGATGATGGGCAAGTCTTTCCCAATATTGTTTGCAACATTAAAGAAGATGTCTTTAAACATTTCAGCAACATCGGCATTAGTAGAGATGATTTTGTCTTCTTCGTTTTTTAGCTTGTGAATTGCTTGACTTTTTTGACATGAAAGACTTTATTCATAAACTTCACATCATCAATAATTTGACCAATCAGTGATCAATAAAATAAAAGACCTTCAAATTCTGGTAGGGGGTAAACGTCTTGGTGTTTATCGTTGATGCTCAACTGACTTTAGCCCTTTATGAAACTAGTTTGTAGTGATAATTATATTAAAAGCTTTGTTTTTTGTGTAAAGTTATGTATCTTCTTTTGGTGCTGTCTAATTTTACAACACCAATATGGATATATTTAATTTAAATTATTGTCTAGTGTTTTGATATTTCATATAGAGATTGAGGATAAAGTCCGAGTAAACCCCTTTATGTTTACCTACTGAATATCTCAACCTACCGGAAGTTGACTGGATGTGAAAGTTATGAATTGTTTTCCAGAAATCTACAGACTTACGTACCCAATACAACGTTCTTGAAAATATGTGTTTATTGACCTTTTTTTTCCCAGTTTATTTACAAGGTTTCTTCTAGTTCTATAGTTTTCCCATGATTTTGAGGTTTTATTTTTTAAAAACTTTGTATAGTACATTTTCTTTTCATATATTGCTTTACGAAGATCTCTATTCATATATGGAACTTGATTTTGCTTAATATACATTTGTTCTTGTCTATGACCATGGTGACACTGGCCTCAAATGCGTTATAAATTTTGTTTACCTCTGATTTCTCATGCAGTTTATGAGTAGGAATCTGTATTTTTGATGAGTCTGTGTTGAAGTCTTCACAGTTAAAATTTCTAAAGCTTCTGATATTGATTTGTGATTTTTCATTAACTGGAGTTTTACTTTTTAGAACCGTACTGATCATGTTATGGCAATCACTTATGCCAGTAGCAATATTTAAAGTTCTTATAAAACTTGAGCTTGAATTTGTTAGAATTTCCAGGAGGGAAGGTTTACAGTTTTTCATTAAGCATGTTTCTTCCTGTATGAGATTTGAGAGATTAAAAAGTTCCATGATGTCAGAGTTTTACATTTAGAGACAGACAATAAGTTCATAGTTTTACATAGACTTATATAGGGAAATACTTAAAAACAATTCTTCTCTGAAACTACATGTATAAGAGCCAAAGGTTTAATATTTTGTATTTCCCATCAGCTTATTGTCCTCTATCAAGTTTGTTCAAATGGTGACCCTGGGGTCAAATTTGACTCCGTCCCTGGGTCACATGTCAAACTTGGTTTGAGTGTTTATATTAATTAACGAAAGTTTGATTTGTTATAAAAGCTAGTCAAACTTGAGCCAAATACATCCCTCCCCCTATATCTTGGTAATTGAAGACATTCTATAAAAACTAGTGTGATACTGCCATATCTGACACACAATCCTTCTATCTGTCCACCCCACCCCACACCACCATGGACACCATATATCCAGTAGAGCGATACAGGCCCTCTTGGGCCTCTTGTTATCCATTTAAAACATTAATGAACCGTGGTGGTGGTGTTGCAGTGATAGAACATCTACCTCACATGCAGGAGGTCTGGGTTTGATCTAGGCCAGGTCTCACCAAAGGTTTCATAAAAATGGTACTGGTAGCTCCATTGCATATAAAGGCTTGTACCAGTCGCCCGGGTGTCAGTATAATGTGACTGGGTGACTGTAAGGTTGAGCCTTGAGCTCACAGCTACAAGTAGACACTCGCGATATAACTGACAGATTGTTAAAAGCGACGTTGAACTACATGTTTTCTAATTATGCATGTCTGTTAGATCTCTGTTAGATCTTTTTTATGTACATAATAAATATTACCTCTCAGTTAAAAAGCTCAACTCTAAAATTGGAACCCGATACATTGCCAGGTTACGAGGGGGAGAATCTGTCCAAGGTGCTGGAACGTATTCTGCATGCTCAGACCATCTCCATGGATCGGTGGCAGATAGAGTTCAGTAAGCCTGAGGATGGCGAGGAGGAACAAGGGGATCCAGTACCATACAATATCATCAATAATTACTTCTCCATCGGCGTGGTGAGTAGTAGTCTCAAACTTCATCTCGTCTCCCTCTCAAGTTGCTGTCCCAATATAACCCATAATATTTTATTATACCGAACAAAAAATGTTTTGATTAAAATTTAAATATATGTGGGGAAAAATATATGTGGGGAAAAAAATCCAATAATATTTTTATTTTTTTTAAATTTATATGTTAATACCAGTTTTGATTTAAAGTAACAAACAAAATAACAAGATTAATATCTTTTACTATTAACATTTTATCATTATCATTAAAATACAGTTGAAGTGATGTCAGTCGTAAATTGACATAACTTCAACTGTATTTTAATCACTGTTCACCGATTTCCAATTGCGCAAAGCGTGTCATAATTGGAAAAACCCAAAACCTATTTTTATACTTCCCGTGACGTCACAATCATGTGATAGTAAAAATTGTTTACCAATCAGTAAAAATTGCTTCAAGTTAAGGGTATGGGCAATTTATACAGGAGTGAAAACATGAGGTTTAATAATAAAGTTTACTCTTTATAACATGTTTCATCATTTATAACGTTAGGTTGTTGTTGGTTTTCAAGACGACGTTATAGCACACAAATGACGTGCTCCGTGGCGGCTACAGTGGGGTTGTAAAAACTCACATTTTTTGAAATCTGTTCCAAATAATTTTATAATATTTACAGATACGAAAGTGAAGTGTAGACCTTTATTTCCATATAATTTAATTTACTTGATTTATAAAAGTGTTTTAACTATTAATAATGTCCACGTAATATTTGAACGGCCCTTATAATTCTCATATCATCTGTCAAAAGTGTGACGTGATTTAGATTATTTATTTCATTTTTAATCTGTTTTTTACTCTGGACATAGCGATCAATATAGTCGTCCTGGTGTATTTGTGTCCGTCCGTTCCTTAGTGTAAGACTTGCGTATTTATTTGTATCTTCTTCATTACTTGCAGGAGTTTCACCAAACTCCACCAGAATGTTCCTTATATGCATCTAACATCCCATGCATATGTTCGGATCGCTGTGATCTACTTTAGATGAAATATAGGTCATGTCCTGTCTCCGCTCTGATGTGCATCCCCCACTGTTAATGACACCCACTGTTAATGACATTAATTATGAAATAATAAGTATGTTCAGAACAAATATCTCACGTGATTGACATCAGTGTTGGTCAAATCAAAACATAGCCCAGTCTGGACTACTTCACACCACAGGGCTCGAAATGCAGGCTTTGGCCATCTAGTAATTGAGTCTTTGTTAGTAAAACAGTCAAAAACAATGAAATGTGTTGACAGGTTAATCGGTATTGAAATTTAGATTTTTCAGTATATCAGTTGTTTAACGGTCGCAATTCGTGTTTAATGGATACACTGAACAAAAGCATGAACTTTTGTATCTTAACTAATTTTCTTATTTTAAATATATTTTAGAATAGATATATGATAAGTATTTTGTTTTGAACCATAGTTTGTAAAACATTTATTTTTTGTTTAAATTGTTACATCTTTTTAGAGTAACCCTCCCTTTATATGAAAACCTGAAATGTGCTGATAAAACACATAACATGAGTCAAAGATCGCTTAAAGATATAAAATTCTTAAAATTGGTATGAAATAATAAAAAAAAACATAAAAATTTGACCCATTTATCGCAGATTTTCCGTCTATAAAAAAATGAAATATGGAAAATCTTAAATTACCTCCCTTTAAATTGAATATTGTTTGAAATTCAAGTAACTGTAATTCAGCATTAACATTAAATATTTCGAAAATTTCTTTTGCAAACACATTTGTAGTGGTAATGCTAGTAAAACATGATGTCAAAATAATTTTAACTGGCATATTTTAGAATTAGGAACATCGAAAGCTTCACTAATTCGAAGTACTTAATAAACTCCTATATACCCAGTTGTATAAGTGTTAAACTTATTTCTAAGAAAACACATTGACTTAAATGTTTTAAAATATGTTCATGCAATCAGAGGAGACGATTTACACTCGTTATTTTGCAGTTTAACTTTATCTCTAATCAAGCTCAAAATACACAAAACAATGAGAATATTATTGACATATTTTTAGGTAGGTACTTAGCAATTTATTAGGCCCCAGTAACAAAACTAACTCTTGGGTCTATATTAGGCCCCAGTGACAATACCCACTCTTGGGTCTGTATTAGGCCCCAGTAACAAAACTAAATCTTGGGGTCTATATTAGGCCCCAGTGACAATGGCATGTCCACCCTCAATTGCCGACAATACAAAAACAAACCAAAATAACCGGAAAAAACACTACCAGAATTAAAGAAAATACCAATATAAATATTCTATTTAGGCTCTTCATCCCAACCAGTATCGCGTCTTTCTGTCCATTTTGACCTCTTGTTTGTAGAATCATTTTAACTTTTATGTTCTATTCTGCATGAAATGCTAATAACATTCACAATATGTTTTTAGGATGCGTCTATATGTCATAGATTTCATATAATGCGAGAAAAGCATCCAGAAAGATTCAATAGTCGGTAAGTGTCATTCATCAGAAACTCTGTTAGCCTTCATTTCTAAACCAGCAAAATAGATTCTTTATCACTGAAAAACAGTCAAGAAAATTAGTTGTCTAAATAGGAAATTTCAGTCGGTATATGGCTTTTAAAAATCAGTAAAACATTATTACTTAAAATGTAACGCCCGTTTGTTGCTTGTAGAGCCGATGTATATTACAGTACAGGTAGACATGACGACCATATTTGGGAATACTGCGGTTTCTTATCCTTATAATATAAAACCCCTGATTTAATATCACCTATACATACATGTTTCAATGCATATTTTTGAATCTCCTTTCTTTCTTTTTCAGAATGAAGAACAAACTTTGGTACTTTGAATTTGGAACGTCCGAAACTTTAGCAGCAACATGTAAAAATTTGCATGAAGATATTGATATAATGGTAAGGTTGCAGAAATACCTTTTTGCATGTATTTATACACCCGCTTTTACAAAGTGAAGTGGGGGCAATGTAGGAATCACGCTACCCGTAATGTTGCATCGCCACCCGTACCATCACGTAACACATTTTTGTCTCGTCTCGTCCCTCCTCGCGTAACACAGTTATATTACTTGCATTCCTCAAACAGTTTTTAATGGATTGTTCCCTAACTTCATATACAAATTTATAACAACTGATAACCTTATGTCCCTCTACATCACCTATTGTTGATTGCCGAATTTATTACAGAATTATGGCCCTGTGTTTGACTTAGAATTTAACTTAGAATTTAAGCGGGGGTATTCATCACCTTCAGTGATAGTTCTAGTTGTAATAGAAAAAACTGTTAAAAACAACTCTAAATGAGAAATCTATAGTACAGGACCAGTGCACAATTTAAGGTGGATTTCTTTAAGTTGAAAAGCATAACGAATGTGTTGAAAGTAAAGGAATTCGCCTCCCGTACGAAACCTGAAATTTTTTGTGAGATAACAGCAAAACAATAATACTAAATTCATTAGAAATTTGTTTAATACAAACAAAAACAGAAATACAGTAAAACCTTCATTTAGCATTTGGCATTTAGCCCCGCCTCTAATTAATTAATGAAATCTAGAGAGAATATGATATTCAAACAAGGCAAACACATTACTCCAATGTATTCAACATTTTTACGCAGTATTGATCTCTGATTTATCTCTTAAAAAAAAAAGAAGATTTCTTTAACCTCAAAAGGAGGCCCTCTTTTGCAAAGTGTAACACCCTCGGGGACATTTAATAGTGATTTTACGGTATACAACTTTCCACACATCATTTTTATAGCATTGACATGTCACCTCTTTCAGTGTGACGGTTACTCAATTTTATAGCATTGACATGTCACCTCTTTCAGTGTGACTGTTACTCATTGTTATAGCATTGACATGTCACCTCTTTCAGTGTGACGGTTACTCATTGTTATAGCATTGACATGTCACCTCTTTCAGTGTGACGGTTACTCATTGTTATAGCATTGACATGTCACCTCTTTCAGTGTGACGGTTACTCAATTTTATAGCATTGACATGTCGCCTCTTTCAGTGTGACGGTTACTCAATTTTATAGCATTGACATGTCACCTCTTTCAGTGTGACGGTTACTCGTTAGATTTAGCTAATGGACCATCATTAGAAGGTATAGCATTACTGAATATACCCAGTATATACGGTGGAACAAATCTATGGGGAGATAACCCCAGTCAAAAGAAAAGAAGAAAAAACCAGAAACAGATGAAGAAGGATAAAGATAAAGAGTTGTCCACCAGCAGCATGACATCAGTGGAGTTGGGCATAGCTGTACAAGGTAAGATAAAGAGTTGTCCACCAGCAGCATGACATCAGTGGAGTTGGGCATAGCCGTACAAGGTAAGATAAAGAGTTGTCCACCAGCAGCATGACATCAGTGGAGTTGGGCATAGCTGTACAAGGTAAGATAAAGAGTTGTCCACCAGCAGCATGACATCAGTGGAGTTGGGCATAGCTGTACAAGGTAAGATAAAGAGTTGTCCACCAGCAGCATGACATCAGTGGAGTTGGGCATAGCTGTACAAGGTAAGATAAAGAGTTGTCCACCAGCAGCATGACATCAGTGGAGTTGGGCATAGCTGTACAAGGTAAGATATGGTTTAAATGCATATTGTGAAATCTGTAAGTTATGTAGCATATACATAGTGTGTGTTGTGTGTACATGTTGCATATTTTGTGTAGCATATACATATTGTGTAAGCTGTGTTGTGTGTAGCATATACATAGTGTGTGTTGTGTGTACATGTTGTGAATGTTATGTAGCATATACATAGTGTGTGTTATATGTACACATCATAGAAGCATTCACTTCCACATGAAGAACTCGGAGACAAGTGCCATAATTCTTTCAGGCTTTTTAAGTAGAATTATGCTTTTCAACTTTTTAATTTCCCAATAAATAGACAAGACCTTGAAAGTCCAGCGTCTGAACCGACGGATGGTGCTTCTTGTTCTAAAACGGTACAATGCTTAAAATAAATTGCTATATGTAAGCAAAAACCTGTTTCAGCGGAGCTAAAATAAAGACACATAGTAAAGCACTCGGGCCCGTCCAGCAGCTGCACACCAGCTTAAAGTCTTTATACTTAACTTTCTTAAATCATTCGACAGGCTGTTCCACACGTGGGTAGTCTCAAATCAAAAATAATTTTCTCAATACCCTGGGTATTTGCAGGACACTGCTAGATCTAAATTATAATTGGAAGCTTTCAGAGACACCATGTTATTTAAAATCTCGGGTACCATGCCATGTATTCATTCTGTGTTTTAATTTTTTTTAAATTTTGTGTTTTATGTATATTTTAAGTTTTGTGTGTATGCTGTACTCATGCATATAGTTTAGAATTATGCATTTCATTTAAATATATCCCACCCCATCGCGGCTGTTTTAAAATCTTCCATCACGGTAATTGAGTGACTTATTTGGTCTGACACTGGAGGGTTGCCAAGAAAATTTCCATTGTTCCACCTCCATTGTTTGTTGTGTCTACTTAATCAGAATCTCATATGTCCAAGCTCTAGCCAGGTGTGAATCTGCATATAATTTGACGCAAAAACATAATGATGTACGCACAATTTTTTTATTTCAATTAACACAAACCTTGAAAATGTTCCAATATGGTATTTCAAATGTGCACATAAATTATGTTAATTGAATAATTTGACACAAGGAGTTGATTATAACTTCTACAATCTACGATTTACGTAATAAGTAACAAATCAAAGAATACAATAGACAATATTTATAATTTGATCTAAAAAAAATTCAGACAATTCTTATAATATCAACTATGTTTGTTTGGTTCAACATTACATTTTGGCAATATGATTCGTTGATCTTGTTATCTTTTTAACAATTATAAAACAGCAAGGTTGTGTTGTTATAAAATCAACTAATTTAATTTGGCAAAACTATCACTATGCCAGGTTAATAGCGAAAGTATTGACTGTTTTTCGAATCCCACTTGGAGCTCGACTTGTAAGTGAGGAAGTGTTGATTCTTACAGATGGCGCCACCACCACAAAATTTATATAACCTTACATGTGTTGAAAAGGACGTAAAACACCATACAAACGAAACATTATTCATGAAGCAAGTACAATAATTTGAGGAAACTTTGTAACTACATTTACTTGGTTCCAAACGCCTTCTAACTTGAACAGTTATTTGACACTAATACCTGAGATTCCAAGACTCCCGACTGAAAAAAGATAAAAGCAATGTAAAGGAAAAGATAACATACAGAGTTCTCCAGACTGTAAACTTCAGTTTTATTCAAGTATATGTAATAATAAGGTTCTACAAATCAATAACAAAACATCTAACATCTTTACGCATTAGTACGCATATGCTACAAATAGAAAGTGGATGATATAGTCACCCCAAGACACTCAGAAATGATCGTATTTGCTCTTCTGTCTGCAAAATATTAGAGGATGAAAAACATTTCTTCTATATTGTCCACATTTGAAAAGTAGATGGAGTCACATTTCCAAGTTTGCTTACGCAGTGTCATGATAAAAAATGACAAAATGAACATGAAGAGGGTGGGGGGTGGGGGTCCTGCCTCTTGCGGGATTCTACCACGCGGGGACTTGACAGACTGTTTATGTCGTATAAGAACAAGATACAGTAGTCTGAGTCCTCAATATACACGTGTTTCTCTCAGTGCTTAATTAAAGGGAATGTAGCCACAATGCCAGTTTTGAAAGTTCTGATAAAACTTGGAAAAGGATGGAACAATTATCAAAATCAGGCCTGGAATTCACCAATCATTCTTCAAACTAGACTTGAGCTTCTCAAGTACTCGCATTTCGTTCATAAATATTTCTATGACATTCAAAGATAAACAATCGTATGAAGTTGCTATTTATTATTATTTGTCATATTCATACATAGCAGCTTGTTATGAACGTTTATCCTTTAAAATTATACAAATATGTATTATTGAAATATGCATACCTTGGCCTGAAGTCTAAGAATGGTTGGTGAATTCAAGGCCTCTGATGCCAAACAAAGAAGATATGATCATTAATTATTCAACCTTTTCCCAAGTTTTTCAGAACCATCATTGATACAGCTTGCTTGGCTGTGGGCCTAATACATTCCCTTGAAAGGGAAACAAGGTCATCTAGATTTCTTTGAAACTTGTTGTATTCCATTAGCTTTTCCGCATAAGTTACATATTTGAAAATCATTAGTAATGTTTATAATAATTCAAAGAAAATAGTTCTTGCATATATATGACTAATTGTTGATTATTTAAACCTATATTATATTCAAAGCTCGAGATAAAATATGGAGAATGGGCCTAGAACCTTCTCACCCTGAACTGCAGAGTTGCTGCAAATTCTATTGTAGACTCCCATTTATGCTGGAGCCACGTTATAGTTTTTCTGCCACTGCTCTAAAGATATGAGCGAGATGGCACCAGAAACAATGCAGGGGTCATGATGACCTTTAATGAGCATGAACAAAAAATGATAAAATGAACATGAATTTGGTGGGGTTCTACCCCTCTGCCTTTCCCTCCAATGGGATCTGCACTGGCCCTATTCTTTTTCCCGTAACCAAACGGGGCAGCATCATATTGACTTTAAATAAGCTTGCATATAAAAATAAAAAGTAATACGTACAATTTGAAGTTTTCATTTATTCTACGTTATTCAAATGTTGTACATGGAGGATGAGCCTGGCATGTTCATGCCTGTTAGGTGTCATATAACCTTTATGTGTTGGTGCGCCTTAAAACGCCAATTCAGTTCAATTCAATATGATGCTGGATTAATAAATCCAGTTGCTCATTTGATGGGTTCAATATCTACTTTGAGTTGCTGTATATTCCTTTTATAATTAAAAACATACCGGTAACCATAGTTGAGTTATATGGAGATGGCTTCCATTAAGTGAATAATTTACCCTTTTATGTAGCACGTGTATCAGCAAGGTTTACAGTCCCATTGCTCATAAGTGCACACGAGAGTGTGGACTATCATTGCTGTTGCTTCATTTAGCCTTGGAATTTGTAATAAAATTCTTTCACAATTATCTGGATAGCAAAATTTGCATATAAATTGGTTGATGAACTTGGATGCAATGGCACGTGTACGTTTGATTGTTCACATGCTCGCATCACTGCTTAAATGACTCCATCTAATCTAAGAGAAGTGTAATAATCGCGAGGTGAATGCGAATCCGTTGTAACTATGTATAAATAAAGATCTAGATGCAGTAGTTTTGAATTCATTCCTCAGTTTATGGTAATTTATTTTAAACAAATTTCTTAGATTACAGCTTCTGCTACTCAAAGGTAACAGCGGAAAGTTTTCTCCGCACCTCAAGAATACAACATTAAAGTATACAGTTTAATAGTCTGTAATGTCTAAAAACAAATTTCGTGAACTTTTGGTATCAAATCAAGAAAAATACAATGGCAGCAAATCAAGAAAAATACCATGGTATCAAATCAAGAAAAATACAAATCTTAAAAAAATTAAAGGGATTCCGTTGTTTTTCTTATAAAATATTGGTCTTTGGTTAGTAATAGTATCTTGAATGCTTTCAAATTAATTCTTTTTTTGTTATTTATCTAGTAAGCCAATAGAATACTGCACATAACATAGTTTATTAAAATACTCAATGCTGATTGGATACTGCATTGATTGGTTACTGAGGAATTTTTAAAATTCCTATCAAGACCTCTGATGTCATTTCCTTCAACCTTTAAAATTGTTAAAAACAGGATAAAGTTGTGTATTGTCTTTGTGTGGTTTTGAGAGATTGACATAAAATGTAAGTTTTGAGAATTTGTCTTGAAACACATCAAAACCGCGGGCCTACGGCCCTTGATATCAATGATCTTCAAGTCCCGCCCACCAGGTATTGATCTGGGACATCATAACCCACTGGAAATATTTTATTTCTTAAATTATAAACAAACCAAAAATCATAGATTTAGGAGAATATTGAATCAAATATTCATGATAATACACAATATCAATAAAGCTGATACAATTTTAATCAATATTTCAGAGAATGGTTTGTTAATCCTATTATAATTTCTCATTTCTTCCTCTGAAAATCAGGCTTAAGGAAAAGGTTAATGCCCGCAACAGTTTCTATTCATTGTTAATGGATTACCATGCTGTTTCATGCGTATGCATAAGTGAATGTGAACAGTACAATGCTCTGATGATGTTGTGATGATGTGTCCAAAGCAAGTTAGTTTTTTTGTTCATTTCTGCGAATTTTATGTCTTTCATAAAGGATTAACTCTGATACAGCAATCCTTAAGAATCTTGTAGATTAAAGGTACTGGATGAGATCTGGAAAAAGTGTGTCGAGTCATTCCAGTTTCCTATGAAATGTACATAATTGAAATAGTCTGCATGCTAGCATGGTTTTAAATATTGTTTATGAAAATATTCGGTCTGGAAAACACAACTTGGCTATATTGTGTTGCTTGGTAATAAATATTAATTAAAACAGAGTTTATATTGTTAACAGTTATGCATGTAATTCAAATAAATTGTACTTCGATTACAAAACAAGAATTTAAAAAAACTTAAAGCATCTTATGAATTAATGTTATGATTATTAATTTACAACAAAAACTGGCCAAGTTTTCCAGACCAAATTACCATATTTCATTAACAAAGTTTTCCAGACCAAACTACCATATTTCATTAACAAAGGTTTCCAGATCAGACTACCATATTTCATTAAGAAAGTTTCCAGATCAAACTACCATATTTCATTAACAAAGTTTTCCAGACCAAACTACCATATTTCATTAACAAAGTTTTCCAGACCAAACTACCATATTTCATTAATTTTCCAGACCAAACTACCATATCTCATTAACAAAGTTTTCCAGACCAAACTACCATATTTCATTAACAAAGTTTTCCAGACCAAACTACCATATTTCATTAACAAAGTTTTCCAGTAACAAAGTTTTCCAGACCAAACTACCATATTTCATTAACAAAGTTTTCCAGACCAAACTACCATATTTCATTAAAGTTTTCCAGACCAAACTACCATATTTCATTTACAAAGTTTTTCAGTAACAAAGTTTTCCAGACCAAACTACCATATTTCATTAACAAAGTTCCTTGTATCGGTCTATCCTCCGAGCACGTTAAAGAACCATAGGAATCTATTCGATAATAAGAGTAGGGCAGGTTCCCGGATTCCTATGTATCCTTCTCCTCTCTCTGGGGCGGCTCTAAATAACCTATACTGTGTTGATGAGCCGTTAAACAACATTCAATTCAATTCCAGACCAAACTACCATATTTCATTAACAAAGTTTTCCAGACCAAACTACCATATTTCATTAAAGTTTTCCAGACCAAACCCATATTTCATTAACAATTATTCAGTCGGCAGGATCATGGGGCGTAGTTCAGTGCATATGCAGATTGAATAAGAAACTGGAACACATTATGATGGTTTCATTAGTAATTGGATTGACACCTGAGGGCTGGCGTGGCGCAGTCGGTAGCGTGGCGGATTTGTAACCGGAGGCCCCGGGTTCAATCCTCCATGGTGCCACTGAGTTCCGTTGGTGTGTTCTTGGGGAAGACACTTTTCCTTAGCCTCGTCCGTCGGATGGGGACGTAAATCGGGCGGTCCCGTGTATCGGTCTATCCTCCGAGCACGTTAAAGAACCACAGGAATCTATTCGATAATAAGAATAGGGCAGGTTCCCGGATTCCTATGTATCCTTCCCCTCTCTCTGGGGCGGCTCTAAATAACCTATACTGTGTTGATGAGCCGTTAAACAACATTCAATTCAATTATGGCCTTTTTAGCTAGACTTTTCAAAGAGAAGGGAAGCTATATTCTACTCGCGTCGGCTTTGGTTAACATTTGATGTTAACCTTTAGCCCTGTAAAGGATTCCAGTGAAATTTCTCAGACATATTCACTGTCATTAGGTACTCACAGAGGCAAATGCCATAACTCTGTTATGCATTAAACCATAATCCAGGCTTATGGTTTGGTGATTTCCATCTGTCCGTTTATGCGTTTTGACATATTGGTTTTAGTTTTAAGTTAATATTTTTGTTTTTCCTCATTTCTCAAAAACAAATAGTCTGAACGATTTGAAACTTGGCATAAATGTTCATCATTACTATCAGTTATTGGGTTTGTTACTGACCCCCTACAGAAATATGTGGGGTCAGCAAGATTTATAGAGGGCGAGGCAATAGCCGAGTCCCCCTATATATCTGACTGACCCCACATATTTCTGTTGGGGGTCAGTAACAAACCAATAACTGATTTATTGCATCAAGCAATTTTTTTAAGGCAAACACCGATATTTAACCCATTTTAATGGAACGTCATTGAGACGTTTGCGCAATGACGTCATGACGTTGACGTTACGACCGGTACAGTTTAAAAACATTATTAATTTACTTATTTTGATTATGTTTGTTACTAACACCGTAAAGAACTATTTGCAAGTGATTTAAACTTTGAATATTGTAGCTCATATTGTTTTAGTGACCCTCTATGAAATCTACTGCCCCACTATAGAATAATAGAGGGTCACCATGTGACCGCTCTAATCCAATGAAATTCCAAGGATTTTGTGCGAGTTGCAATAAAAAACATTATACGACAAGCACCATATATATACTCTGGTATTTTACCCGAATTATCCCCTTTTTTAACTCAGATTTTTCAGTTAAAATGTTGACAGTACAGTATCATTTCAAATAACATTTTACCCAAATCTTTTAAGCTTGGAATACAAATGCCTAATCATTACACAACCATAAATGACAAGCTCTATAACTCTATCATGCATTTTACCATGAATTATCCATCCCTCTTTTCTACTTAGATTTTTGGTTAAAATGTTCAATGTATAGTCATATTCCAAAAAGAAATTTACAGAAAACTTTGAAACTTGGCATATATGTTTATCATTGTGTTACACACAACATAACACACAACTAATGTAGCTTATAATATAAATGAATAAGATACACCACACGAGTGAACACAAAACTTAAGTAGCTATCCCGTCACAAACACCAAATTTTACATGTACACCGTTTCTGAACCTATTGATGACAAGGTGTATATATAATTTACCTATTTCGAGAATCTAAACTCTATAGTCACAATTTAAATAGCTTTACCAGTCAGGCTAAACCCCAAACATAACGTGGTCCGAGTATTAACTTTTATACCCCATCCAACCCCTTCTCCAAGAAATGAAAACGGGGTTGGCTAGGGTATGAAATAAAAACCTTAATTTCGGCTTAAACAGTTTGCGTATTGTAAAATTAAAACTTTAAATAGGTTATCGCATTTTTCAGTAATTTTTTTTTTAAACATGTTTTATTGTCAAATATCTGTTATAAAATCCTTCAAACACAGGTATTTTAAGATCCTGTGAATAAGGCCATAATTTTAATCGACACATACATTGTTATTTGATCTGAACACTTGGTTAGAGTTTCGATAAAACTGTTTTGTTGTGTAATTTTTCCGTTATTTGGAGGGTTAGATTCTGTAATTGTTACTATATATAAACGAAGAATTGTTTTGCGTCTCACAACACAAGCGAACACAAAATTAATTGTTACTATATATAATATGTATAACTGAAGACTATGATACAATAGTTCCATGTTCACCACACAATATGCAATAAAAAAATCAGACAGTGTCGTCTGCTGCTTTGCATTATTGTCATATAATCCTTTATATATTGATTCTATTGTATAAAAGTCCTAAGGAATAATGTTTTTCTTGAAAGCCTTTGATTTTCTGGTTTATCTGAAACTGTATAATTGCTAAACAAGAACTCGGGGCACTAATTATTAAATTTTACATGGAAAATTCCTTTAGCTAGGATGAGAAAACTTGGGTAATGACAAGCTGGGATTATAATTATGACAGTTTCAACCAGTAATTAAAAAAAAGAAATTTAGGTTAATTGATTGACGGCCATTTTTTTTATTTATGTTTTACATATTAGTGATTAAATAAGATCAGCAGAACGTGTATAATGGCACGTCTTCTGATGTCTCTTTTAGTGCTTTACTCTTCAAAAACATCTGTGTGGAAGTTCACAAAATAGCTATACTAGATATTGGTACAGGTTCTTTACTGAGTGATGTCTATATTGTGTAGTTGGTTCTGATGTGTATGTTGTGTAGTTGGTTCTGATGTGTATTATGTGTAGTTGTTTCTGATATGTATGTTGTGTAGTGGTTCTGATGTGTATGTCATGTAGTTGGTTCTGATGTGTAGTTGTGTAGTTGGTTCTGATGTGTATGTTGTGTAGTTGGTTCTGATGTGTATGTTGTGTAGTTGTTTCTGATATGTATGTTGTGTAGTTGGTTCTGATGTGTGTCGTGTAGTTGTTTCTGATATGTATATTATGCAGTTGCTTCTGATATGTATGTCATGTAGTTGTTTTTGATGTGTATGTTGTGTAGTTGGTTCTGATATGTATGTTATGTAGTTGTTCTGATGTGTAGTTAGTTTTGATGTGTATTGTCATGTAATTGGTTCTGATGTGTATGTCATGTAGTTGGTTCTGATGTGTAAGTCATGTGGTTGGTTCTGATGTGTAAGTTGTATAGTTGGTTCTAATGTGTTTGTCCTGTGGTTGGTTTTGATGTGTATGTCATGTAGTTGGTTCTGTTGTGTATGTCATGTAGTTGGTTCTGATGTGTATGTTGTGTAGTTGGTTCTGTTGTGTATGTTGTGTAGTTGTTTCTGATATGTATGTTGTGTAGTTGGTTCTGATGTGTATGTGATGTAGTTGGTTCTGATGTGTATGTTGTGTATTTGGATCTGATTTGTATGTCTTGTAGTTGGTTCTGATATGTATGTTGTGTAGTTGATTTTGATGTGTATGTTGTGTAGTTGGTTTTGATGTGTATACCATGTAGTTCATTCTGATGTGTATGTTGTGTAGTTGTTTCTGATATGTATGTTGTGTAGTTGTTTTTTATGTGTATGTTGTGTAGTTGGTTCTGATGTGTATGTCATGTAGTTCATTCTGATGTGTATGTTGTGTAGTTGCTTCTGATGTGTATGTCATGTAGTTGGTTCTGATGTGTATGTCACATAGTTGGTTCTGATGTGTATGTTGTGTAGTTGGTTCTGATGTGTATGTTGTGTAGTTGGTTCTGATATGTATTTTTAGTTGTGTAGTTGGTTTCAAGTTAAAATCTTGTTGATGCTTCCAAGATGGGACCATCCTTTGCTGGAGTAGGAACATAGGAAAATGTTGTAATCACTGTTTATTCTAAACTTTGCTTGTATTCCTTTCGTAAATTCTTTAAAAAATAATTTCATACAAAACCCCAATAAGGCTGCCACAGCTACAGAAGAAAAATGCGTAACAGTAGGCTTCTCCTATATAACAGAAAGAGCTATTTATATGGGATTCTTTACTAAACTGGTTGTAAATTAAATTTGTACTGCTTTCTTCTAGACCTCAGCCCACAACACGTCAACAAATTACTGCTTTATTTTATACCTCAGCCCACGACTCGTCTTCCAAAAATGTTGCTCCAAAGTTGGCTGCCAGTAGTGGTCTTCGTTAGCTTAAGACTTAAAGAGAAAAGTATTGTTATTGTTCTTCTTCTAAACTTTTACCTATAAAGTCTGAAGTTCAAGTTGCCAGATGAATCTGATTGACCAGCAGTCATCTATGTTTACATGACAAATAAAACATACTTCTGTAAACTAATATTCAAATTTTCATGAAACTTAACTGGAGCATTGCAGTAGTTTCTTTCGGTCATTAAGTAAATTCATGTACTTTAAAAATCCAGTTGGCTGCCACAGCAAAAAAAGAAATAGACCAGAACTATTAAAATCAAACAATGCCTTACATTCCAAAGTAAATAGGTATGTCTGAAGGATACACGTATTAGTTTCTAAATTAAGATCATTTTAAAACAAATTTCTGGCCCAGTTTCATTCTTGAACAAAGAACATTTTCTTTGGGGTCAGTGTCCAAATACTGGGAAACAGTTGACTGTATGTAGCTGTTTTTGTTTTAACAATTTACACCAGATTGTAATGGACACTTGTTGTTTTGATTACTAATGGCAATCAAGGGCAATGTAAGGTTTGATATCACAGATGCTATTTTTTCTGATGCTTGACAATATTTGTCTTTCTTATTGAACGTGTTTTTCTCATTGGTGTCTATCCTCCAAGCATGTTTAAAAGAACTATAGAATTTAGTTTGATTGTAAGAGTTCACAGATCCAATTTGATTGTAAGAGTTCACTGTTCACAGATTCCTATATATCCTTCCTCAGGTTAGGAAAATTTGTTTTTGAGATAATGCTATGGTCACAAAGATCGGCCGGTATCCGGGGATAGGGGGTAATCGGGAGTACACCGCTGGTTTTGGCCATTTTTCCGACATCGGACAACACCGGTCAAAAAATTTGTCACACATCATTTACATAAATGGCACCGTCCGGAGGCCGTCTGAAGACCGTCTGGTTATCGTACGGCGTCTGTTTCCAAAGAGAATTTTTTTTGGGGCCGGCGAGGCAGTGAATATCGACCGAACATCTAATACTAATCGGCCGATTATCCTATGATGTCCGGGCGATAACCGGCCTATTCACCGGACATCGTACGAATATCGCCCGAGTATCCTACGGACAACGAACGATGCTTGTACCAGGCCCGGCCGAATGTCGGGCGATTGTCGGGCGGTGTGATGGCCGATGGCTACGTCTTCGGTCAAGAGGTATATAATGGCCGCCCTACCTGGCATGGTAAAAACGATGGCTGCACCAAGTAGACTACGACTGGCGATGCTGGAACAGGAATTGGCGCAAGCAAGACTTCAACACAACATGATACTGGCGGCGCTGTTAGACGAGGCCGAGAGGGAGCGACAGAGGGCCCCGAGGAGAAGACGGAGGTGGTGGGTCCGCGACTGGATCCTGCGTAGACCGCTGTTTGGCCAGTACGAGACGTTGATGCGGGAGCTCGAGAACGAACACGCCAGCGACTTCAAGTCATACCTACGTGTGGAGCCGGCACTTTGGCACGAGCTCCTCGACAGAGTGGGGCCCCGCATTACCAAGAGCCAAAAGTAATTATACTGTGAAATTGTGAAATTCTTGTGACTTGTACCTATTTTTGCAAACATGTGCTTTAAAAAATATTTTATTATGCATGATTTTAATTATATTTTACCACCTTCTTGTGTTGCAGGTGCCGAGCCCCTTTGGAGCCTGGCCTCAAGCTCGCCATCACACTAAGATACCTTGCCACGGGAGCCAGCTACCGAGACTTGGCGTTCGCGTTCCGCGTCGCCCACAACACCATATCGCTCTTCATCCCTGAGGTGTGCCAGGCGATCTTTGAAGAGTACCAGGCCGAGATGTGGAACACTCCCCAGACCCCAGACGAGTGGCGACCAGTGGCCGAAGGGTTCCGAGACAAGTGGAACTTCCCGCATGCCTGCGGGGCCATCGACGGCAAGCACATCGCCATCACGAAGCCGGGCAAGACTGGGTCGCTGTACTACAACTTTAAAGGCTTCTTCTCCATCGTCATGCTGGCTGTTGTAGACGCTAATTACAAGTTCATCTGGGCCGACGTGGGGGCCCCCGGCTCATCTTCGGACGCCGGGATATTCAACCGATCCCGCCTGGAGCCGGCTCTTCGCCTGGGTACCCTGGGTCTACCCCCGCCCGAACCCCTTCCCAACGACGACAGAGACATGCCGTTCTTCATGATCGGGGATGACGCGTTCCCGCTGAGGACGTATATGATGAAACCGTACTCCCACCGCTACCAGACAATCCCCGAGCGCATCTACAGCTACAGGTTGTCGCGGGCCCGGCGTGTTGTGGAGAACGCGTTCGGCATCCTGGCCCGCCGCTTCAGATGCCTGCTGACCACCATCCAACTCAAGCATGACGCTCCACAACATTATGAGGACCCGCTACCCCGGCCTGCAGAACCCGGACCTCGACCGGGAAGACGACCAGATGCAACTTGTGCCCGGGGCGTGTCGGGACGACGCTGTGATGCAGGATGTCGAGGCAGAAGGACGGGGCCCCAGGACGGGGCCCCAGGACGACCCAAGCTGGCAAGGAGCAGCGCGCGTACTTTAAGAACTATTTCATGAGTCCGGCCGGCAGTGTCCCGTGGCAGCATGTGGCGATACAACAATGACTTTGTGTATTACTTTCATTGTGACAGACACTTTCATTACATTCCTATTTTACTATGTCCCATGCTTGTAATAAATATGTTTGCTATATTTGTATCATTCCATGAAGTTGTTGCATTGAAATAAAATATTTTTTTCATAAATATGAAACATTTCTTTTGTACTTTCTTGTGTGTTAACACTAATAAAACACTAATAAAAGGTATACACTTAAAATACATTGGTTTGAAATAAAATAAAGAAACCTTTAAAGAAATATAATGGTTTGAAAAATTAAAATAAAAATCTGGACTGAGAAATAAAACAGCATAATTCTAATATCAATCATTGTGATTGTCTTAATAAAAAGTAATTTCACTAGTTAAATTTGGGGGACATATAGAGCAATCCCCAGACTTTGACTGTCATTACATTTTTTAAAAAGAAGAGCCAAATACATAAAGCAAAGTCTTTTCAGTTATTATTTTAGACTTTGTACGAATTTGACCTTTAAAACATTTCACCTTTGTTTTTTTTAGATGACCTTTATTATTTCTATTGTAAAATTGACCTTACTATTTGCTTTTTTTTTCTTTGTTATTGGACCGTTTATAACAACTTTATTTTATACAAGGCAAAACAGACACATAAATTATTTTAAGACCCAGGATTTTTTATTAAAACTCAAAGCACATTCTTTTAATATGCACAGTCACATGGTAATATAACATAAACATATCCAACGTCAATGGTAATCACATCAATAGATGCACATATAAAGTAATCACAAAAGTCACAGATCCCTGGCCATATCCTTGTCCATATCGTTATCCGAGTCGGACACATGGCTCACATGGCTCACATGGCTCCTCTGGTTTGAGTCTATAACTATGTTGTGCACATCGTCGGAGGGGTGGAGTGTCCTCTGCGTATCCTGAAGCAACTGTGACAGGGACTCAGTGGACTGTCTGGACTGCTGAGCGGGGGGCGTGTCCAGGCCTGAAGTACGCGTCGGGAGCGAGCTGCCCAAGGGTGACGTCATGGTGTCAGCTACGGTCCATGCCTGGTTCAGCAACGAGGCGTTCGGCGAAGTCCCAAACAGCAGACTGTCAAAGGAGGTGGCAGCTGGTGCAGGGGCCGAGTGGGCACGAGCTGGATACTGAAACATAGTAACATAAAAACATTACTACAGTGCAAAAGAAGACTATAAGTGTTAGGCATAAAATGTTCATATTGTAAAATAACTGCAATGAGATGTACTGTACAATGTAAAGAGCTTAGAAAAACATACCTGTAGTTGTGTGGCAAACTGCGGCTGCTGCTGCTGGTGGCCCCGTGGAGGGATGGAAGAGAGGGTGATGTACTGTTGCTGCGGCAACAAGGTCGGCAGCTGCGGCTGTGCTAACGGCTGTGGCTGTGGCTGTGGCTGCGGCTGCGGCGTGGGCTGGACCTGCCCCGAGATGTACCGCATGGCCAGCGCGAAACTGTCGGCCTGATACTGGCGGTACAGGTTCTCGGGGATCTCCGACTGTATGCTGACTAGCCAGTCAGCCCACGCCGCACTATCTGGCTTCTGGGATGCCTCCCGCATAGCCTGCACCTGTGAACAGAACATGAGCATTGCATTTAATAGTAAATACAAAAAAACTTGCATTCAAAAGTAATGGGATGTAAGTATAAGACAATGCTCAATGTGGCAATTTTATCATGTATTTACCTTCTCCTCCGTCTGCTTGGCTGACTCGGCACTCTTCTCCAGAAACTTAAGGAGCACTTCCTGCACAACCGAGGACTTCGCTGAGGGCTTGGCTGAGGACTTGGACTTTGAAGTACCCCTGGAAGTGCTGGGAGCTCCCTCATCTGCCGCCACCGACACCGACTCCACGTCCGACCCAGACTCGTCACCGCCCTCAGCCCCGGCAATCTGAAACATCAGCAAGCAAAAAATGAAAATGAGTTAATACCAATTGTCCATTCAGTATTATCTATTGTGAAATATTGAAATATTTATGAAAGAGGTAAACGCGACAAATTCTGCTTGCAGATGCTTACCTTTCCGCACGTGTCTGTCTTGGAAGTACGGGGCCTGTAGAAGGGGTCCAAGAACGAGTATCCGTGCACCTTCAGATGCTGGAGGGGCGTCAGGACCTTGGCTGCACCAAACCCGCTCGGTGTCGTCTTGACCGCATTCTTGAGCTTGAAGTGGTCTGTTCGCATGTTCGTGAAGCGGCGCATGATGTCTTCCACTGTAACACACAGAAAAAGGAAAAACATTAGGACATTTCTAAATTGTAATACATTTTTTAAGTAAAATTTTCACAAAATTCCAAAAATATTCAATATTTCACAATAGATAATGGTCTCACCTTGAACATTGATATCGGCGCTCAACTCGAGCAGCTTCGTGTCCTTGAGGTGGGTGTCCTTGTTGCTCTCGTGTGACACATCGTAAAACATAGGGTTCCCCTCGAAAAAAGACGCTATCTTCCTCATTATGTCGATGGGGAACTCTGGCTCCTTGCGGCGCCTCTTGGACTTCTGGGACAGCGACTGCGACTCGGACTGTGACTGGGGCAGCGACTGGGACTGCGACCCTGACTGCGACTGGGCCACAGACTCCTGCGACGCATCTGACTCAGCTCCGGCTCCATGGGTGCTCTCCTCGTCACTGCTGTGGTCCTCGGCGGGGGCAGCCTTCTTCTTCCTGGGGGAGGTTCTCCGAGGTGCTGCGGGTGCCTTCTTCTGCTTGCCCTTGCCCTTGCCCTTGCCATGTTCTCCTTCTTTTCCTTTGGGAGGCATCTTCTTAGCTTCTCAAGTTGTTGTTGTGTGTGTGTTGTCTCTTGTGTAGAAACGCGCTATAATGTTGTACACGGCGACTGACGGGGGTTTATATAGTCCGCCCGATGCCCGGCCGATGTCCGGTTCTAGCCGGCCGGTGACCGGCCGATGTCTGTAACATATCTGGTCCACACCGGTTCAAGCCGATCGGACATCGGTGGGTTACTTTCCAATGTGTAAACAGACATCGGCCGGATATCGGCCCATGTCCGGTCCCAAAAATTTCTCCTCTGAGGCTACATACACCGGCCGATTACCGCTCGATTCCCGGCCGGATATCGGACGATACTTAAACGATGTGTGAAGGATATGTGGCCGATTATGAAAATCTACGGGACACCGGAGAAATTTTAACTTCGAGTTAAAACTCTTCGGGCACCTCCCCGATGCTGCCTGAGAGCCCCGGCCACCGGCCGGCCATGTCTGGTGTCCGGCCGGGGACCAGGCCAAAATGGCTAAAAATCATGCCGGGAGTACATCCTAAGCCTAATCGGAAGGGGTTGTGACCAAAGCATAACTCATCCTACTTAATATCTCAATGGTCAAATTGATAAATTATTGAAGAGTTTATCTGAATTTCTACCCGTCCTGCCACAATGAGCACTCAGCATGGTGAGCGGACAAGTGGCATTTTCGTGCCCTGCTCCTCTCTCTCAGGGCCGCGCGCCGCACAGATAACTTGGGTACTGTGTTGATGAGGCAGTAAACATCAATTCAATTCAATAGACATGCTTCTCCAAATTTTAACCAATATGTGATACTAAATAGGTCTTACACTGTATTGTTGTTGTTTCAGATGTAGGCGACAAGCAGATAGAGGTTGTGGGACTGGAGAACTCTATGCACGCTGCCCAAGTGTATGCAGGACTCCGCGCCTCTGGTAAACGACTTGCTCAGTGCTCCTCTGTTGTGATCAGGTATGTACATGGATTAGCGAATCACAGACAATCTGGGAAATAACACGGAATACTATTTCAAACAGTTGTGTTGTGGTCAGGTTTATAAATGGAATAGCGAATCACAATCTGGGAAATAAACATGGCAAACATCTTGGTTGTGGTCAGGAATAGAGAACCATAGTTTGGGAAATAAACATGAAATACTCTGGCAGTGTTCCTGTTTTATGATTAGGTACATGAAATAGTGTCGAGCAGATGACAGTCTGGGAAATATACATGGAACAGTGTTGAGCAAATAAGTCTGAGAAATATACTTTACATAGTGTTAAGCAAATCACAATCTGGGAAATATACATGAAACAGTATTGAGCAAATCACACTTGGGGAAATATACATGAAATAGTATTGAACAAGTCACAATCTGGGAAATAAACATGAAATAGTATTGAGCAAATTGCAGTCTGGGAAATAAACATGAAATAGTATTGAGCAAATCACACTCAGGGGGAAATATACATGAAATAGTATTTGAACAAGTGCTATCTGGGAAATAAATATGAAATAGTGTTGAGCAAATAAGTCTGGGAAATATACTTTACATAGTGTTAAGCAAATCACAATCTGGGAAATATACATGAAACAGTATTGAGCAAATCACACTTGGGGAAATATACATGAAATAGTATTGAACAAGTCACAATCTGGGAAATAAACATGAAATAGTATTGAGCAAATTGCAGTCTGGGAAATAAACATGAAATAGTATTGAGCAAATCACACTCAGGGGGAAATATACATGAAATAGTATTTGAACAAGTGCTATCTGGGAAATAAATATGAAATAGTGTTGAGCAAATAAGTCTGGGAAATATACTTTACATAGTGTTAAGCAAATCACAATCTGGGAAATATACATGAAACAGTATTGAGCAAATCACACTTAGGGAAATATACATGAAATAGTATTGAACAAGTCACAATCTGGGAAATAAACATGAAATAGTGTTGAGCAAATTGCAGTCTGGGAAATAAACATGAAATAGTATTGAGCAAATCACACTCAGGGGGAAATATACATGAAATAGTATTTGAACAAGTGCTATCTGGGAAATAAATATGAAATAGTGTTGAGCAAATAAGTCTGGGAAATATACTTTACATAGTGTTAAGCAAATCACAATCTGGGAAATATACATGAAACAGTATTGAGCAAATCACACTTAGGGAAATATACATGAAATAGTATTGAACAAGTCACAATCTGGGAAATAAACATGAAATAGTGTTGAGCAAATTGCAGTCTGGGAAATAAACATGAAATAGTATTGAGCAAATCACACTCACAGGGGGAAATATACATGAAATAGTATTGAACAAGTCACAGCCTCGGAAATAAATATGGAATATTGTTGAGCAAATCACACTCGGGGGAAAATGTATATGAAACAGTATTGAACAAGTCGCAATCTCGGAAATATACATGAAATAGTGTTGATCAAATCACATTGTGAGAAATGTACATAAAATAGTGTTGACCAATTCACAGTCTGGAAAATATGTAATAGATAGAGTCCGGTCTCAGCGAGTTGGCTTATTTAAACACCGAGATGGGCATAGCCCATCGAGGTTTTTAAATAACCAACGAGCTGGGACAGACTCTATCTTTTTTGTAGCATGGTGTACTTAGTAACACTGTGACGTCATAGTGACCATACTCTAAATTCCAATATCCGGTAGTTGTAGTACGGCATAGCCACGCCCCTTTAGTTACCCTAAATTAAACGATTTAATGCTCTGTATTCATCAACGAAAATGTCACCGACCATGCTAAAAACATGAAATAGTGTTGAGCAAATCACAATCCAGGAAATATGCATGAAATAGTGTTGAGCAAATCACAATCCAGGAAATATGCATGAAATAGTGTTGAGCAAATCAGTCTGGGAAATAAATATGAAATAGTGTTGAGCAAATCACAATCTGGGAAATAAACAAGAAATAGTATTGAGCAAATCACAGTCTGGAAATATACTTGAAATATTGTTGAGCAAATCACAGCCTTAGAAATATATAAACATGAAATAGTGTTTAAGCAAATCACAGTCTTGGAAATAAACATGACATAGTGTTAAGCAAATCACAGGCTTGGAAATAAACATGATATAGTGTTAAGCAAATCACAGGCTTGGAAATAAACATGATATAGTGTTAAGCAAATCACAGGCTTGGAAATAAACATGATATAGTGTTAAGCAAATCACAGGCTTGGAAATAAACATGACATAGTGTTAAGCAAATCACAGGCTTGGAAATAAACATGATATAGTGTTAAGCAAATCACAGGCTTGGAAATAAACATGATATAGTGTTAAGCAAATCACAGGCTTGGAAATAAACATGACATAGTGTTAAGCAAATCACAGGCTTGGAAATAAACATGAAATAGTGTTAAGCAAATCACAGGCTTGGAAATAAACATGACATAGTGTTAAGCAAATCACAGGCTTGGAAATAAACATGATATAGTGTTAAGCAAATCACAGGCTTGGAAATAAACATGATATAGTGTTAAGCAAATCACAGGCTTGGAAATAAACATGACATAGTGTTAAGCAAATCACAGGCTTGGAAATAAACATGACATAGTGTTAAGCAAATCACAGGCTTGGAAATAAACATGATATAGTGTTGAGCAATTGACTGTCCGTAAAAAATAATGATAGAATAATGTTGAGTAAATCACATCTAGGAAATAAATGTAGAATTGTGGTGAGCAAATCACAATCTTGGAAATATACGTGAAATAGTGTTGAGCAAATCACAGTCTGGGAATATACTTGAAATATTGTTGAGCAAATCACAGCCTTAGAAATATATAAACATGAAATAGTGTTGAGTAAATCACATCCAGGAAATAAATGTAGAATGGTGGTGAGCAAATCACAATCTTGAAAATATACATGAAATAGAGTTGAGCAAATCACCATCTGAAAAAAAATAACAGTAGATAAGTGTTGAGCAAATCACCATCTGAGAAATATGTATGAAAGTCCTTCAAAATGGCATAGCTGAAAAAAGCTGAGTTCATCAAATATACTCGTTCATTGTGATAATATTTGTATTTTGCAGGAGCCGCAAGCGATTC
The DNA here is from genome assembly GCA_037043455.1 of Cyrtodaria siliqua. Taxonomy (NCBI): domain Eukaryota; kingdom Metazoa; phylum Mollusca; class Bivalvia; order Adapedonta; family Hiatellidae; genus Cyrtodaria; species Cyrtodaria siliqua. The sequence goes on from JAWPHD010000595.1 coordinate 329,475, forward strand.
CCAATGCAGATAGATGGAGAACCCTGGATGCAGCCCCCATGTACAGTAAGTAGGAACAATATTATTGACAGCGAGATAATGATGGAATATATTATAACTGTGAAAAATGATGGCAAAATAGGATGCAGATGAACCTGACCTTATTAAGCTGACATAGCTCTTGAACATTTCAAAATAAATTCGATGTTACTTTTAACTCTTTTTTTTTTTTTTATTTTGTAGCAAAGTTGATAAAGCTCACTGTTGGCAGTTAAATACAAAATCCACAATTTTACAACATGACGATAAACATAGTTTTACATAACCATTGTGTAATCGCCAGACTTAATGATAATGTACCAATATATAACACCTTTCTATTTCCAGATATCAGTTACCCACAAAAATCAAGTCCCCATGATGATCGGTCCCCCTTCCAGAAAGAAATCCTCAATATTTAAATTATTCAAAAAATAGCGGTAAGAACTTTTTCTAAAAGAGTAAAGAGTAAAGGCTATGATGAACTTAACAGTTGAATTTTGCCAGCTGTGTTTGAGGACCATGAAAATAAGTTAGCCCAAGTTTGAAGTCTACCATCCTAACACTTAAAGCTGTTTTGCCAGAATTGAAAGGCATGTGATTGTCAGAACATTTTAAACAATGCATTAATGATATATGATGCATTGTAGAAAAATTATAGTGTTTTTTTTCACAATTTTTATTCTTGTTTTGTTGTTTATAATACAAGGGCCAATTTACATTGGTCTTATATTTAATATTGTTTCAATGTCTCGCTTCACCAACCTCTGAAACTATCTCCATCTACAAGTCCAATACTTCACGATGGAAATAAACTCTGTCTTAGTCTATTCTATCGTTATTTGTCTATCTTATGTTTAGTTTGTTGCAGTTATACAATAGGAAAATATAATACCGTTTGACAATCTATGTACTATTGTTATTAGACAATAGGATATTCTCGATAAAGAAAATAAATTTGCACATAGTTATATTTTTATTTTCACAGTTACATTTTATTTTCACAGTTATGACCATGGCTAAGTCAATGCAATAATTGTACTGCATGTGTCGATTCAGTTTGCTAAATGATTAATGTCAAAGCCTTTTTTTGAAAATATAGAAGAGAAATGCCTCGCTCCTATTGTAGAATCAAACATCAATACCCCTGGGAGGTAATTTCTTGCCAGCAATAGAAGTAAGACACTTATTGCCGACAGACAGGCAACCCTTTCATGTGGAGTTATCATTGTCATGTGCATACTGCCTTTTACCAGAAGGGAAATCTCCCAATTTTAGGTGAGGGGTTGGAGTGGTATGGAGTTTTATATTGATCGATTTTGCTTTAAATATCTAATAATGCATGCCAACATACATATTCAATACATGTTAAGAAGCTGTACTTATTTCTGTTTTACAGGTAATACCTCCACCGTTGTCTAATGTTGCTCATCAGTTCTCATCAGACTTGAACATACTCAGCATCACATCTATAAATATCAACCAATCAACTTCAGGGAAGACCTTCACTTCATGTCACATGATACAAAGTGACCAATCAGCATGCTTCTGGAAAGCTATCTCATGATTATTCATAAAACGTTTTTATATTGATGTAGATGTTATTTTTTGGGTAAACCATTTTTTGATCATTGTTGAGTTTTAACTATCTTTGTGATTCCACGAATGTGAGATGTTATCTGTTAAAAATATAACGCATTATACATACATAAACCTAGGATTTCGCATTGATTATACACCTTAGGATTACGTATAAAGATGCATGCTAGCACATTTTTAAATAAGCTGATATTTGTGATTGAAACTTTTAGACGCACATACACGTGCATTTATGATGTTTGTGCAACCAGATTCCAAGGTTCTGTGCTTACACACTTAATGGGGAGCCAGAGAAGTCCAGTGTTCCCTGTTAACAAGGTAAGAGATTCTGTATTAAAGGCACATGACTTGAATCACCCTAAAAGTAACAGCCATGATGTCCGTGTTAAGAACCTGTATTGATATTGGACCTCGAAAAAGGGGTGTCTGGTTAGTAAAACATATAGATCTTGAAAACGGGCTAGTTAGTACAAATTTGGATAAAAATATGGATCTTGAAAATGGGAGGCGATCTGCTAATAATATTCCAAATACGATTAAAGCCATCATAAGGTGTTTGTGTTGCGTATCCCATGCACATATGCACTAAACTAGACTAGGTCCCATGAAAGAATCGGTTTAATTATTGTTAATGAAATAGTTTGGTCGGAAAAACTCGACGAGGCGGCTAGTTTTTAGTTCATAAGTCATTAATATTAGTTCATATATTTTAAGGCTATATTAAATTCTTGTTTTGTGATCTTACTATACTTTTATTAATACTATGTACACCGGCTAGCAATATGCACACCATATAAATTAATATTGATGATGTGACAACAAAAATACATGGAGTCTTGGTGTTTTCCAGTCCAAACTTTTTTTTAAGCAGTAATTCAACCGAACATAATATGTGGCTTGAATGTGATTATTTCATATTAAACTGAAGCCCATCAGGTGGTTTTTGTCTTGTGTTTGTATTGGCACCAATTACTCTTCTAGATCACCTTCAGTCCCTTTAAAATAGTTTTCTTTAAAAATAAATGTAAAAAAAAAAAGGTTGTCAGGAATCATGTACCGACTTATATGACACTTACTGTCCATTCTAAAAAAAATATATTTTGATGTAACAATACTGTTTGCACCAAATAAAACAGTAAAACAGAAAGATAAAGAAACAAACAAAAAAAAAAGAGCCAACACATTGAACAAATGCACAAAAAAAAGCCTTCTCAATCAAATAACTTCTTTTGAAGTCCTATATCGACATGATTATAATCTAAAATTTAAATACTAAATCTTTATTGCACGTGTATGTAAACATGGCTATTTTATGAGTATTATGTGAAGAAACATAATAATTTTATTTTTCTATAATTTACTATTTATAATCAAAGTAAAATCTTGAAAATTTCATTTTCATCACCGATTTAGTTCTTCTATGACTGGCTTGGACAAACGCAATGTGCTGCAGTTGAACAGACTTTGGATAGTAAATGAATAATGATAATCAATGCCCATAATCAACTTCTATGAAACAGTTGAGAATGAAATTGCTAAAAATCCAATCTTTTCAGTCAAGGGTTTTTCAACAGTAATGGGTATAACTGGAGGGGGACACTATCGCCCGGTGCTTAACCTAGGATATCAGGTACTACTGTGTACAGTGAATTTCCCTGTTAAAAACGAGACCTTTGACTTACCGGTATTCATTATGTTCTGACTAGAGTAGAATTACCATCAGGTGTCAAAACGGACACATTACGTGGCCCCGCCTTAATTCCATTAAGCGATGGGAAAGCTTATATCCGCGGGATTTTTATAGTTGTTACTGAACAAATGTGTTTAAACTTACCTATTAAATGTTTTAATTTTACAATATGCAAACCTTTTAAGCCGGAATTAAGGTTTTATTTCATACCCAAGCCAACCCTGTTTTCGCTTCTTGGAGAAGGGGTTGGATGGGGTATGAAAGTTATTACTCGGACCACATAATGACCTAGTCACAGGAAAAAACTGATGTACCCACTTTAATAGAGAACATAACAAAGTTATGTAAAAGAAAATTTTCAGCAATGCTCTTTTAAAAATAAAATAAGCTGTTTATAACAAATCAAATGAACCATCCAACGTGATTCCCACGTATGTCTATCCAACGTGTGTCTATCCAATGTGATTCCCACGTGTGTCAGAATAAGTAGCAAATACAGTAACCTTGCAATCATGAGTGTGAATTCGGGGACAGGAGACTATACTGCATACCGGGTACCAGTCTACTTGGTCCTGACCTGAAAAATAAATTGGAAACTGATTACCGAAGGAGGGTTCCTGACTACAAATACAGTTGATGGACTGGACAGTCAGCCCAAGAGTGTTATACACTGGCATATGTATCTGACTAACTAAAACTGCATTCAAGACTGAAATCTGATATTTTTTAAAGATGGCAATAACTGCTATACTCCACGCAAAAGAAACCAAGAGTATGTGTAATCTTTAATTAGTACAGAAATAGGAAATGCGTACGTCAGAATACATGAATTTGAGCACATTATCGGAATGCGGAGCCTGTCAATTTAACGAAATATGAGCTGGATGAGTTCATATAAAAGCAAAGAATAAAATATATAATTAAGGTAAAATATATGTGGGAACATGTCGCTAGTTATAACTGCTTGATAATAGAGCAGGGGGATTCTTTTGCAAAATAATTAATTTCGAAATTTACCTTCTTTAAATGGAAGTCTACACCTAGGTTAGGGTTAGGGTTATGGTTGAAATACAGTTTGAGCAGAATGAGAGATGTGGCAAGCTTTTTTTTTTTAAATTTTAATATCCTTATCAATTTGTCTTTGTGTGTTATGTGATGTTCCATCCATTTAACATCTTTAACATTCTGAGTTTTAAAAGAAAATTAGTTTGTTTACTTTATATTTAATATAAAAATGTAAATTTAGGTGTTACCTTTATATTTAACCCTTAGCCCGCTAAGCACAACTATAATTGCCTTTGCGTCCACTGTAAACCCAGATCAGCCTGCGAGTAACTCACAGGCGGATCAGGGTTTACAATGTCTGGCTGCTGATCTGTCATTTTCCCCAAAACACCCCTTTGTCACATGAATGGAATGGTCTTAATTCAAAGAAAGAGCAGTCCATTGTATATGTGGCGGGTTAAGGGTTAATATAAAAATGTATATTTAGGGCTCAACGTGAAACTGTTGTATCTTGCTCTTGTTACATAGAGATTATTTAACTGCTGGGATCGATTATAGGAAAATCCTTCACGAGTTGGTAGATGTGTGGTTCTTTTCACGAACAAGCGTATGCAAGTGAGTGAAAAAAACAAAAACACGTCTACCATCGAGTAAAGGATTTCGCTATAATCGAACACAGCAGTTAAATAATCAGTTTATTACATTTTAAATGAGTTTGTGCATGATTTTAACCGAAATTATTAGCTTTATTGAACATTATCGGTGGATGACGTCGACATCAGCAGCACTTTATTGACGTCATAACTCAGCGTCACAGTTAGTTATTTTTGTGTTCTGAGTTAGTTAATAATATTTAGCGATTATGAATATTCTTTCACTGAGAAATCCCAATCTTTCACCGATAAAAATATAATAAAATAGCTTCATGTTCACTCCTCGATATCTTCTTAAAAGTAGCCAAAGTAGCCGTGCAGCATTATTGTTTGTCCTTCCATGTATTTTGATATACCGTATAATCCATTATAAACACCCCCGGGGGCATAACATTTTTGAAAAGGGGGGCATTTATTTGCAACCAAAAACATAATTTAAATTTTTAAATCGGACGTTATGCTTTTCTGCGCCAAGAAAACCAAAGTCTGCATGTCGATCAATCGAGCAATGCATGAGATTGTAAGTTTTTTAGGAATTTTGTACGTTCCATTGTGAATAAAACAGATTAACTTGCATCTTTTGTTAAGTTTTAAAAAAAATATTTCTGAAAAAATGGGGGGGGGGGGGGGCTTTTATTAGGGATTATACGGTATATATAGAGTATATATAGATAAAGAGTTTTTGGAATCGTTAATGGTATATAAATGTCTACTTGCCTTTTACGAGACGTTTATCAGAATTATTAGGGATACAATACACAAACTCAGTTGCCATCTCTGTACATTACAAGTCATATAAGTTCTGATGTTTGGGTCATTCTGCTTCAAAATATATTGAAACCTGTGTTTGTGGTTAGAGTCGGGCATATATTGTTTCAAACTAAGATCTTTCAAATATGTTTAACACACAGTCGGGCACTTAAACATTATTTTAACTCGTATTTCTTAACACCAGCAGGCAAACAGCACTTCACATGTAGTTTTGGACATGGTCAGTTAACGGTCATTTAAAATTATTTTAACATGTATTTCTGGACACAATTTGATAAACAGCGCTTCAAAATTATTTTAACATGAATTTGTGCACATGGTCAGGTAAACAGCACTTAAAAATTATATTAACTTGTATTTGTGGACACAGTCCAGTAAACAGCACTTCAAAATTACTTTAACATTTATTTGTGGATGCAATCAAACAGGTCTTCAAAAGTATTTTAGTACATATTTTTGGACACTAGCTGACGGGCAAACAGTGCTCCAAAATTATTTAAACTTGCATTTGAATACAAAATCAGGTGAACAGCAAATCAAAATTACTTCAACACTTATTGCAGACACAATCAGTTGAACAGCGCTTCAAAATAATTTTTACTCGTTCTTAGACCCAAGCAGGTAAACAGCATTTTTAACATATATTTGCAAACAGCACTTCAAAATTATTTTTACACGTTTTTTGTGGACACATTTAGCATAGACTGCTCCACAGCGTTTGATTGAAGCACGGCATGCGCAGCAATACCGAGCAATTTTGTAGGCTGAAATCTGGCTAATCGTAAGGTCAATATGACGTGACGTCCAATGCAGTGTTGTCAGATCCTTAGTAACGTAGAGTATCGCAGCGTGATAAAGGCTCTGATTTTTAATAAGATTGAAATTACGTTAACATGACTGTATTTGTGGACACAATCTGACAGGCAAACAGCATTTCAAAATCAACATGTATTTGTGGACACAATCTGACAGGCAAACAGCACTTCAAAATTACATTAACATGTATTTGTGGATACAGTCTGACAGGCAAACAGCACTTCAAAATTATGTTGTAAACAGAGCTTCATAATAAGTTGAACCTGTATTATCAGACATTCTATGGTCTATTTTTGTTTGGCATTTCAAAGAAAGCTGTAAGGTGATTCTTTTAATTGGTTCATAGTCAATTCTTCTAACACATAGAAGACGGGAGGTGGTGGCATCAACATTACAAATTGTGATTGTATAAAAACAGGCAACTTTAGATGAAGCTGGGTGTTGACCTTAATAAAACAGCATGGGCTTAATGAGCATTTGATTCAGATTTCTTGCAATCTATTTGTTAAATAATAATATACGGCTTCAATTTCATGTAAAATAAGCACATGCATTCATTATGGCTCCCCCACTCAAACTTGGAAGGATGGTTGGCTCCCCCACACAAAGTGTGGTAGGGGAGCCATATTGATTTTGTGCTTTCTGTCTGTCTGTCTGATTCTCTGTCTGTCTGTAGGTCTGTGTCACAAACGATGTCCGATCAATAACTAGAGAATGGTTGGACCTAGGGTCCTCAAACTTGGAAGGATGGTTGGTCATGACAAGTAGATAAACCCTATTGATTTTAGGGTCACTAGGTCAAAGGTCAATGTTGCAGTGACATTGACTATCAAAACGATGTCCGATCAATAACTAGAGAATGGTTGGACCTAGGGTCCTCAAACTTGGAAGGATGGTTGGTCATGACAAGTAGATGACCCCTATTGATTTTGGGGTCACTAGGTCAAAGGTCAATGTTGCGGTGACATTGACTATCAAAACGATGTCCGATCAATAACTAGAGAATGGTTGGACCTAGGGTCCTCAAACTTGGAAGGATGGTTGGTCATGACAAGTAGATGACCCCTATTGATTTTGGGGTCACTAGGTCAAAGGTCAAGGTTGCGGTGTCATTGACTATCAAAACGATGTCCGATCAATAACTAGAGAATGGTTGGACCTAGGGTCCTCAAACTTGGAAGGATGGTTGGTCATGACAAGTAGATGACCCCTATTGATTTTGGGGTCACTAGTTCAAAGGTCAAGGCCGTAGGTCTGTCACAAACGATGTCCGATCAATAACTAGAGAACGGTTGGACCTACGGTCCTCAAACTTGGAAGGATGGTTGGTCATGACAAGTAGATGACCCCTATTGATTTTGGGGTCACTAGGTCAAAGGTCAAGGCCGTAGGTCTGTCTGTGTCACAAACGATGTCCGATCAATAACCAGAGAATGGTTGGACCTACGGTCCTCAAACTTGGAAGGATGGTTGGTCATGACAAGTAGATGACCCCTATTGATTTTGGGGTCACTAGGTCAAAGGTCAAGGTCGCGGTGACCTTGACTATCAAAACGATGTCCGATCAATATCTAGAGAACGGTTGGACCTAGGGTCCTCAAACTTGGAACGACGGTTAGTCATGACAAGTAGAGGGGTCACTAGGTCAAAGGTCAAGGTTGTGGTGACCTTGACTATTAATACGATGTCCGATCAATAACTAGAGAACGGTTGGACCTAGGGTCCTCAAACTTGGAAGGATGGTTGGTCATGACAAGTAGATGACCCTATTGATTTTGGGGTCAAAGGTCAAGGTTGCGGTGAAACGATGTCCAATCAATAACTAGAGAATGGTTGGACCTAGGGTCCTCAAACTTGGAAGGATGGTTGGTCATGACCAGTAGATGACCCTATTGATTTTGGGGTCACTAGGTCAAAGGTCAAGGTTGCGGTGAAACTATGTCCGATCAATAACTAGAGAATGGTTGGACCTAGGGTCCTCAAACTTGGAAGGATGGTTGGTCATGACCAGTAGATGACCCCTATTGATTTTGATTTTTTTTTAATTTTAATTTTTTTTTTGATTTTTTTTTTTTTTTAATTTTTTTTTTAAATTTTTTTTAAATTTTAATTTTTTTTTTTATTAATTTTTTTTTTATTTTTATTTTTGATTTTTTTTTTGATTTTTGATTTTTTAATTTTTGCATAAGATGTTTTAGGATCGGCCCTTTAAAAAAATAGGGTCGGTCGGGTTACTTGAACCACACATATTTTTTTATGTGGCCTTACTGATACAGATAGTAGATACAGTCACAGGGATATTGAATATCAAAACGATCTCAGATCAATAAAGAACAGTTGGACCTAGAGTCGTTTATGTGTTCGGGCGAGTGGGGGAGCCATACGTTTTTGTCCCATGGACAATAACAATTTCGTGTTAAGTATTGTTTCTGAACAAATTTGGTCTGGAAATCTAGACGACTCGGCTGCGTTTTTTTTTTTATCATAAATATTAATTTAAATATGGATTATATTGCTAACAGTTGAACATATAGTGTAAATAAAGTGTACTTCTATCCCACAAATATAACATATAGGGGCCTTAAAACATCCGATTTAAAATATTACTGTTAATGATTTGTACAACAAAACTAGCTGAGAATTGCATTATGGATGAGTATAAACTGGAATGTGTCCGTGTTTGGTGTTTGCTGTATAGACTGGAATGTGTTTACTGTATAGACTGGAATGTGCCAGTGTTTGCTCTGTAGACTGGAATTTGCTAGTGTATAATTAAAATAATTATATTCTGTATACCATTTAATGCTCCCAGGTTTGTCATTTTAATAAACTGAATTTACGAGGCAATTTTTATAGTTAAATCACACCTACACATATTAAAACTGTAAATGGGCAGCTGTTAGTAGATCGGTTGTTTTGAAAAAATAAATCTTCACTCTGTAATATTATTCATTTTTGAGGTTATGTGATTGTTATCGTTGATTGTTTAGATTATAGAAATTTATTGTTTACAGCGAGATATGATTGTACGTTTATTGTTTTAAGCAATAGGTGTTTGCAAAAGTTATTGTGTTGAGAGTGAGGTGATTGTAAATTTATTATTTTGAGCGATAAATGATTGAAAAGGTTTATTGTGTTGAGCAAGAGATTATTGTAAATTTATTGTTTAGAGTGATAGATAATTGTAAACATTTATTGATTTGAGCAATAGGTTATTGTTTAAAAGTTTATTGATTTGTGCAATTGATGTTTGTATATTAAAATAACTTCTTTTGTTTAAGTAAATGATACAAAAATAGGAGTTTGTTTCTACAACTGTGATGAAACAATTGCAAAAAAGGTTATTTTTGGATCAAAGGATTTAACTTCGGTGGAATATATTTTCTCCTTGACAGACTTCACTAAGCTTCGCACTAGTATGAAGAAGCTTTCTATTGATTATAGGATCAAAGGTCAAGGTCATAGTAACTTATACGTCTATTATAACTAAAGTTTTTGTTTGATACTTAGAATATAGATGTTGTTATGAAAAGGGATCAAACTTCAGACTAGGCAAATACAACACATGTTCTGTGGCATCACTAAGTTTAGCTATGCTACCCTCCAACAGCTCTTGTTTGATTAAAATGAATTTGCCTGCAGCCGTTTTTGTAGGTGTTTTGATTTTGAAAGGGACACACGGCAATCTTGTCATTTTTATCAAGCGGTACAATTAGGGTGCGGATATATTAATCCAGTATCATTTTTATTTCAAAACTGCTTGCATATAATTAAATAAAATTTTGAGATTTCATTATTTCTTCTTATTTTGCCATAGGTTTAAATATATTATTGTTGCAGTATAAACAACAGTAAGTAATATTGATAAACAGTTTGCTTTATAGTATTCTTATAATTAAGATTAATGATTGAACACTTCAAGGTATGCAGACCCGTGAGTTTTTAAAAATCAAGATTTCCGTGTGTCCCTTCAAATGCTAAAATAATAAAACTAAATTAAAGAATCAGAATAAAAGGATATGCGATATGACGACTGACTGTCACAGACTGTTGTGTTTCTCTAAAAAGGGCAAAGGTCAATGTTAAATAATGTGTAGAAGCAGAATAGAATAAAAGTTATTTGTTGGGGAAACTGAAGTTTTTATTTTATAAATACACTTTTTTTATGAAGATTTTTTGAATATCTGTTTCTGCAATGGTGTTGTGCTTTCATTTTAATTAACTATAAAATGGTGCTTTGTGCTTATACTGAATTTATTGCTCATAATTTATAGAGAAGATCTAGCTTTTTATATTAACATTTCACTGTGTAAGATGTATGCAAACAGAAGATGCTTACATGTAAAACAATGTAGAAATAATAATAAATTATATACCATTTGTGATTAAAATCTGTTCAACTTGCTCCCTAAATAATGAGATGATTGGTGTACAGATGTAACACTTGTTAAACATACCAATTAAATAGGTAATTAGGACTATTGGTTGTATTATGTGTTTGTATTACGATTAGAACGCATATCTGCTGGAGAATGAAAAACGTGCCGCAAGAAGGCTACATCTAAAGCTTTCGGTTCCTAAAACAGTTTTTCAGGTTCCTTAAGCTGTTTTTCAGGTTCCTAAAACTGTTTTTCAGGTTTCTTTTACTTAGAATTACCATATCTATATTACTCTTTCTTTTAAGTGTTGCATTTCTTATTGTTTTATTTTCCTGTGTGTATACACTAGTTGTTAATAATAGGTAATAAAACTAATGTTTTTGTACTTGTACAGTGTATTTTATTTTGTTCAGTTTTGTTAACAAATCCCGCTTTCTACAGATGGGCACATGATGAAATGTATCAATCTACCAGTTACACACTTTTTTTCGTCAATATTTTTTTTAAACAACTGTGGCCTTGTGTGGTTGCCAGGGTAGACTATATGCACTCTGGGTACACACATACAGCCCCTCTCCCCACTCTGCATTCATTTTGTCATTTATCATGCTCATTCCATGTCTTTATCATGACACCATGTTTATGCATACATGGAAACCATGGAAACGTGCTCTGCTCCATCATAAATGGAATGTGTACCTTAGAATTTGCAACAGTTCTGCAGGTAAGAAGGTTCTAGGCCCATTCTCCATATTTTATCTTGATGTAAATGGAGGATGAGCCTGGCACGTTCATTCCTGTTAGGCGCCATATAAACTTTCATGTATTGGTGTGCCTTAAAACCCAATTCAATTCAATTACACAACTGTGTTTTTTTTTGTTGATAATTCAGACTTGGATTGTGAAATATAAAAGATGCATTTTAAACTACATGGAAATGTAACTTTACAACCGTATTCATATTCAAACGGAAATTTTTCCAAAATAAAACGCTCTCGGTCCTTACAAACCATATTTGTATTCAAGAAACCTTTTCTGAAATAAAATGCTCCCGATTCTATTTCCACAACATAACCCTGTTGCAATTCAGGAAACTACATGTTTGGTGCTATGAGTATTCTGACAGTTTGACCCCGTGTGGTTGCCGGGGTAGAATACAGCCACTGCAATCTCACAAACACACTGTCACATGCAGAAGGGAAGGATTCCCCTCCCCACCTCTCCCTACATCATTCATATCCATTTTGTCATTTTTCATCATGCTCATTCAAGGTCTTTATCAAGACACTGCGTATGCAAACGTGGAAACGTGGCTCCATGGTAAATGGAGTGTCTACAATAGAATTTGCAGTAACTCTGCAGTTCTGCAGGTAAGAAGGTTCTAGGTCCATTCTCCATATTTTATCTTGATGTAGATGGAAGATGAGCCGAGCACGTTCATTCCTGTTAGGCGCCATATAACCTTTTATGTGTTGGTATGCCGTAAAACCCTATTTAATTAAATTCTGACTGTCATAAATGTTTATACACTTCTTAAAATAGTAAAAACCTCAACCGTTAATGAAAGCAATAGTTTCGTAATATTGGTGTTGTGATACAAATAATGATATGCTATCGGTATAATATAAAAAACTGAACTAAGTGTTGTGAAATATTAGGATGAGAAAATGATCGCATTTAGGCCAAATACATAGCAAGCCCGGATAGGCCAAATACATAGCAAGCCCGGATAGGCCAAATACATAGCAAGCCCGGATAGGCCAAATACATAGCAAGCCCGGATAATATTACTTTGGGAGCATGTTTCTGAGACATTGTTAACTTTTCTATTTGAATGTATTTCACTTTTTCTTCGGTTTTAATTAATTGCCTTCCTGTCTTTTTAAAGCCTCATCTTAAAGAAGCAGTATCCCTAGATTGTTAGACATTGCAAACACTGCCATCATATAGATGTCATATCCCTTCCTTTATAAAGACATTACTGCCCTCGTCTTAAAGAAGCAATAGTCCTTGATTTTTGAGCTTCCTGCTTAGCATGGCAGATACTTAGGGATCACTTTGTCCGTTGTCTGTCGTGGTCCGTCGCACTTTAAGCTGCAACCTAACCTTGGCCATAACTTGAAAAGTATTTGACGTATGTTCATGAAACTTTCTTTACAAACACAACGTCGTTAACCACTTTGCCACGGAGATGCCAAGTATTTGACCTATGTTCACGAAACTTCACACACATATTCATCTTACCACACATAATATTGTTACAGACGAACAATAACTCTGACTTTTATTTCAGCAGAGTTATGCCCCTTTTCATAAAACTTGAACCTGCAACCTTATCAAGCTCATTACTAGCCATAACTTTAAAAGTATTTGACCTGTTTCATGAAACTTCACACACATATTCGTCTTAACTGAAGGAATGTCGTTCATGTCCAATAACTCTGACTTCATTTTGGCAGAGTTGTTCCCCTTTCCATAAAACCTTAACCTGCAACATAACTTTATTGACCTATGGTCATGAAACTTTATACATTTTTTCTTTGTCAATTATCCAATGCGGAGTTATGCCCCTTTTTATAAACTTGAACACTTTACAAAAAAAAAAACTGCTCCATAATTCATGAAGAATTGCAACCCGGTGTCTTCAAAACTATATTGTTAGATTGTACTTGGTGAAATAAGCGCATGGCAGGTGAAACAAGTGTTCTGTGGAACACTGTTCTAGTTGAAGCCATTGTAATACTCTTATCTTATGAATGCTTATATTATATAAATCACAGACATATTAATAAACATATAGGAAAACTTCCTATCGGCACCAGTGAAGAAGCCAACATATCACATGGCATGTTGACTTTTCCTTCCATCTCATCTCTCATGTATTTATTGATTTTGATGAGATTCATTCAAAAGATTCATAATGAGTAAGTATCAAAATATAATGATTCTTTTTTACTTTCATCCTAAGAAGCATATAGAAAGCTGTTTAAAGGTAAAAAATCTCATCATTTTTGTCTTTTCTCTTAAAAAGCAAGGTTTGACAGTAAAAGTTTCCTTTGAACTCCTTTTTTGTTTCAAATGGTTGAGTAAGGAAAATACCATCATTAGAAGGAGAATTAAATTTGCGATGGGTTTTGGCATAAAATGAAAGGTGTATCTATAAAACTCTTCATGATACAATTGTTTAAAGTTGGGGCAACGTTAACATTTTGTGAAATTTTCGCACTGTTGCACGTGAAATTCAGTTAAAGTGCACAGTGTCCAATCTGTTTGTTATTAGGTCTGTGTATAAATGCAGTATTCCTTCCTTTATAAAAAACATAGTATTGCGCTCATCTTAAAGATACAATATCCCTATCTGTTTAAAGACATAACTCTCCCATCGTATGTAGCCACCTTCTCAACAAGGACAAGTAAACACTCCAATCTCAAAAATGCACTATCTGTATCTTTATAAAGACATTGTAACACTCTCACCTTTTGCAATATCCCCTTCTTTACAAACACATAGTAACACTCCCATCTAATACAATATCCCCTTCTTTACAAAGACATTGTAACATTACACTCCAAACATGCAATATATATATCTTCACAAGGACATTGTAACACTCAAATCTCACAGATGCAATAGCTGTATCTTTATAAAAGACATTGTAACACTCATCTTATGCAATATCCCTTTCTTTACAAAGACATTGTAACACTACACTCCAAACATGCAAATATATATATCTTCACAAGGACATTGTAACACTCAAATCTCACAGATGCAATAGCTGTATCTTTATAAAGACATTGTAACACTCATCTTATGCAATATCCCTTTCTTTACAAAGACATTGTAACACTACACTCCAAACATGCAATATATATATCTTCACAAGGACATTGTAAACACTCAAATCTCACAGATGCAATAGCTGTATCTTTATAAAGACATTGTAACACTCATCTTATGCAATATCCCTTTCTTTACAAAGACATTGTAACACTACACTCCAAACATGCAATATATATATCTTCACAAGGACATTGTAACACTCAAATCTCACAGATGCAATAGCTGTATCTTTATAAAGACATTGTAACACTCATCTTATGCAATATCTCTTTCTTTACAAAGACATTGTAACACTACACTCCAGTCTCAAAGATGCAATATCTATATCTTCACAAGGACATTGTAACACTCCCATCTTAAAGGTGCAATATCCCGATCTAATGAAATGGTAACACTAAATCTTTTAGAAGTAATATGCCTGTCTTTTAAGGCATGGTATATCTACCTTTTACAAGACCATGTAACCCTACTTGTCCTAAAGAAAAAATTAATCCCATCTTCAAAAGGCATATTTTACCATGTGTTTCAAAGGCAAAGGTATCATATATGTTTTGGTGCACCTTAAAAACCCCAATTCAATTAAATTCAGCCATATGTTTTAAAGGCATACTAATTCTGTAATTTAACATACACAAAATTAGTCTTTTAAAAATGTATTTGTTATAAAAAGCAAGTTATTTGGAAATAAATTATTTAAATATATGAATATTTTTGTGTCAAAATAATATACTTCACTTGGTGGGTTTTAATACACTCGTATGTTAATATTGTTACACATAGGACTGACCTGCAAATGTTTTTCTTTGGGAAGGGTCATAACTTATGTTGATAGAATTATGGACCGACCCTTTTTTGTATAAATGTTATGGCAATAAAATGTTTAAAATCAAGCCTTTGGGAAGGACTGTAATTAATGTTGATAGAACTTGTGACCCAATCATTTTTACATAAAAATTAAGGCAATAAAATATAAATCTGTTTTAAATCCGTTTATCACTTTCATAATCTATTGTTTTAAATAAAGCCTTGGTAGCCCGGTGGACAAGGCCTTGCGCTCCCTGGCGGAGGGATGGCGGATGGGAAACTTCATCCTTCATCTCACCTCCCTCCGAGGTTGCTGTTACAGTATAACATAATAATAATGGCTCAAACTGTTCAGGCATTCTCGCTTGCCAGAGTTTCACACCGGTACCCTTTGTAAAACCGTACGACTGGGGACAGTAGTGACTCTGAGAGGTGAGAATGTGTTTTAGGTGGCAGTGTTTGTTACTGCAAATAAAATGATACTGCATATTGGAAAAAAGGTCAATGCAACATAATGATGCTGTTTTCAAAAAGCAGCATTTTAAATAAATGTTTATATGAAATGTATGTACTCAGATATAACTTCTCTTTTTTTTAAAATCAAACTGTTGTGTACTTTTGCTTACTTCATTATGTAATAAGCATTATCAAACTATTTAAATGTAGCATATTATTATTATTATATCTTTTTTAAATAATATTTTAACAGTCTGTTGATTATAATATACTGTTTCTCTATGATGAACAAGATGGCAAATAGCTTGTACTAGAGTGGAAAGTCTTTGTTATTAAAACATGTGTCTAAATAAACAATATTGCGTCCCCTTGTTTTTTTTGCTTTCCTTAAAATAATTCAATTTCACCTGCTATAAAAGCAGAAAACTGAAGAGAAAAGGGCAAACACCTCTATTCTCAGTTTAGTTTTTCCGAAATCCTGGTTTCGTTTTCAGTCGTGGTCTGTTGTCCGTTTTCGTCCGTCTGTTAACTTTTTGATGTCAACGCTCAAGCCACAGACATATTAATAAACAGATAGGAAACTTCCTATCTTAACCAATGAAGTAACCAAAATATCACGTGGCACCTTAACCTTTCCTTCTATCTTCTCTCTCAATTATTCACCGATTTTGATGTGAATACATCCAAAAGATTCATAGTGAATAGCAAAATGGTATTATAATAATTTATGTTTATTTTCAAAATAAGAAATTGTATAAAAAAATGTTTAAATTTTAAAATGTCATAATTTTTCGCTTTTCTCTTAAAAAGCAATGTTTTGACATAGTCAAAGTTTCCGTCAAACTCCTTTTTTGCTCTCAATGTAAGAGAAAACAAAATACTATCATTGGCAAGAAAATTAAATTGGTGATGGTGTTTGGCTTGAATGAAACTTGTATCTATAAAACTCATCATGATATGTGTGTTTAAAGTTGGGAAATATTTTGTGAAATTTTCGAACTGTGCCACGTGAAATTTAGTGTCCAATCTATTTGTTATTAGGTCTGTGTTCAAGCACATTCATTTTACATCCGATCTCTACCAAATTCATACAGAAGTTATGTATCCATAAGGTCTTTGACACTTTTAGCCGAGTTATCTTCCCTTGAATGTACAAAAATGCATACATTTGCTTTGTCAACACTAGCACCTTCATTTTGCATCCGATCTTTACCAAACTCGTTCAGTAGTTATTTATCCATAAAATATTGGACGCATTCTTGAAGCAGCCAGATTCGATAGCTTATAGCTGGGTTATCTTCCCTTGAATGTGCAAATATGCATAATTTTGCCTTGTCAACACTATAGCTAGCACCTTCATTTTGCATCCGATATTTACCAAACAAACTCGTGATGTAGTTATATATCCATAAGATCTCGGACGACTTCTTGAACCAGTCAGATTTGACCGCTTCCCTTGAATTTACAAAAATGCATAATTTTGCCTTGTCAACACTCTAGCATTTTGCATCCTATCTTCACCAAACTCATGCGGTAGTTATAAATCCATAAGATCTCGGACGAGTTCTTGAATCAGCCAATTTCGATCAAATATAGCCGAGTTATCTGCCCTTGAATTCACACAAATGCATATTTTTGACTTGTCAATACTCAGCACCGATCTTTACCAAACTCATGAGGTAGTTATATATCCATAAGATCTCGGACGAGTTCTTGAACTAGCCGGTGTCGACCGTTTATAGCCAAGTTTTCTACCCCTGAATTTACAAAAATACTCTAGCACCTTTATTTTACATCCGATCTTTACCAGACTTATGCAGTAGTTAAATAAGATCTCGGATGCGTTCTTGAACCATACAGATTCGACCGCTTATAATTGAGTTATCCTGCCCTTGAATTTACAAAACCATGGATATGCAGTATATAACTGATGAAATTGTCCGTACATCTCCTGGTTTGTTGGGTAACAGACTGCCGGGGATTACCCTAAATGATCACGTGTGTATTTTACGTACATATCTCCTAGTTTGTTAGGTAACAGACTGCCGGGAATTACCCTACATGATCACGTGTGTATTTTACGTACATATCTCCTAGTTTGTTAGGTAACAGACTGCTGGGGATTACCCTACATGATCACACGTACATCTCCTAGTTTGTTAGGTAACAGACTGCCGGGAATTACCCTACATGATCACACGTACATCTCCTAGTTTATTAGGTAACAGACTGCCGGGAATTACCCTACATGATCACACGTACATCTCCTAGTTTGTTAGGTAACAGACTGCTGGGGATTACCCTACATGATCACGTGTGTATTTTACGTACATCTCCTAGTTTGTTAGGTAACATACTGTCGGGGATTCGTGACTTACAATGTCCAGTTTTACAGGGATGGCAATAGGGTAAGAGTGAGATTTGGTGCACACTAGAACCCGTTTCAACCTCCCCCAAGAAACCTAATATTAATTTTAAGGTGTGTATCCCAAAAGTAATTGCATTTGAGTAAAGATTGTAATGTGCACCTGTAATATCAAAAGATAAAACCACATTTCAGATTCATGCGTAACTGTTGGCGTTAGCTGCCAAATATTTTGAAAATGAATCAACCAAACTGATAAAGAAACAAACTCGCCAAAAGACGGCACAAATTACACCAAACAACCAATTACCAAAACTCTATCATGTGTTTGGGTCATATAATAACGCATAGTTATTTTCCGATTAGAAGTATAGTGTTTTTTTCACGGACTCTTAGAATACCCGTGATTGAATATGCGTAAAATGAATTATGAGTTGGTAACTCTCAATTAGACGCTCCAGTTTTGGGGTTTGGACTAGCTGGTTAATGCCGTTTGTTTTGTGTCAGTAGTTTGATTTCTCAAAATATGTAAGTTATATGTGTAACTCGTCGTGAGTAGGTTTAAACATGAACAGAACTGAACAGAACATATTCTTTATTCACTTAAACTACAGTTTTCCGTGGTACATGAAAGCATATATATAAATGCAATATACACGTGAATAATTATGGTGTATGACAATACACTCAAGTGATATGAAAACGCAACACGGAAATTTCCGCTATATATTGTATATACTGCACACTTAATTGCACATAATATTCCAAAGAAATCCCAAGATGTTTTTTAAAAAGAAAGTTGCAGTTAACTAGAGAAAGGACACAACTGTGATGTTGTAGACGTTTTAATCACACTACACTTTGTAACAAGAACTTCATAAATGTTGAAGTAGCTCTTTGAAAAATTGAGCTAGTTCAGTACTGTATTTAACGTAAATAGTTTGCAAAATGTTGCATCGTAAGTTTGCTCACATGATTGAGCCAAACGCGTACTCTGTGAAAAAAATGAAACATTGAAGGAATACTATTTGCTGTATTATTTGTTGTTTTAGTATTTTTTCCAAAAGGAAAGGTCTTACGTAGCCATATACCATTCGATTAAAAGCAGCATATTGTACATACAATATATAGCGGAAATTCCCGTGTTGCGTTTTCATATCACTTGAGTGTACATTCAAAAGAAATTGCATTACATAAATACAGATTTTGAACGTATAATAAACATTGGCTGAACTCCTATTAGCAAGTATATTGGTCTTAGTGAATCTGGCACTAACCACAATATAAAGTAGGGAATTACACGCAAACAAGAAAATCAATTTTTCTTAAAAAATAAGTTAGATCACCATTAAGTATTATTATTGTTTAAACAATTTATACGAAGCAAAAATGCTTCATTGACAAATTTGCTTAGCATGAGTATTTCTGATTTGTTATTACTTTGTAGGAGAAGCGTAAATTTATACATACTAGGTATATGTCTATAGAAACGCTTTAAATACAATGTTCTTAAATCTGAATATAAGGAACATATAAAAACAAAATGATACTCGTCTTCTACTTCATTTGAGTTGCAAAGCTGACATACACGATGATTTCTTTCAATTCTTTCTTTGCCGAATCGACCAGTATGAATACGTAAATGATGTGCCGATAAGCGTATTTTGTTAGAGATGTGCGTAAACTCCTCGAGATAATAATATCCAAATCAGGTTCAGGTGAGAAACTTTCTTTAACTACTTAATACACCATACGTACCTGATTCGTATCAACTTTGGCTCTGAATTCTTGTAAAAACTCATCTAGTAATCTTTGTTTAAAAAGACATAAGAATGTATTGATATTTTCTACATTTTGATCCTTCCAAAGATACATAAAACCATATTTCTGTAGCAACCTTTTAACCTAAAGAAATCAGTTTATTTATCCCTTTTCTACATCTAGTAACGAAGACTCTTACATAATTACTTTATAATGATATTTTCACTATTGCATATTTTAAACCAGAACTTGATAATACCTACATATCTCAGCTCCCCATAAACGGCACAATTGCTTGTGGATAGTTTAACTCCCAGTACTTGTTTACAGAACCTTAAATGTAAATGTTCCAACGGTTTAGACTTTGAGAAGCCCCAAACTTCACTGCCGTATTTTATAGTGGATGAAATAAATGCATCAAATAATTGTAAGGCTAGTTTCGGTATAGTATCATGTATTTTCAACTTCTCAGTAATAGCATTCATTGCCTTTAGACCGTTACCATATAGTGTATTTGTATTTAGAATAAAAGTATAGTTAAATGTTACCCCCAAATTGTTAAAATCGTTTACTGCTTCAATAATATCGGTCCCATATTTCCATTGTTCATGTCTTTTAATTCCACCCCGTTTGCGAAATACAACGAATTTTGTTTTAGCCACATTAACTTCGAAGTTCCATTTTTTACAATATTTTTCTAGCCTATCCAATGCTGTTTGTAAATCGCCTGGTGTAAGACCTAACAAAACCATATCGTCTGCAAAAACAAGTAACATAATACAAATATCCATTAACTTAATACCATAGTCTTGTCTGTTTTGAATAAAAAGTTCCAGGTCTTTAACAAATAGTGAGAATCTCCCCTTGTCTTACAATTTTTTTTCCAAAATTACTCAGTAAAGTTATTCCTCTGTAGTTATTAACATCGTTTTTATCATACGATTTATGTATCGGTATAACAAAACATTTTGTCCACGCCTCAGGAAATATTCCTGCATCCAAAACCCTGTTAACTATATCAGTAATATGTTCAGACAATACTTCAATAAATTACTCATTTAGTAACTCATCTTCCCCGCTTTAGCAATGCAATACATTTACATACCTCTTCGTGAGATATTCGTTTATCCAATTCTTCAAAAAGTGGATCGAAATCTTAAAAATCGTGATTCTCATTGATTTTTTTAGAATCTGTATGCGTGGAATATACAACGTCGGCAAACATGTCTTCGAAATATGTTTTAAAATTATTTAATGGTACATTTATATTTCGTCTTCCCTTTTTGCAATTAAAATAGCACCAAAACTGAATCACGCCATTTACATTTCTTTAATTTTTCAAAGTCCTTAGTCAGTTTAAATTTATAGCTTCTGGATTACCTTTTAACTTAAGTTCAACTATCGATTTTAATCATTGTCCACACATATCATTCGGTGCACTACTTTCAAGGCTGGGGTAGACGACAAGCATAACAAACTGCCAACTAAGTACAGGATTCCTGAATTACATAAAAATCCGTATAAGGCCCGCTTTATTTCGATTTCTAATGTCTGCACCACCACAAACATCTCCAAACTCTTACTGCCTTTAAAGATCACGTTAAACAATTATGTGCTAAAACTTATGAAAACTCTGGGATTAATTTGTTTTGCTCTATTAAAAATCCAGGAGACGTTCTTGATAACATTTGCAATAAACGTCAAGTTTCATCTATAAGCACTTGTGACTTCGCTACACTGTATACAACCTTACCACATCACCTTATCAAAGACAAGCTTATTGCTTTTATTAAAAAAAACATTCTCTAGGGAAAATACTACATTTTTGGCCTGTAATAATATTAAAGCGTGTTTTTATTAACGGCAGTTAGACAATTTAATACACTATGTGGACTTTGCCAAGAAGTTTGTGAAGCAATCATCTTCCTATTAGATACTATCTTCGTCAGGTGTGGAACGACCGTTTATAGACAAATTGGTACGAACTGTGCACCCCTTGTCGCAGATTTGTTTTTATATTGCTATGAAAGGGATTTCATGTTGAGTCTTTCACCAGATACCCAGGCAGATGTTATTGAAACCTTTAATGACACCTCTCGGTATCTGGATGGCATACTGAGCATTGACAACCCTTTCTTTTCTACTATGGTTAATAATATATACCCTAAAAAACTTCAACTTAATAAAGCTAATATTTCTGATATACTAACGCTTCTTTTCTCGATTTACAAATGGGAAATAATTAGCAAAATATATGCGAGAGAGATAATTTTATTTTTGATATTGTTAATTATCTCCAGTTAGATGGGAATATTCCCCGAGCAACTTCTTATGGGGTCTATGTGTCTTAACTTATTCGTTTTTCTAGAGCTTGTACTCGAGTTGAGGACTTTAGTATTCGTAATCTTTGTATAACTAAAAAGCTACTCCATCAGGGCTACCGTTACCATAACTTCGTAAAACCTTTGCAAAGTTTTATTATCATAACTCTGATCTCTTTCCAAATATAAAACTAATTTAAGAACTCTTCTGCGACAAGGACTATCACAACCTGACTTCTATGGTGACGTGATTTACAAACTTCGCAAGATCCTTGGTCATGATCACTTTCATACTATCTTTGTTAAACTTGTTAAAAGGTTTATCAAAAGAGGTTATGACCCTATCATTTTGTAACACACTGCATGCTTTGTGGTGGACCCATTTACAGTTCGCCACTATGCTTTTCTCTTTAATTGTGCGATGACCGAACAGGCTGTGGACCCTATGATGACGTCTACCTAAAGCCCAAAAGGACGGTGACGTTTGATATTTGTCTGCAATCTTGTCTTGTCGTGCCCTCAATGGTATATTCTCTTGTTGCTCTGGCTCCTGCTAAGCGATTGAGTACCTTCTTTGTGGCTTTCTAGGCTATTGTGTTATTTTGTATTTATATATACACGAGCATATTTGTGTTTACTTATATTGCCTATTAATGCTGCCTTGTTGGTTAGAGAATGGCGGGATTTGTTTATTTACACTGTCCCATTTTATTGGGATGACAGTAGGGTAAATGTGAGGTTTGGTTCAGCCTAGAACCTGGTTTAAACTCCCAGCGGCCTTTTTTTGCCACTGACCGTTTCAAGGCGGTAGCCCTATTGTCAACCTTTTTGTGTTTGTGATGTCTTATTTGGCCTTTTATTCATCTTTAAAGCTGTTCGTGGTTTCTGTGTGTGTTTGTGGTTGACTGTCGTCCTTGAATGCTACTTTTCCTGTTCGATTTTTATATCTATATTTTATATAAAAACGTTAATGTATGCAACTCTAGCCTATATTCATTTGATTTAGTTCTATTGTACTGAACCATTGCATCTTTATAGACTCTCTTTGCCTTCTTGCAATCTTCATCAAACCACTTATATGAGACATTTACATGTGTGAATTCAAAGTGAGGCCGTTTAACGCAACTTTTATCAAACAATGGGTCTGCCATTTCCTTAAGTATAGAACTGAATCCAGTTATCAAACAATCATACAATGGGTCTGTCACCTCCTTGAGTATATAACTGAATCCAGTTATCAAAGTACTATTAGCATCATTCCTGTTAGATTGTTAATATTAGGCAATTTCGAAATTAACAAAGAACGATAGGATTCCTTTTCTGCCTCATTCAATTGAACTTTTTTTTAATATATTTGTCACTAGTATAACAATCTGTTTTATTACAGCATGTAATAACACAAGTTAAAGATTCATGGTCACTACATTTATTGAAACAACCAATGGAAAAGTGTTTTACCTTGTCAAAGTTATTAACATTCAATAATAAATAATCAATTACAGTAGCACCATGACTATTTTGATATGTATGTGAACCGATACCATTGTCTTCCGATAACCTCCCATTAGCAATTCTTAGTGAGGTAGCTTTACACAAGTCTAATAATCTATTATCTTACGAGTTATTACCCTTGTCTAATGAGTAACGAGGTATCGGGGTATCTTCAATATAATCATCTGTGTCTAAATCTGGTGTAATGAGTAACGAAGTATCGTTTTTTTTCCAATATAATCATCTGTGTCTAAATCTGTGTCTAATGAGTAACAATGTATCGGGGTATCTTCAATATAATCATCTGTGTCTAAGTCTGTGTCTAATGAGTAACGAGGTATCGGGGTATCTTCAATATAATCATCTGTGTCTAAATCTGTGTGTAATGAGAAAAGAGGTGTCGGGGTATCTTCAATATAATCATCAGTGTCTAAATCTGTGTGTAATGAGTAACGAGGTATCGGGGTATCTTCAATATAATCATCTGTGTCTAAATCTGTGTGTAATGAGAAAAGAGGTGTCGGGGTATCTTCAATATAATCATCAGTGTCTAAATCTGTGTCTAATGAGTAACGAGGTATCGGGGTATCTTCAATATAATCATCTGTGTCTAAATCTGTGTGTAATGAGAAAAGAGGTGTCGGGGTATCTTCAATATAATCATCAGTGTCTAAATCTGTGTCTAATGAGTAACGAGGTATCGGGGTTTCTTCAATATAATCATCTGTGTCTAAATCTGTGTGTAATAAGTAACGAGGTATCGGGGTATCTTCAATATAATTATCTGTGTCTAAATATGCGTGTAATGCGTAACGAGGTATCGGGGTATCTTCAATATAATTATCAGTGTCTAAATCTGTGTGTAATGAGTAACGAGGTATCGGGGTATCTTCAGTATAATCATCAGTGTCTAAATCTGTGTGTAATGCGTAACGAGATATCGGGGTATCTTCAATATAATCATCTGTGTCTAAATCTGTGTGTAATGAGTAACGAGGTATCGGGGTATCTTCAATATAATCATCTGTGTCTAAATATGTGTGTAATGCGTAACGAGGTATCGGGGTATCTTCAATATAATCATCAGTGTCTAAATTTGTGTGTAATGCGTAACGAGGTATCGGGGTATCTTCGATGTATTCATCCGTGTCTAAATCTGTGTGTAATGCGTAACGAGGTATCGGGGTATCTTCAGTATAATCATCAGTGTCTAAATCTGTGTATAATGAGTAACGAGGTATCGGGGTATCTTCAATATAATCATCAGTGTCTAAATCTGTGTGTAATGAGTAACGAGGTGTCGGGGTATCTTCAATATAATCATCAGATACATCTGTGTGTAATGCGTAACGAGGTATCGGGGTATCTTCAATATAATCATCAGATAAATCTGTGTGTAATGAGTAACGATGTTTCGGGGTATCTTCAATATAATCATCAGATAAATCTGTGTGTAATGAGTAACGAGGTTTCGGGGTATCTTCAATATAATCATCAGCTAAATCTATGTGTAATGAGTAACGAGGTATCGGGGTATCTTCAATATAATCATCAGATAAATCTGTGTGTAATGAGTAACGAGGTATCGGGGTATCTTCAGTATAATCGTTAGTGTCTAAATATGTGTGTAATGAGTAACGAGGTTTCGGGTATCTTCAGTATAATCATGAGTGTCTAAATCTGTGTGTAATGAGTAACGAGGTATCGGGGTATCTTCAGTATAATCATCAGTGTCTAAATCTGTGTGTAATGAGTAACGAGGTTTCGGGGTATCTTCAATATAATCATCAGTGTCTAAATATGTATGTAATGAGTAACGAGATATCGGGGTTTCTTCAATATAATCATCTGTGTCTAAATCTGTGTGTAATGAGTAACGAGGATTCGGGGTATCTTCAATATAATCATCTGTGTCTAAATCTGTGTCTAATGAGTAACGAGATATCGGGGTATCTTCAATATAATCATCAGTGTCTAAATCTGTGTGTAATGAGTAACGAGGTATCGGGATATCTTCAATATAATCATCAGTCTCTAAATCTGTGTGTAATGAGTAACGAGGTATCGGGGTATCTTCAATATAATCATATGTGTCTAAATCTGTGTCTAATGAGTAACGAGGTATCGGGGTATCTTCAATATAATCATCAGTGTCTAAATATGTGTGTAATGAGTAGCGAGGTATCGGGGAAGCTTCAATATAATTATCAGTGTCAAAATCTGTGTATAATGCGTAACGAGGTATCGGGATATCTTCAATGTAATCATCTGTGTCTAAATCTGTGTGTAATGAGTAACGAGGTATCGGGGTATCTTCAATATATTCATCTGTGTCTAAATCTGTGTGTAATGAGAAACGAGGTGTCGGGGTATCTTAAATATAATCATCTGTGTCTAAATCTGTGTGTAATGAGAAACGAGGTTTCGGGGTATCTTCAATATAATCATCTGTGTCTAAATCTGTGTGTAATGAGTAACGAAGTATCGGGGTATCTTAAATATAATCATCTGTGTCTAAATATGTGTGTAATGAGTAACGAGGTATCGGGGAAGCTTCAATATAATTATCAGTGTCAAAATCTGTGTATAATGCGTAACGAGGTATCGGGATATCTTCAATGTAATCATCTGTGTCTAAATCTGTGTGTAATGAGTAACGAGGTATCGGGGTATCTTCAATATATTCATCTGTGTCTAAATCTGTGTGTAATGAGAAACGAGGTGTCGGGGTATCTTAAATATAATCATCTGTGTCTAAATCTGTGTGTAATGAGAAACGAGGTTTCGGGGTATCTTCAATATAATCATCTGTGTCTAAATCTGTGTGTAATGAGTAACGAAGTATCGGGGTATCTTAAATATAATCATCTGTGTCTAAATCTGTGTGTAATGAGAAACGAGGTTTCGGGGTATCTTCAATATAATCATCTGTGTCTAAATCTGTGTGTAATGAGTAACGAAGTATCGGGGTATCTTCAATATAATCATCAGTGTCTAAATCTTGTCTAATGAGTAACGAGGTATTGGTGTATCTTCAATATAAGCATCTGTGTCTAAATCTGTGTGTAATGAGAAACGAGGTATCGGGGTATCTTCAATATAATCATCAGTGTCTAAACCTGTGTCTAATGAGTAACGAGGTATCGGTGTATCTTCAATGTAATCATCTGTGTCTAAATCTGTGTGTAATGAGTAACGAGGTATCGGGGTATCTTCAATATAATCATCTGTGTCTAAATCTGTGTGTAATGAGTAACGAGGTATCGGGGTATCTTCAATATAATCATCAGTGTCTAAATCTGTGTGTAATGAGTAACGAGGTATCGGTGTATCTTCAATATAATCAACAGTGTCTAGATCTGTGTGTAATGAGTAACAAGGTATCGGTGTATCTTCAATATAATCATCTGTGTCTAAATCTGTGTGTAATGAATAACCAGGTATCTTCAATATAATCATCAGTGTCTAAATCTGTGTCTAATGAGTAACGAGGTATCTTCAATAGAATCATCTGTGTCTAAATCTGTGTGTAATGAGTAAAGAGGTATCTTCAATATAATCATCAGTGTCTAAATCGGTGTGTAATGAGTAACGAGGTATCGGTGTATCTTCAATATAATCATTTGTGTCTAAATCTATGTCTAATGAGTAACGAAGTATCGGGGTATCTTCAATATAATCATCAGTGTCTAAATCTGTGTGTAATGAGTAACGAGGTTTCGGGGTATCTTCAGTATAATCTTCTGTGTCTCAATCTGTGTGTAATGAGTAACGAGGTTTCGGGGTATCTTCAGTATAATCTTCTGTGTCTCAATCTGTGTGTAATGAGAAACGAGGTATCGGGGTATCTTTAATATAATCATATGTGTCTAAATCTGTGTGTAATGAGTAACGAGGTATCGGGGTATCTTCAATATATTCATATGTGTCTAAATCTGTGTGTAATGAGAAACGAGGTTTCGGGGTATCTTCAATATAATCATCAGTGTCTAAATATGTGTCTAATGAGTAACGAGGTATCGGTGTATCTTCAATATAATCATCTGTGTCTAAATCTTGTATGAAACAATCAGTATAAAGTCTGGTTTACACGCAGTTCTTGCGTTACAGTCCCCCTCGACCATTACGATGCCAATAGATTAATAATATCGAATATCAATTTCGTTTTCGTTAGAAAGGGTGTTTAGGTTGTCTTCAATACTATTAAGATTAATTTTAAAAATGTTCGTGCCAAGCATTTCATTGAATAAACACGCTTTATCGTTATTCCATTTATAGGAGTATTCAACGTATTCTAGATCGCATTGACTCTCTGGTGCACAGGCCGTAACTTAAAAGTTATGTTCATGAAACTTCACGCGCATATTCAGCTTACCCCCAAGGAATGTCCAATAACTCTGACTTTCATTTGGGGAGAGTGATGCCCCTTTCATAATTAGAAAATGCTTCCTAATTTATGAAGGATTTCACCCGTCTTCAAACTTGATAGCAAGGTTGTCCTTGTTGAAATTAGCTCCTGACAGGCGACACAAGTGTTCCGTGGAACACGCTTCTAGAGTTCCAGCCAGCCGTTTGATTTGGCACTCTCCTTGGTACATTTAATACATTTGAAAGCCTGAAAACGTCGATGTGAAATAATAAAACAGAAAATACACATATTTTCCGACATTGCGTATTATGTCGCGGAAGACATTAAAAACCGTGCGTTTGTATATTTATACAACGCGCGTGGTGTATTTCCAGTAAAATGACCACATATAGTTCTGCAAAAGACAGTGTTGAAAGGAGCCTTAATTACGGAGTAGGTGGACAGTCTCTGGCAACATTGATTGTTATATACTTCTCCGGAGAAACTTAATTACGGAGTAGGTTGACCGTCTCTGGCCACATTGATTGTTATATAATCCTCAAAATAATTTAAGGAGCACAAAATAGAACAGTAATAATTACATAATATTTAATATTATGAATTTCATATTCATATACAAACAAATAATGCATGTGTGTACAAGAATACAACTAAACTTAACAAATGCAAAAAAACAGTAAATTCTTCAATTGCAGCACTTTAAAAAATGACCAAAATCAAAACATGGTCTTTAACTTATTTTGAGGAGTATACAAGTCAAAATGTTTGTTATGGCGTCTAGATTACACAACTGCTTAATGGCACTTTGGTGTCCTATGAAAAACACTCTAAAGTCAAATAGCTTCCAAGATGGTCGCCAAAGTACTGAATTTCACCTACAACCCAAATTTGACTGTGTACATTTGGTGTACAACTTATAAATCCAGACTTCTGTACTATTAAATTGGACTATTACATAGTTTTGATGAGTTATCATGCTTTTTAAGATATAATTAATTAAAATATACTCAAACAGCGGGGTGTGGGGAAGCATACATTTCAGAAAAGTGAGGATTGTGTGTTTCAGAATCTAACAAGGAGGCGGACTTTCTTGCCACACTGATTACTAAATAATATGTTTCATCAGATCATCATCATGGTGCCTAGAACAATGACACCAAACCTCATAGTTCTTGAGCTGGCTGTAGACCACCCTCCACCCCAGGGGGAATTTTGTAGGGTATGCTTTTCTGAAAGAACATATATTAAGCTTCAAAATGAGACATGTGTGCCATCAGCGTTGGGGTTTTAGTGAGTTTTGGGGGAAAACGTTGCGTTTTTAGACGAAAATCGTCGAAATCTGGAATTATTTTTTAGAAAAAAAAAGGAATATATTAGAACCAATTTGAATTGATGGAATCTTTCTCGGAACGCATCTCTACGTGTCCCACCATATAATTTATGGATCCGATACTTATATATTGGGATTTTGGGTAAAAATGTTAAAAAATTGAATTAAATCGCTGATTTCTGTAATACATTGGGGGTATTTAACTAAAAATTAGAAATATATCTAATACAATAGAAAATGAAATATTGTAACATTTTTCGGCAGGTTTAAGGTCCAGTGATTAAACAGAAAAAAATTCCAAACCGCACGATGTTTGAAAATGCCTTAATTTTGGGGCGAAAAATGATTATTTTTGTCAAAAATCGCCGGAATCTGGAATTATTTTTTTAAAATTAGTTCGAACATAAACTTATCAAATTGAAGCAATAGAATGTTGCACAGCATACATATTCAAGTTTTTCCTGGCATCATATATAAAATATGTGCTCAAATATTGGCAATTAAGGGCAAAATGTTGGAAAAAATGCCAAAAATCACTGATTTCTGTAATCCATTGGGGGTATTGGATTAACATTAAGAAAAAAATGTTTAATACAATAGAATAAAGAATATTGTAACATTTTGGATAGACAAAGGTCCAATAATTAAGTAGAAAAAGTCCTGAACCATATGATGCTTAAAATATTGCCTTAATTTTCAGGCGAAAAATGTGTATTTTTGTCAAAAATCGACGGAATCTGGAATTATCTCTTGAAAATAGTTTGAACATAAACTTATCAAATTGAAGCAATAAAATGTTGCACACTATACATATCCAAGTCATTTATTGTATCAGATATATAATATATGCTCAAGTATCTATATTTTACGGCAAAACGTTGAAAACATGACTAAAATCGCTGATTTCTGTAATGCATTGAGGTATTGGGAAAAAATTAAAAGTGCATAGAAAGAATGGAAAAAAAATATTATAACATTTCTGCAGTCCAATGTACAATAATATACCAGAAAAACGTCTTCATTCTATGGAACATTCCTACTCTCACCTGGCGATATTGCCATTGACCAATCATATGTTTCCAAGGAGTGCATGGCACGCTGACATTTTATTTGCTTTTATAAGCAAACAAGCCTGCTCTAGCTGATACCTTATGGGAATTTGTTAAAAAATGACATGACCGAACCTCCCGAACAAATACACCACAGCATATACTCGTTCTTGAGCTGGCTGTAGACCCCACTCCCCCATGGGGGATTTTGTAGGGTATGATTTTCTGAAAGAACATACAATACGTTTCAAAATGAGACAGGTGTGCCATCAATTCTGAGCGTTGGGGTTAGTGAGTAACGTGCATGTAAACTATGTTACCTTACATAACACAATTTAAATGTACATTTAAAACGTTGAATATCAATTAAATCATAACCATTTAAAAAACATAATACATGTACTTTTATTAATATAAGTTGAGTGAGAAGCGCTTCAAACTTAATGAAACTATTATGTAATTTACGTTACACCACATTCATTACCAAAAAAACTTATTTTTAGTGCAAATAGGTTGCTGTAAAACTGGTGTTCGTCTGTAAGTAAGGGTTTCTATATATCAAAATGTTAATTAGACTGTGTATAATATGCATATGTATACTAGCCGAAATTTAGGTGTAACACAATAAAAAGAAATCAAACATGGCGTCCAAGATAGTCCCGTTGTGTCACAAGATCTGTAGGTCGGCCCAGTAGCCGTCGCCCGAGGGTCGCTCAACGCTATTTCTCTATAACTATACTGTATATAGCTCTAGGTGCCATGTTCGAGACCCGAACTCGGGAAGCCTTCCCCCCTGATACGACCTAGGGACTGAGTGCCACGCGTAGCGAGGACCGTTGCCGACGGCTGACCACCGTTCCCGTTGTGTCACAAAACCTGTGGGTTGGCCCTGCGGTCGTCGTCTGCGGGTCGCTCAAAGCTATTTACTATATAGCTCTAGGTGGCATGTTCGAGACCCGAACTCAGGTAGCCTTTCCCCCGATACGACCTAGGGACCGAGTGCCACG
Source organism: Cyrtodaria siliqua (assembly GCA_037043455.1). Lineage (NCBI taxonomy): Eukaryota > Metazoa > Mollusca > Bivalvia > Adapedonta > Hiatellidae > Cyrtodaria > Cyrtodaria siliqua. Next base: position 361,203 of record JAWPHD010000595.1, read on the forward strand.
CGTAGCGAGGACCGTTGCCGACGTCTGGCCACCGGTCACGTTATGTCACAAAATATGTGGGTCGGACGAGCGGCTATCGACCGAAAGTCGTTCAACGCTATTTCCCTCTATATAACTGTATATAGCTCTATGTGCCATGTTTGAGACTCGAACTCGGGTAGCCCTCTCCCTGATAAGGCCTAGGGACCAAGTACCACGCATAGCGGGGACCTTTGCCGACGGCTGGCCACCGGTCCCGTTGTGTCACAAAATATGTGGATTGGTCCAGCGGCCATCGGCCGGGGGTCGCTCAACGCTATTTCCCTCTATACATATATAACTATACTGTATAAAGCTCTAGGTGAGGTACGAGGTTCGAGATCCGAACTCGAGTATCCTCCCCGCTGATACAGCCTAGCGATTGAATGTCACGCGTTGCCGGGACCTTTGCCAACGGCTGCCCACTAGTCCCGTGGTGTCACCCAATCTGTAAGTCGGCCCAGCGGCCGTCGGCCGAAGTTCGTTCAACGCTATATCCTGCTATATAACTGTATATAGCTCTATGTGCCATGTTCGAGACTCGAACTCGGGTAGCCTTTCCCCTAATATGGACTAGCGACCGAGTGCCGCATGTACTGGGGACCTTTGCCGACGGCTGGCCACCGGTCCCGTTGTGTCGCAAAATCTGTGGGTCGGCCCAGTGGCCGTACGCAGAGGGTCTCTCTATTTATAACGTATACTGTATATAGCTCTATGTACCATGTTCGAAATGCCGGTAAAGTCGCCAGTTGGTACACGTTCATGTTCCAGAATGCTCTACACATAATGGGCTTTCAGAAAAATAGGGTGTACACAATTCCCCCTGTGGTGAGGGTTACTCCTACTAGCTTACAGGCTATTTATCGATTGTACCGGTATTATATATTTTTCTAGATTTAACCCAATACCCCCAATGGATTGCAGAAATAAGTGATTTCAGTCCTTTTTTCCAACATATTTAAGCAGATATGTTATATATGATGCAAGGAAACACTTGTATATTGTATGCTGTGCAACATTATATTACTTTAATTTGATAAGTTTATGTTAAAACTATTTTCAAAAATAATTCCAGATTCCGTCGATTTTTGACAAAAATACATATTTTTCGCCTAAAAATTAAGGCATTTTCAAGCATCATACGGTTCGGGACTTTCTTCTACTTAATTATTGGACCTTTGTCTATCCAAATATATTACAATGTGTCCTTATTCAATTGTATTAAAGTTGTTTCTATATTTTAACCCAATACCCCAATAGATTACAGAAATCAGTGATTTTTGTCAATTTTTCCCCAACATTTTGCCCTAAAATGCCAATATTTGGGCACACATGTTATATATTGTGTCAGGAAAAACTTGAATATGAATGCTGTGCAACATTCTATTGCTTCAGTTTGATAAGTTTATGTTCAAACTAATTTCAAAAAATAATTCCAGATTCCGGCGATTTTCGACAAAATACTCATTCGCCCCAAAATTAAGGCATTTCCAAACATCATGCGGTTTTGGACTTTTTTCTACTTAATCACTGGACCTTACCCTGCCTAAAAAGGTTACAATATTTCATTTTCTATTGTATTAGATATATTTCTAATTATTAGTTAAATATTCCCAATGTATTACAGAAATCAGCGATTTTATTCAATTTTTTACCCAAAATGGTGTGGGGGGAGTGTGTGTGTGTGTGTGTGTGTGTGTGTGTGTGTGTGTGTGGGGGGGGGGGGGGGGTGTTCTCCTACTAGCTCACAGCCTATCACTCTTAACATATTGTCATTCAAATAAAACGGAATAGTTTAAATAAAGAAATCTCCCGCCAGGTTATATTCCGAACAAACAAGGCAGCATAAATAGGCAATATGAGTATAACACATAGATGATCATGTATATAGGAATATAAAAAAAGCACAGAAAACCACTATGCAGGTACTCAGTCACTTGGCAGCATCCTGAGCAACAAAAAAACAACAACATTCGACAAGATAAGATTTAAGACAAACATTGAACTCTACCGTCCTTTGAGGATTTAGGAAGAAGTCAGCATAAGTCCATAATCTGTCCGGTCATCTCACAATCAAACAAGTAAGCATAGTGGCGAACTGTAAATGGGTAAACCACTAAACATGCAGGGCGTTGCAAAATGATAGTGTCATAACCTATTTCAACAAGTTAAATAAAGATTGTCTGAAAGTCATTATGACCAAGGATCTTACGAAGTTTGTAAATCATGTTAACGTATAAGTCATATTGTGATAGTCCTTGTCGCAGAAGAGTTTTAAAATTACTTTTATATTTTAAAAGCAGATCAGGGTTACGATAATGAAATTTTGCAAAAGGGTTTTCGAAGTTTATTGTAACGGTAGCCCTGCTGGAGTAGCTTTTTAGTTATACACAAAATACGAATATTAAAGTTCTCAGCTTGACTACAAGCCGAGAATTGTTTTCTTGATCTTCATCTCTCGATTTCAAATGATTACATACATTCTTAAATCAATAGTAAGAGATATGCCTTTAACTTTGACAATGTCAACTAACCACATTTGGATGTTGATGTACGTCGTGCTTCATCATATCGGGTTTATATCTCTCGGGTCATTTGTTCCTTAGAGTGTGTAACGACATCAAGGACTTCAATGACTGAAATCAAGAATGAGAAGAATGGTCCTATAGAAATCACAGACCGAATGACGCAATGTCACCGTAGATTCGCATTGTATCACAGACAAAGAGAAAATTAACTAAACAATGAAAAGGACAATACACAACACAAAGGGTGGTAAAGACATGGTTACCGACTTGGAAGGGTCAGTAGGCAATATGGCCCACTGGTTAGCTTACATCGATTTAAGTGTACACAGCCTAGCTAGACTTGGAACGGTCAGTAGGCAATATGGCACACTGGTTAGCTTACATCGATTTAAGTGTACACAGTCTAGCTAGACTTGGAACGGTCAGTAGGCAATATGGCCCACTGGTTAGCTTACATCGATTTAAGTGTACACAGCCTAGCTAGACTTGGAACGGTCAGTAGGCAATATGGCCCACTGGTTAGCTTACATCGATTTAAGTGTACACAGCCTAGCTAGACTTGGAACGGTCAGTAGGCAATATGGCACACCTGTTAGCTTACATCGATTTAAGTGTACACAGCCTAGCTAGACTTGGAACGGTCAGTAGGCAATATGGCACACCTGTTAGCTTACATCGATTTAAGTGTACACAGCCTAGCTAGACTTGGAACGGTCAGTAGGCAATATGGCACACCTGTTAGCTTACATCGATTTAAGTGTACACAGCCTAGCTAGACTTGGAACGGTCAGTAGGCAATATGGCACACCTGTTAGCTTACATCGATTTAAGTGTACACAGCCTAGCTAGACTTGGAACGGTCAGTAGGCAATATGGCACACCTGTTAGCTTACATCGATTTAAGTGTACACAGCCTAGCTAGACTTGGAACGGTCAGTAGGCAATATGGCACACCTGTTAGCTTACATCGATTTAAGTGTACACAGCCTAGCTAGACCTGGAACGGTCAGTAGGCAATATGGCACACCTGTTAGCTTACATCGATTTAAGTGTACACAGCCTAGCTAGACTTGGAACGGTCAGTAGGCAATATGGCACACCTGTTAGCTTACATCGATTTAAGTGTACACAGTAGGCAATATGGCCCACTGGTTAGCTTACATCGATTTAAGTGTACACAGTAGGCAATATGGCCCACTGGTTAGCTTACATCGATTTAAGTGTACACAGTAGGCAATATGGCCCACTGGTTAGCTTACATCGATTTAAGTGTACACAGTAGGCAATATGGCCCACTGGTTAGCTTACATCGATTTAAGTGTACACAGCCTAGCTATTATCCTGTCTCAAGCGCTTAAATTGAAAGACAGCGTAAAAAAAAGTACATCCCATCAAAAGGAAACCTCTAACAATAAAGTCCAAATCCAAAGAAATTAGGAAACGATGCACGTATATGTTATTGTAATATATATATATATATATATATATATATATATATTACATAATTAGAAACACCTCAGGATTAATTCAAAATTGTACTGAACAACCACACAGCAGTTGCAGCCAAATAGAAAACAAATCTAGGGTACGTCCAGAAAACTCGAAGGACGAAAGTTCATGCACCGTTTCAGGCTATCAGAAGGTGTTGTCGCAGTGGGTTGTCCGGCCATCGACAAGAGAAAAGTGAAGCGTAGAGACTGACTGTAGAGGGGTCAATCACCACGCATGAAGTGCGTTGTAATACTAAAGAGTCGTATCCTTTTCTGACGAATGTCCTTATTAATTTTGTAAAGTGGCCAGTAAATCCTCAGGACCACTTTAATTTCCTAAGTTTATAGATCACACCTCCACAGAGTCATCCTATTGTCATCCGAATAAAAACTGTACAGTGTACATAAATACATCTCCGCCAGGTTATATCCTCTAACAAACATCAGTTCCATACCTGACGAAAATATTATCTCATATGAAGATCAGTGCTTCACAAGCTTACACAAAGTCCATATTGTGCAATTGTCAAAAAAACGCTTTAATAGTGTAGCATACCAAAACATGTAGGGTTTTCTCTCTCGCACACGTCTTTTGAACAATTGCAATTATATTAAATTCAGTAAGGTTGTGTGGTAATTTTGTTTATACAATGTAGTTTGGAAGTGTCATAAGTACGTATAGATGAAACTTAACGCTTATTGCATGTTTCATCTCCTGAATTTTTAATTGACCAAAACAAGTTAATCCCAGAGTTGTCATAAGCTTTAGGCTAATAGTGTTTGATGTGATCATTAACGGTAGTAAGACAAACAGGTAACAGTTTGGAGATGGTTATATATACAACAGGCGTTATACGGATGTTTACGAGTGTAATTTAGGAATCGAATATTAACATAGTTGGAAGCTTGTTTTGCTTTTTGTCGTCTACATCAGCCTTGAAGTTATATGTGTGGAAACAAAATCATCATAGATTGAGCTGGAGTATTCGAGTAATGGCTGCCAAGTTCCAGAAATAAAGCATTGATGTAATGTAGGTGACAAACAATAATTACATTATCAGCTGCTTTATAAGCAGGAACTAAAACCAATGTATAACGAAATTCTTGGTATCCGGATGTCAAAATTACGAAACGAAAGTCTTGGTCTCGGAGGAAGTAAAGAGAGTCAAGCTGTATAAAATTGAATACGAGTATCTGTGGTTTTATGAATTAACTTTTACAAATTAGAATGGGAATTCGGGTCCGCAGTTGTCCCCACTACGCCATCTGAGATCTGAGCACGACATTCATCAAAATAATTAATTGAATGTAACCTATACGGCGGACCTTTAGAAAAAAAGGCAAATACGTAACTAACTAACAAGTAGCAACACTGTTACATCATTGTCGACGTTAAGGTCAGAAATACTATTTTTAATTGTGTTCTTTAATTCAAGTACTTATAACAAAAGATAGGAATTTCGGATTTTTTAGAATCAATACCTTTATTACGATATTAAATTCCTTGTCATGGGGTCATAGAACATGTTGCGTTTAGCTTTGAATTGAACGTCGATACATAAATAGGTCATATTGTGCGCAAAAAACTGATGCAAGATGAATAAATGAAGTAGTAATTAAAAGGTAATGTAAATATATAAAGATAAAACTATTAACATATAAGGGATGATATATATGTAAATCAACAAATGGCCGTCAACGGGTATATAAACAAGTAACTATATATAAGAACACATTATAATGAGTTATATAGTCTGATTTCTTTTAGGAAATCTAAAACAAGACTAAAATCTATAGTGTCAAATAACTAGTCCATAGTATCAACATTGTAGTACCTTTGACGCATAAAATCAAAGTCTACACATTCCAACAAGATGTGTTTGACCGTTAACGTTTAAACGAAAGTTACCATTCCAGAGAAACGACAGAACCACTAAATATCCTCCAAGTATAATTATCAATACCTTTCCATGGCAGATGTCAACCAACGCCTGCAAAACGTGACATAATTCCTCTCACGAAATTGGATTACAAAATGAAAGAGCGGGAACAATCAAGAACGACAACTACTGTACACAAATAAGAACTTCCGAACTGAAACCCCCATCTCTACCCAGAGTACACTCGTTCCTCATTTGACTCTGTCAACGTCGGACGTAGGGCGAACGGTTAGGTCACGTGATTATTCAAAAAAGTTATGTCGATGTTTATAATAAATCCTTTTGCGTGATCTGCAAAGATAAAATATAGACCTATATTTTTTTTAGTAGTTTTCTACTTTCGAGCTTCGGTTTGAAATGTTTACTTGAGGAGACCTAAGTACGTATTATTTTTGTAGTAAAATAGTCCCGATTAAAACTAAATTGTTTTCATGCATTATTTCAAATCTTGCAACATCTAATTTGCAGTTATTCTGAAAATTATATTTACACAAGAAATAAATGTTTCAGGCCAACATATTCCAATTTAACAGGTTTTACCAACATCTTGTAATTTAGTAGTTAGCAGAGTTATATGTGAGTGCAAGGAACGATAACTCTGCGTGAAGATTTGCTAAAAACCCACAGGGACCTGGAATCGGGAAATTAAGGATAAGGAATAAAACATTATAATATTAAAATGACACTGTTACATTATCATTACGTCTACGATCATGAGACCCGGATTTCACCCTTTGGAATAGAAAGCATAGAGAACAATGTCAATATTAGGGTTTTTAAAAATATTTCCTTGTTGATAAATATTATAATTAAGGCCCAGTGGTTATTGTCTGCAAGTTTTAGTTTTTCATTCACTTTAACTCTTCAATATGTTTAGGTGTTAGTGGTCTTATTGTAAACTATTCTGAGTCAAAAAAAGAAAGTGTGCACATATATTTTTGGAAATATACTGAAAGGAAAAAGAAACGCATAATCAACAAATTGCCCAAACTACACTATTATAACTCCGCCTAATATTCCTAATATTATTTTTGTACAAAAAGGGGCTATAACTAATTACAGAAAGGACAACTCTGTCATTTGGTAGACATTTTTAATCAAAGTATACTTTGTTACACGAAATTCATAAATGTTGAAATTGTGCTTGAAAACGTCAAGCCCGCATTTCAGTATTATGTTTAATGTTAAGAAATTGCAAAGTTTAAAGCCTAAGTTTGCTCACCTGCTTGAGTCAAATGCGCATTCTGTCGATAATGAAACTTTAAAGGGGTAACCATTGGTGTGTTCGGTACTGTTTAAACCTTCTTTCCGAAAGGACAGGACTAATGTCGCCCTGTACCATTCGATTAGCAGTAGCATATTAAACATACAATATATAGCGGAAATACCCATTATGCGTTTCTTTTTCCTTTCAGTATATTAAAAATTGTAAGACAAATATAGCGAATTGTTTAAAAACATAACAAAGGTATGCATTCATAAGGTAGCGATACCTTTATATAAAAAAATCTCCCATTACGTGATCCCGCCTTAATTCCATTAAGCGATGGGAAAGCTTATATTAGCCAGATTTTATAACGGATATTTCGACAATAAAACACGTTTAAAAACATGTTTTACTAAAAAAATGCGATAACTTGCTTAAAATTACCTATTTAATGTTTTAATTTTACAATATGCAACCTTTTAAGCTGAAATTCAGGTTTTATTGCATACCCCAGCCAACCCCGATTTCTCTTCTAGGAGAAGGGGTTGGATTGGATATGAAAATTAATACTCGGACCACGTAATGACTAACAGAGTTTGAGTTCCTCAATCTTAAAAAAGAATTAACAAACATTGCAACAGGTGAATATTTTTCATGAAGTTGAATGGAAAACAGTTATATTTCTTAATTGCTATTTTTCTGGAATTTCTCATGATTTTGACATGTATTTATGACGTAAAAGGTAACCGGGAAGTGGAAGATCTATTTTAAGTGTTTTCATTAGGAAGACTCATATGCAAATTGGAATGTAACCTTAACCCGCTACATATATATAATGGATTGTTCTTTCTTTGAATTAAGACCATTGCATTTACGTGACAAAGGGCCGTTTTAGGGAAATGACTGATCAGCAGCCTGAAATGGTAAACCCTGATCAGCGGGTGATCTGGGTTTACAATGGACGAAAAGGCTATTATAGTCGTGCTTAGCGGGTTAAGGACCTATTTCCAGCCTATTGTAATTGGGAGAGGAGAAAATGTTTATAGGTAACTGTGAATCACTGTTAGACATACTGTTTGTATGAGAAAATGGTGGTGTTAATTTTGTTTCAGTTGATGATGCCTCCCAATACAGCTTTTGTATGAAGCCAACATATTAAAACATAACTGCAATTGTTTCATTAGTTGTGTTTTGGTGTGTTTTTCTTCTAAAAACAATGAATTACCAGCAAAGTTTTGTATTTAGTACAGCTTACTTGTTAATTAGCTTTTTTTCTTCTTCATAAAAGTCAAGTTTGAAGTTTTATAATTATACTGTTATACCCTAGATACTGTTCAATATACAATGCTTTTCATACAGCGGACCTCAGTTTATCTACCTGAGTCATGTAGCATGTTAGCAGTAAGAAAGCAAGCTTTCATGCCTTTTCAATGATCAAATAGGTCATTAATACTATTCTGTGAAAAAGCGAAATAGTGGCCAATTGCGGATACGAACTACTCATATAAAAGATCCGTAGGGAATATTATTCGGAAACTGAAAGTCATGAATACGTTTGCTCACGTAGATTTTCAAAATATATATGTTGACGTAACATTTTATATAAAATTTCAGAAGATCTTGTTGGTAATCTGTAGATGTGCTTCAGTTAGATATAGCTGAATCAGTAGCATCTTAATTTTAACCGTTACATTTCCCCTTTTACCTTAACCTGCTACATATATATAATGGACTGTTCTTTCTTTAAATTAAGACCATTCCATTTATGTGGAAAATGGGTGTTTTGGGGGAAATGACTGATTAGCAGCCGGACATTGTAAACCCTGATCGGTCTGCGAGTTACTCGCAGGCTGATCTGGGTTTACAATGGACGCAAAGGCTATATTAATCGTGCTTAGCGGGTTAAGGGTTAAGTTAAATGATACGAAAGATATTTAATAATATCCAATGCCTGCATTTCCGACCATTACCGGCATATTTAATTCCAACCGCACTATTCATGTTTCGCCAGTTCACCAGTTATTTCCTTGTTTAGGCACGCACTCACTTTTTTCGAACTCGATATAACTATATCCAGATATTGTGAACTGGCTTTGTCGCTAAGGAACGTTTACTATTAGAGAAACTAACCCGCCAAACGTAGTAACAGCGCAATTAATTATATTTAACCGTTGATAAAAACTCCATCCAGGTGTTCAGGTCATATTATAATGTGTATGTGCCGATTAAAAATAAAGGTTTATTCACGGGTTTTAAAAACAGCGTGATTGAATATGCGAATTATGAGTTAGTAACTCTTAATTCGACGCTCCATTTTCGGGGTTCAGCCTGGCTGGTTAAAAACCGTTTATATTGATTCTGTAGAGTTTGGATTCTCAAAAAATGTAAGTTCGTCATCAGTCATTTTAGAAACGGTGTTCAGAGGATGTAAAATTTGGCTGTTGTTGGCGAGATAGCAACTTAAACTCATGTAATCTTTTTTATGTGGAACGCTGCGGCATCGTCAAAACCCAAAACCTCAAATCTAAAAATGGGAATAGAAAAAAACACAAACATGTTCTAATACGTAATTGTTTATAGGTGTTTATACAAAACACAAGACATTGTGACGATGTTCGGGTTAAGGAGTTAATAAATAGCATGCTATAAGTCATTGGGTGTATAGTTGTAGCCTATATTTATCTAGTCACTTTCGCCTTTGTTTGATCGCGCATGTTTATTTAGGCAACTACCAGTTTGTATAGAAATAAATGGTGTTGTCGCAATCCATAATCACACATCAAATGATGGACAATTGACTTGTTGTGGCAGGATAGATGGAGGTTGTTGTGGTGACCACACCAGATCACAAGGTTAGTATCACGGCCGCCAAGATCAATGGCAGTCGTGACTGCTTTCTGTGTTCGGTTGTATTATATAAGTTCACCAGGATAGTAGTTTAATATAATTAAAAATATATATTTTCAATTGTTTTAATTACTTATTTTTATTTACTTACTTACCATCATGAATGTGTGATGACAATGTTTAAGTGTCAAAACTGTCACAAGAAAGTCGGACAATTTTGGATATTTTAAGAAAACCACCTCTTCGGGGTAATACATAGTTTCGTAGTTCTGTCCCCACCACCCCAACCCATGAAAACTCCTGTACCAAGTATGCTTTATACTTGTTCTTGCGTCCTTTATAAACGTATAATATTACCCGTCTGGATTATGCACACTACTGTATCAAGTATGGCTTTATTTGTTTGTGTGTTCTTTGTTTGAGAATGTACTAAGCTTGGTTTATTGTCAATCGTGTGTCTTTTGCAAAAGTATTGTATATATGGGATATATCTACTCGGTATGGACCAGCGGTGATAATTGATGATAAGCAATGGAATAGACGTAATGTTATAATTCATGTACCACTGAAAAGATACATTCGTGTTACATTAAAAGCCGGACACCTTATTAAACTCGAGAAATGGTATCGTAAATGATTTAGAGGTCAGTTTTAAAATTGTGCAAATATTCTAATAATTAATGAGATGCAATGCGTATCCTTATATCATAATTTTGAAATGCGTTTATCACTGGATAGAGGCACGTGTAAACAGCTCAAACCAGAAAACCGTTGCTAACCCATAACCCGCTAAGAACGACTATAATTACAATGGACGTTGCTCGCAGGCTGATCAGGGTTTACAATGTCCGGCTGCGATCATTTTCCCCAAAATACTCATTTCTCACATAAATGGAATGGTCTTAATTCAAAGAAAGAACAGTCCATTATATATATATGTAGCGGGTTAAGGACTAATTTGAACGAAAAATGACAGAGAAGGAATATCGCAAAGTACCCATGGGTCCGTGTAAAAAGTAAGCATTGCATTCTGTATTGAGTATATTCTCCGCTATTATACAGTTCTGCAAGTTTACAGTGATGAACCATATGCGATTTGTAATATCATGGCTCTGTCATTTTTGGCTAGAATTTAAAAACGGTTTTCTGATTTTAATGTATAACATGTGAATGAATCTAGCGATAAATGCATTTTAATGGTTGTTTATATAGTCCGGTTTATAACTCCAATTATAACTTCGGGTCCATTTCTCTTTTTTACCGAGTATATTTCAAGTCTGGACTAATGCACGCTAATGTACCTAGTAGAACTTATATATTCTTTTGTGTGTACTTTAAGAGTATTATATTACACGTCGTGGCTATGTAAGATAATGTACACATACGACTTGCATTCGTTCTTGTGTCCTTAGTATGATACTCATATTACAAGTCTGAACTATGAGCTCTGATGTATCAAGTATGATTTATACCCGTTCTGGTGTCCTTTGTAAGAGTATCATATCAATAAGGTACACATGAAAGCTTCTCTTTAATTGCATCTTAAACACACAGTAGCGTTGCAATTTTAAAACCATTCTCACACGTCAGGGGACTACTGTGGAAGTCCTATCTATCTATACCTTTGAATAAATAGCTTACTTCATACCTCGACAAGATAACAGCTTTTTCATGTGCAACGCCAAACATCATTTGATGCGTTTTGGGATATACAATTTGTGAATTTCCCCTTTTGATGATTGTGAAATTGCGAATTTTATGCCATTTAGGACAATCACATGCATCTTGGAGGCAAGTTGGTAGACAGCATGGAGACTAAGGGTAAATAGGCGAAGAGGCTATCATTATGTTGACATAAACAGTAAACAAAATTAAATTGCAAAATACGGTATTTGAGAGTGACATATGCTACATATATATGATAAATGTTAACAAAGTTCGAATTTTTACGGATACAGGAGGTTTAAAACAGTATTGGCTCTACCCATGAAAAAGCCTCCACCACTAAATTTAGACCGCCATATATAGCCTAAATGTGCTGAACATGACTTAAAAAAACATTTTACCGACCAACCAATCAAAGTTCGGGCATTTGCTGTGGTAATTAAGGCACTTACAATGTTGAGCAAAGCACTTTTATACATTTATATTGTATAGGTTGCGCAACGGTTAATAACGCCTGACACAACACACGCTGCTTAGTATCGCTGCTGTCGGATATCTGCTATATGCATTTTAATATCGCTGCTGTTGGATATCTGCTATATGCATTTTAATATCGCTGCTGTTGGATATCTGCAATATGCATTTTCAGGAAGGATAAACCTCATGGACAACCAGAAAACTGGTACGAAACGAAACCGACCAACACATTATACGATAACCTGCTTGTAGAGAACGATGACATTGATATGGGTTGTGTCCCTGAGCAAGACACTTTATCTTGCTAAGTACTGGTTCTACCCAGGAAGACATCGAGAGTGATTAAAATAAGGTCATACAGCTGTCTTTCGATGTAAAACAAATAAGTTTAAACTAAACACAACGCAAGTTTCTATCAGTTGATTTTCTTTATCGCTAAAATCCGTATATTACATCAAAATAACGGAGTTTTGCGCCATCTATATTTATATATACCAACTATATACCAGGTGAGTGGGTATGTGATATTTATAGCATATTTATTCGAGTATATTCGATTTATACTGCTTCTCGAAGGCCGCAGGCCCGAGAATGCAGTATAAATCGCATACGAGAAAATATGCTATAAATGTTTTGTACCAGAGCCATTACGCATGTGCAAGAAGTTTTAGGGCGTTGCAGTTTTCAGTAAAAATACCAGCTCGATCCAATCAAGAAACAGCATTATCACGCGGCATGAGCATGACCCATGTTTTGATTATTGCAGCCAATCGTTTTTGTATATTATTGGGCAAATGCATTGTCAAAGGAGTGCTGTTTTGGTAATGGTTTAGTCGTTTTGATTAACAGATTATGTGTACATTACAACTGCGCGCGCGTAAAATTGAGTAGGCCATGGTATTACTGCCGAATCTGTCATTTATAGCACGGCTGAAATATACCGGCTTTTATTGCACGGTTTAGACTCAGACCTTCAGGTTTATGAAAATTATATCATAAGCAAGAACAAAGGAAAAATTAGAGCTATGGTACAAGTAATATTTATAGCATACTTTTTCGAGTATATGCGATTTATACTGCTTCTCGAGCCCGAGAGTGCAGTATAAATCGCATACGAGAAAAGTATGCTATAAATGTTTTGTACCTTAGAAATTGCAGGAATTTGACATTTTGATTGACAGGTTGTGTGTACACTTACAACTATGCGCGTGTAAAATGGAGTAGGCCGTGGTATAACTGCCGAATCTATCATTTATAGCACGGCTGAAATATACCGGCATTTATAGCACGGTTTAGGTTATGAAAAATATATCATAAGCAAGAACAAAGGAAAACCATAAGAGCTATGGTACAAATTCAAATGGATACTGGAACCAGTCGAACGTTTAGCTAGGATTGGTAATGAATGTCGACCTCAGGACCGGGATCGAATATCGAACTCAGGTCCTGGATCCAATGTCGAACTCAGGACTTGGTTAAACCATTTCGAACTCAGGTCGGGGAATGAATTTCAAACTTAGGACTGCACGCGAACCAATGTCAACATCATGACTAGGGTCGAATGTTTAGCAAGGACTGATCAGAGCTCATGTTGAATAAAGCCAACAGATCAAGTACTAAAACAGCATTCCTCCATTTTCATTTCTAGATTTCAAATGATTAAAAACATACTGAAATACGTGATAAGCGAGATGACTTTAACTTTTACATCCGTCCAACATCCGTCCACATTTAGATCGGGATGTACCTCGCGCTACATCATATGGGATTTATATCTCCCAGGTCGTTCGCTTTTTCCCCCAGCTTCCATTGGTGGAGGAAGACCCCAGGTGCCCATCCGGGCAATTTTCGTGCGAGGGCGGGCGCCTGAATAGAACCACCGACGTTCCGCAAGCCAGCTGGATAGCTTCCTCACATAAAGATTCCTAAGCCCTTGAAGGATCGAACCCACAGCGATGAGTGGCAAGTAATTGTAAGTCAGCGTCTCTAACCACTCGGCAATGGACGCCCCGCTACCGAAAAAGTAAAACATGTCTGCAACGAGGAATATCACAGCCTTTATGGAGATGTGACGCACACAATTTACCAGGAAATTCGTCAGAAAAGGATACGACCATTTAGTATTGCAACACACTTCACGTTTTGTGATTGACACCTCTACTGCGAATATATATATCTCTTGTGCGCTAACTTGGCAGCCTAGCAATATTACTTCTAAAACCCTGAAAAGGAATGTAGATGCATACACTTTCGTCCCTCATCTTTTTTTTGCCCTAAGCTGTTTCTCTTTGGCTGCAACTGTTGTGGTTGCTCAAAACAATTCTGGATACATCCTGAGGTGTTACTAATTAGTTTATTTATATGTATCAACACTATTTAGGTGTATCGTTTACTAATTTCTCTGGATGTTGACTTTATTGTTTGATGGGATGTAATTTAACATACATTGTATTATCAATTTGGGCGCTGAAAACAGGAACATAGCGAGGTTGTGTACACACACAATCGATTAAGCTTACCAGTAAGCCTTATTTTCTGACCGTTCGAAGTCGGTTAGCATGTCTTCACCACTCTTTAGTTGTATATTGTCCTGTTCGCTGACTATTAATTTACTTATGGACCTACGGTGCCATTTGTTTGGGTGGTTGTTTAGGGCCATTTTTCTCATTCTCATGTTGAACTCAGGACTGGAATCGACTGTCGAACTCCGGACTTTCACATATATAGAGCTGAAATAAATGCACTTAAATCCTCAAAAAAGTAAAACAATAACAACAGCAACAACAACAACAACAACAACAACAACAACAAAAACAAATTAATATAAATAAAATAAATAAACAAATAAATGAATGGATGAATGAATGAATGAATGAATGAATGAATGAATGAATGAATACATACATACATACATACATACATACATACATACATACATACATACATACATACATACATAAATAAATTATAAATAAATAAATAAATACATACATACATACATACATACATACATACATACATACATACATACATACATACATACATACATACATACATACATACATAAATAAATAAATAAATTATAAATAAATAAATAAATAAATAAATAAATAAATAAATAAACACAAATAGACAACCACACAAAAAAAGTAACACTTATGAAACAAAGAATAAAAGAAAGAATTAAAAAACAATGTTTTGCGCACACAGTCAAATATACAAGAAATATTGGAAACAATGTTCATTAGTTTACAGTGGTCATTTAACAGGGGTCGAAATACTACACTATACTATATAACATATTGAACTCCGGCGGGTCGACTTTCTAATGGTAGGAGTTGTAATATGGTTAACTGTATTGACATTTTGAATTTTGCGACCGTACGTTTATCTGTCGGGTTTTGTTTTTCACTTCGTACCCCGCTAGATGTGTTGCTGTTACTCCAACTACCATGTACTGCAATCTAACACTCGTTTTAGAGCATAATTGATGACACAAAGAGCTCTGCTGAACGTTATCTTATTTAACAGTGTCTGCACTGAACGTTCAAGAACCTTGTTCTGCTACTGATTGTATTTCTCAGAGATCTTTGAAGTACAGACTGGACACTTACTCAAATCTCACATAATCTCGTATGACAAACTGCAAAATCTCGTACTTGATTTTATTGCCTTATTGTTAAGACAGAAATAATGCAATAATAGCGATGCTATTTTTCTCTTTAATTTGAGACCGCACTCCTATAAAACATGGATGCATTATATACAATTACAGCAAAGACTACAACAACAACAGGAGGCCGGACAATTTGGAACCATTTTCAGGCTTTTGTTTCAAGAAATCACACTTTCTCTACAGTTACAGATGAAAGTACAAGCATGATATTTCGAGGTTTTCTTATATGACAGTATGACAGTATGACAGTCAGCGGACGTATTTACCACTTCGTTTCAACTAAGAATATTACATAGTAATTTATAACCGATGCAAAGGAGAGTAATATGACAGAGGACGTTGCGAATCGCTGTATTAGTACAAATCGATTGCATGTTACACCTCTATCGTTTCACTAACAATAATCATATACATGTATACGTATGACTTGTTATGGCAATTCTTCTGCCAGAGACAAACATAAGGGTGATTAATTTTAATATTCAGACAATAGCCCCTATCAATTGATACGCTCGATTCTTCTCCCTGATCTCTCACGTCACGTGTCTGAGGACAATCTATAATGGATTTTACGTTTAGAAAAGCACTAATTGCCATAACATTTTCTGTGTAACCAATATTACTGTCTTTCAGCAGTGACTGAGCTAAAAGCGCAATACATGCTCGTTTCTTAAAGACGTTGAAATTCAATCAAAAGTCTTCTTCTTAATTATCACTATTGAGCAGCTTCGAGCGGCAGTCCATTAGTGACAGTTTGCGTGACGACGGAGAATTAACGAATCGATTAACTCATGAGTTATACCCTACCTGGATAAATATCAAACACAATTTCAACAATAAAATCATAATGCATAGAACATGGCAAAAACAGTTTCAATTAGCCGAATTACAATCCATATCCACGTTAAATGACCTCCCAATGTTTTCTTGTCTAGTTTGTTAAGATTTGAATTCGTTCTATCAAATAACTTTCATAGAATGTTTGTGGGTTGGTTATTATTATTTTTTTATTTTATTATCTGACATTATGTTTCCTAATGGACTAATTACTTGGTTATTTCTTTGAATGGAATAATGAAACGAGGCTTTACGTCTCGTTAAGACATTGTATCAGGTTAAATTGGGACAGCAGCCTCAGAGGAAGATGAGGTTAAGATGAAGTTGTCTATCAGGCCTGCCTCCTCCAGGGACCGGTCTGTAAATCGATTAGATCTGCCTCCTCCAGGGACCGGTCTGTACATCTGTAAATCGATTAAATCTGCCTCCTCCAGGGACCGGTCTGTAAATCTATCAGACCTGCCTCCTCCAGTTACCGGTCTGTAAATCTATCAGACCTGCCACCTCCAGTGACCGGTCTGTAAATATATCAGACCTGCCTCCTCCAGGGACCGGTCTGTAAATCTGTCAGACCTGCCTCCTCCAGTGACTGGTCTGTAAATCTATCAAACCTGCCTTCTCCAGGGACCGGTCTGTAAATCTATAAGACCTGCCTCCTCCAGTAACCTATCAGATCTGCCTCCTCCAGTGACCGGTCTGTAAATCTATCAGACCTGCTTTCTCCAGGGACCGGTCTGTAAATATAAAACGCGAGGCCTTATCCACCGAGGTCGTTTAAAGTTAAGTTATATATTTTTTAAAATATTTTTAGCTCTACTGATCAAAGATCAGCAGGGCTTATGCCATGGTGCTGTGTCCGTCGTCAGTCCGTCTGTCTGTCTGTCCGTACACTGTTTTTGCGGCGACTACTCCTCTGAAACTACAGGATGGATTTTCATGAAACTGTACAGGAAAGTTGTCCATGATGTCTAGTTGATCCTAGTAAAAATTTACGTTGATGTGAAATCCAAGATGGCCACCAAAGCTGAAACTATAAGTGATATTGATATGGGACTTTTTCTAAAATGATCAGCATGATATGATGTTGGTCCTTGTCGAAAATCGTTTTGATTTGATTCGAAGTTAAACATGGATGCCATCGGTCATCTTTGTTTACATAGAGTTTTATAGTAAACGCTTGTAGCGACTACTTCTCTGAAACTACTTGACGGATTTTCATGAAACTTCAGAGGGATGTTGCTCTTGATGTCTAATTGATCCTAGCAAAATTTCAGGTCGGCCGGAAATTCAAGATGGCCGCCACGGTTAAAATATATTTTTATAAAAACAAGTTTGTAGCGACTACTTCTTGAAAACTATAAGTGATATTGATATGGACTTTTTCTAAAATGATCAGCATGACAAGATGTTGATTCCTGTCGAAAATTATTTTGATTCGACATTAAACATGCCCGCCAGCGACCATCTTTGTCTACATAGAGTTATATAATAAAAGCTTGTAGCGACTACTCCTCTGAAATTATTTGACGGATTTTCATGAAACTTCAAAGGAATGTTGCTCTTGATGTCTAGATGATCCATGCTAGCAAAATTTCAGACCGGCCGTAAATTCAAGATGGCCGCCACGGCTAAGAATAGATTAAAAAACAAATTTGCAGCGACTACTTTCTGAAAACTATAAGTGATATTGATATTGGTCTTTTTCTAAAATGATCAGCATGACATGATGTTGGTCCTTGTTGAAAATCATTTTGATTTGACGTTAAACATGGCTGCCAGCGGCCATCTTTGTTTACATAAAGTTATACAGTAAAAACTACTTGGAATGTTGCTCTTGATATCTAGTTGATCCTAATAAAATTTCAGGTATGCCGAAAGTTTAAGATGGCCGCGACACCTAAAAATAGTTTAAAAAAAAAGGTTTATAGCCACTACTTCTTGACATCTATAAGTGATATTGATATGGCACTTTTTCTAAAATGATCAGCATCGCATGATGTTGGTCCTTGTTGAAAATCATTTTGATTCGACGTTAAACATGGCTGCCAGCGGTCATCTTCGTTTACAGGAGTTATATAGTAAAAGGTTGTAGCTACTACTCCTCTGAAACTTTCATGAAACTTGACAGGAATGTTGCACTTGATGTCTAGTTGGTCCTAGCAAATTTCAGGTCCGCCGGAAATTCAAGATGGATTAAAAAAAACAACAAGTTTGTAGCACCTACTTCTTAAAAGCTGTTAGTGATATTGATATGGGACTTTTTCTAAAATGATCATCATGACCTGGTGTTGTTCCTTGTCGAAAATCATTTTGATTCGTCATTAAACATGCCTGCCAGAGGCCATCTTTGTTTACATAGAGTTAAGTAGTATACACTTGTAGCGACTACTTCTCTGAAAATACTTGACGGATTTTCATGAAACTTCACAGGAATGTTGCTCTTGATGTCTAGTTGATCCATGCTAGCAAAATTTCAGGCCGGCCGGAAATTCAAGATGGCCGCCACGGCTAAAAGTAGATTTTTATTTTTTTTGCAGCGACTACTTCCTGAAAACTAAAAGTGATATTGATATGGGTCTTTTTATAAAATGATTAGCATGACATGATGTTGGTCCTTGTTGAAAATCGTTTTGATTCGACGTGAAACATGGCTGCCAGCGGACATCTTTGTTTACATAGAGTTATATAGTAAAAGCGTGTAGCGACTACACCTCTGAAACTACATGACGGATTTTCATGAAACTTCACAGGAATGTTGCTCTTGATGTCGAATTGATCCTAGTAAAATGTCAGGTTGGCCGGAAATTCAAGATGGCCGCGACACCTAAACATAGATTTTTAAAAAAAAAGTTTGTAGCGACTACTCTTGAAATCTATAAGTGATATTGTTATGGGGCTTTTTCTGAAATGATCAACATGACATGATGTTGGTCCTTGTTGAAAATAATTTTGATTCGACATTAAACATGGCTGCTAGTGGCCATTTTTGTTTACATAGAGTTATATAGTAAAAACTTGTAGTGACTACTCCTCTGAAACTACTTGACAGATGTTCATGAAACTTCACAGGAATGTAGCTCTTGATATCTAGTTGATCCTAGCAAAATGTTAGGTCGGCCGGAAATGCAAGATGGCCGCCACGGCTAAAAATAATTTTCTAAAAAACAAATTTTTAGCGACTACTTCTTGAAAACTATAAGTGATATTGATATGGCACTTTTTTTCTAAAATGATCAGCATTACATGATTTCAGTCCTTGTTGAAAATCATTTTGATTCGACGTTAAACATGGCTGCCAGCGGTCATCTTTGTTTACAGGAGTTATATAGTAAAAAGTTGTAGCGACTACTCCTCTGAAACTACTATACATATTTTCATGAAACTTCACAGGAATGTTGCAATTGATGTCTAGTTGGTCCTAGCAAATTTCAGGTCGGCCGGAAATTCAATATGGCCGCCACGGCTAAAATAGATTTAAAAAAAACCAAGTTTGTAGCACCTACTTCTTGAAAACTGTAAGTGACATTGATATGGGACTTTTTCTAAAATTATCATCATGACATGGTTCGCACGCTGTACTACAGCGTTCGCACGCTCTACTAGAGCGTTCGCGCGCTGTAGCTAGAGCGTTCGCACGCTGTACTAGAGCGTGCGAACGCTGTAGTAGAGCGTGCGAACGCTTTAAATTATTTTTTCTGCATGTCACCTGCGGGGCTCCGTACATTTCTGACTCTGTCAACGTCAAAGAAAGTAGGGCGAACGGTTAGGTCACGTGATTATTCCAAAGAAATTATGACGATGTTTATAATAAATCCTTTTGCGTGATCCGTAAAGATAAAATATTACGGAGCCCCGCAGGCAGGTGACATGAAGAAAAACAGACATGGTATTGTTTATTTTACACTTCTTCATACACATTACATCATTATTCCGTTATAACTTGAATCGTCAATCATTAGGTTTCCACTTCTGGATTTTGGATTATCTATTATGCGGCCCTTTTGATTTTGATTTTGATTAGTAAAACGCGACGCTTTTAGAAATCGTCAGTAATATGGCAGAAATCATGTTGATAGAACGGTATCATATATGAATTTTAAAAGTATGTTCATTAATTTATTTATAAGAAATAAAACATTAATTTAATAATGTCTTTTTTTAAATTTATTACAATAATTTACATATTTTGTTCTGTTAATTTATAATATCTCATTAAAACACAATTTATAATTAATAGGTAACTTGGACTATCCTTATTTTTCTGTCTGGTTCTTCGTGTTTTTCTTAAGGAAAGAAGGAGGATGGAATTTAATTTTGCTCAATTATTTAGTTTAACCTTGCGAGTAGACACTAAGGTGTGTATATATGTATTATGATTTGTGCAGACGCATGACATAATATCATTAGTCAGAAGTTTGTTGCCAAACAGGAATTCTTTTGTATCGTTGACGAAATAGCGTAACAGCATTATGAAATTGTGTTGTGACCGGGATGGGTTTCTCTAATTCAATATGTGAAGTTTTTAAGTTGATTGAATAATAGTAGTCTATATTAATTTTTATTAATTAGTGAGAATATATAATATTTTGCAGATTCTGTGAACATCTGACATTGAAAATACCAAAATATATTTAATATTTGAGAACATGTTTTGTGAGAATCTTTAACTTGAGAATTATTTGAGAACTTTATTTGAGAATTGTAATAGCTTGTAACATGTTTTATGAGAATCCTAAATTTGAGAACTATTGGAGAACTGAAATAGTTAGTTGAGACTATTTAACTTGAGTTTAGAAATGTTAGAACATGTATTCAAATAATTGAGAATATGGGATATCTGACCATGAGAGTATCATACTGTATAGTTATAGCTTAACCTATTTGAGAACTATTTGAGAGCTTTATTTAAGAACTTGACAATATTTGAGATCTTAAATAGTTTGTTGAGACTATTGGACTTGAGATAGATTTAGAAAAGTGAGTAACATATAACACGAATCATTTCGCCAGTAACAAACATGAACATTCATACAATCTTTAATCTTAACTATAGGAACAGCTCAAAACCATTTGCTTACTAATGTTTTCGCCATTCAGTAGCAGTACTTTCATTGTTTGTGATGAGGTGCAGCCCTACGGTGATGAGGTGCAGCCCTACGGTGCCTGTGCTTTTTATTCTCATTCGTTTAAACGAAACATAAAACGGTTGTCAATAGAGTTATCGCACTGAAACGATCAGGGGTAAAAAGGCCACAGGACAGGGGATATAAACCAGGTGTTAAGGTGCACCGAACCTACTCTTATCCTATAAGGGTCCAGGGACAGTGTAAGTAAAGGAAATCCCACAGCTTAGTATATATTGTTGATGGTTTCATAAGTCTCACAGTTTTACCGAAGCATTGTGGTGTAGTGGTTATAGCGTCTGCCTTGTACTCGGGAGGTCGTGGGTTCGAGTCCCCTGACCGCGTCATACCAAAGACTTTAAAAATGGAGTAGTCACTTGTAACCCTTGCCTGACGAGCAAATAATGGGTAGTGCTGCGACTGATTGACCAGTGTCAGAATAATGTGACTGGCGGGTGGGGGTATCATGTCTACTACGGCGTGGTATTCCAGTGTGGCAGCACTATAAAGAAACCATTGAGTTCGCTGCTTCAAGTAGACATATCATCACATCACACAACAACAGACATTGTGCCTATAATCGTCAGGTAGGACGCCTGTCGTAGGTGGAGGGACTATACTCCTTAGAAATACACATACACACACACACACAAGTCAGACAGTAAGACCTATGCTTGCACAGTAAATGTCTTAGAAAGATAATAGTGAGTCTGAGATTTTTATTACACAATATAAAGATAGGGATACATACAGTCTACGAAGCATTCATGAGCGAATTTAATATAAGTCAAATGTTAATGTGTTCCTGACCTCACAGGTCGAAGTCAATCTGTATGTAAATTATAATCCTTCGTGGGGCATGCGTGTGTCACATGTTGAAATAGAGAAAATAATTTGCCTCACAGGATGATATAACTTACACCATCATCACGCTGAGGTAATGTTATGTTTGTTATGATGATTATAAGGATAATAGCCATATAAATCCAAGAGGTCGAAAAATCAGTAAGGGAAGTGTTAAATGTATATGAAAGACATTTGATTTGCCAGACACGCAAGTAAACAATTCTTCTGATATTAGAGATCAGAGATTTCACAAAGAGAGATTTCCAGGATAGAAAGTTAGTAAGTTGACAACAGGAGATTTGTTTGTATGTCGAATCCATTCTACCCACCACCATGGTTCATGAAGAAAGGAAGACGTTCTTTGGCTCGGATTAAAGTCAGTTGTTTTACCAATCGTTACAGTCAGGTTTGGAGCAACTCTGATGGGACGAGCTTACTTATTGTTCAGGGTGCTTGTTTCAGCAATAACAGGAATACTTTTAACAATACGTACATACATTATATATTATTGGAACTGGAAGTTTAAGTTGTAAATAAAAAAAAATAGCTTTGAAAATCGGTTGAGAAATTAATATTTTACAGTCAAAATATTTTTTGATGGGGCTTCTCCCGTCTAAATTCCTTGTTGCTTGAACAGCAGAACATTACTATTTGTTTGTTTGTTTGTTGGAATGGTGATTTACGTCAATTAGCACCTATAAGGTCATATATTACGGTCGATTTGTTTGTGATAGAGGCAGATCACTCCATTTTTCCTGGGTAGAAAATGAAGAAATCTCAATATCGTCAGTTAGCCTTAATAGTTTAAATTTAATTTAAGTTAAATTATTTTAAGTTTGTCCAACACATATAAACCATTTTTGGATATAAATTCTGAAATTTACTTTTTTCTACTTTTTAATGAAGCAGAATTTGTATTGAAAATACCCTGACAAAAAACAACTTGTGCACGTGCAAATGCAATTCTAATTTCTCAACTGATGTTTCTGTTTCACTGATTACAATTTATTCAGGCTGTGGTAGAATTTTGCCTGAGAATGCCAAAAAAAAACAACACATTGTCTGAATCAAGCGTCCCCGAACAATAGAGATTTTCCCTAATCCTAAACCTTTAGAAGACTAATCCCAACTATAACGGTAACTCTGTCGAGTGCCATATGAACTGACAAACATTTTCGGGTCAGGAACAGCCGTCGTTAATAACGAGAACATTCTGAGAAAAACATCACATGGATGCATGCATGTAACTTATCTAAATAACCATTAACTGCACCCGAAATTATATGCAAGGCCATCCTTAAAAAATATTTGTTTGCTGTTTCCCGACCCAACAGTTCATAAATGGGTAGGTAGATAGGTAGGTAGGTAGGTGATTTTTTTCTTTTGCAAAGGACAGTAAACACACTAAGAAATTAAAGAAAAATATACGGGAGATAGCAGCAAAAATATAATAATGTTAAATAATTACTATAAAAGGCTTTGGGTAGGGCCTTTTTTCACGAGGAGTTAGGGAAACAGGAAACCAACAATTGTTTATGGTCGGCCGAAATACAATTGTTTCGCGTAACAAACCAAAACTAATGTTTTTTTCAAATTTCCCCTTTATATATATACTCTTTTTGTGCAACCTTTCTAAGCGACACATTATCTGACAATTTACTAAAAATAAGTGTCCAGAATTTCTTTATTAAAGATAGTGCCATTCCGACATAGCTGAGGGTGACACATTGGGGAAAAAGCCAGAAAAGGAAAATTATTCTGTTATGAGATTTTAGTTAAATAATGTTCTAAATCAATATTATTTTTTCTGTCATATATATATTTTATTTTCAACCATATTACAATATTACAACATGGTATTCAATAGGGAGTGTTACATATTTTTTATGTAATATAACAGTTTAATTTAAAGGTCTATTTCTTTAAACAATAAAATTGAAAAAAAAACAGCATAAAAATAGCAGGTCAATCAAAAATATGTGTGATACATGTCCATCTTTTTCTGACGATCTAAATCAAAATGTAATCAATCAACTGGTTTCGAACACAAGACATACTGGAACGTTTAAAAGATACGTGTTTGTTCCAATTTGTCTGAACATGTAACTGATATTTCAGTTACTTCGTAAGTGATTGCTTTCCAGTTTGTTCCACAAGAAAGACCCCTATTAAAATAAATTATGTAAGTATAGTCAAAATCTTTCATCTACATACTTTAATAATTAAAACAATATCTAAGAACTGGTTTTATACTGATAAAATGTACAATAAATGTATGATTCCAAAGCAACACTGCCACAGTTAAATGGCAGTACTAATGCCAGCACATCATAATGGACCCAAATTGTAGTTTTCAAAAATAGGAAGAAAGAAAAACAACTATTTAAGACATAGGCTCTATTTTAGGATCTTTAATTTCCAATACTATAGTTATAAAACTAAAAATGTCATTTATAAAAAGTATTGGAAATTAAAGATCCTAAAATAGAGCCTATGTCTTAAATAGTTGTTTTTCTTTCTTCCTATTTTTGAAAACTACAATTGTATAACTATGACGATGACAGCACACTGTCTGATGATAGTAATTCACAACATGAACTGGTAATATGATTTTTACCGACTGGTTCTTAATAAAAATGAAAGCAAATCCGAAATTTCCAAATCCCGAAGATTTCCAGGCGAAATAACTGGAATTGTTTGATATTTGATTTCTTGTTGTTGTTAATTTTATTTTTCGGCAAAACACACCCACACATATACTCATTCTCTAAATATATCATTTAAATTTAATAATGTTGAGACTGAAGTGAAATGAAAATGAGCCTTTTGATGTTATGCTCAATGTTAACACTCATATTTAAAATATTTACCAGAAAACATCTCAACAGCTGAATGCTAGGAAAAAATTATCACGGTAAGGTAGACTCACTTTGTACCATTCGTTTATCAGGTTTACTTTTAATTACTGTCCACTAGCTTGACATTTTGATAGAGAAACTATAGGAAAACATTGAGAAAATTCAGGAAAGAAGTCTATTACATACAATAACAAGGATAAAGAAAAGGCAAGGCGTATGTCATCACAAACACAAAAGGGTTGATGATAGGGCTACAGTCTTGGAACGGTCAGTGGTAAAATGCGGCTAGGGGTTTAACCAAGTTCAAGGGTACACCAAACTCACTATTAGCCTAGTGTTATCCCAGTAAAACGGTACAGTGTATATTCTCTTACTATTTAGCATTAGTAGGCAATACAAGTATAACACAAAGATGATCATGTACATATGAATATAACAAACAATAGCATGTTAAGCCACAAAGAAAGTGCTAAATGACTGGGCAGAAGCCAGAGCAATAAGAGAACAAACCGTTAAGGGTACAAGACAGGTTTGGAGACAAACATCAAACGTTAAACGCATCAGGTTTATCATTACTTTATGTTAGGCTAATGTGAATAGCTGGTCTAGGGTTTATGAAACGGCAAATAAACAAGGTCTGGGGTATCTGCATGATTTATCCGTCCGACCCGATCGAAAATAATACGTAAATCGACGGGATTTAAGATTTGTTTTGATCATAGATCTTAAATTACAGAAAAAGATTATAACACAGGTTTTTTCATCGATTGCTCTGATATAGCGATGTTTGCATAACAGTGCAGTATATGATTTATATCAATGTGCGTCTAAACACAGATGTTTGTGTTCCACATGAAGTACCGGCAGATATACCTCGGTGTTCTGTTTTTGTCCTCTACTATGTATGCTGTATAAAAGTGCCACTATACACAGACAATCAAGCGACCTCTACAGTGTATGCTTTATATCTATGTGTCTTCTTCTTCTTCTTCTTCTTCTTCTTCTTCTTCTTCTTCTTCTTCTTCTTCTTCTTCTTCTTCTTCTTCTTCTTCTTCTTCTTCTTCTTTTTCTTCTTCTTCTTCTTCTTCTTCTTCTTCTTCTTCTTCTTCTTCTTCTCCTTGTTTCTTCTTCCATTGAAGAGCTGGGTTCTTGATGGAACGTCAAGTAGCTCTGCAGGACTGCGCATGTTGAACTGGCACAAACATTGTCCCATAATGACTTATTTACAATTAAACGTCTGTTAAAACTATTTACAATGTCACTGGTGATGTTTCAGCAATGTGGGTCGACTGCTGGCTTGTACGGAAGCCTTCTATCGACTCTGACTCTTCAACATGGGCTGGTATGGCATTCCAGACTACGATGAATCTTGGGAAGAATGTCTGTCTGTAGACGTCGTCGGTGATTCTTGACTGGTAGAACGTATGCCCGCCACGGGTTCTTCTATCTCCACTTCATAGGAAATTGCACTTGTCAATATCTACCAGGTCATGCTGGATTCTGTACAACATGCATAGTCTATTGTCTTGTCATCGTTACTGCAGTGAGTCCACTCTAAGTCATTGAGCATCTTAGTCACACGACCATAAGTCCGCGTTGAATAGTCGTTGGGGACATATCTGGCGGCTCGACTCTGGATTTGTTCTAGTGAGTTTTTGTGATTCTGGGTCACGGGATCCCTAACAGTCGATGCGTACTCCAAGATAGGTTGTACTAGTGTTGTGTAGCTCGCCGCTGCTTTCCGCTGGTCTGGTGCACTCCTTCAGGTTGGTTCTAACAAATCATAGGGTCCTATTGCCTTGGCCTGTTACGGTCTCAATATGTGTTCCACATGAAGAACCAGAAGGTATAACTCGGGTATAACG
Organism: Cyrtodaria siliqua; assembly: GCA_037043455.1. NCBI lineage: Eukaryota > Metazoa > Mollusca > Bivalvia > Adapedonta > Hiatellidae > Cyrtodaria > Cyrtodaria siliqua. The sequence continues at coordinate 388,580 of JAWPHD010000595.1, forward strand.
GTTATTTGTGTTCTAGGATTTATGTTTTATGTCAATGTGTCACTGTTACAAAGATGTGTTTATTCCAAATGTAGTACGACCATGAACCTCGGAGTTCTGTTTTGTTTCTTTTACAAAGTATGCTTTATGTCAATGTGCGTCTACACTTAGTGCGCGTGCGTGTTCTTGATTTATTATTTATTGCCGATCATGCCAATATGAATTTGTTAATATTAAGCCAGTATGTATTTAGGTTTTCGTTATCACAAACGTCGTACATCTTTCTCAAAATGGTATCATTACAACGGAAATCTATTTGAGAATTTCAACACCAACTTTAAAATATGTTTGCGACCAGAAACATCACAACATTTATCTTAACGGAGATGTGGTCTATACACTCCGGAAGTTAAAGGGATCTAACGGATTTCCTGACCACTTTACAACATTAATCAGGAAATTCGTCAGAAAAAATATACAACCCTTTAGTATTGCAACGCACTTCATGTTTAGTGATTGGCCCCTCTACAGTCAGTCATCACGCTTCATATTTCCCTTGTGCGATGACTGAACAACCTATTGGGACTCTATGATTGCGCCTGCTGAAACCCGGACAATGGTAGGTACATGTAGGTGCATGAACTATCGCCCCAAGTTTTATTGTGGTCGTACCCTAGGTTGGGTTTCTCTTTGGCTCTGGTTTCTCAGTACAATCATGGATACATCCTGAGGTGTTTCTAATTAGGTATTTTTCTATAGCTTTACAACACCATTTGAGTGTATCGCTTGCGAATTTCTATGGATATGGGCTTTATTGTCAGAGATTTTCTTTTGATGTGATATACCTTTATTAACACCGAGTCTGTTTTGTCAATTTGGGCGTTGAAGACAGGATAATAGCGAGGTATGTATACATACAGTCGATTTAATCTAATCTGCAGGCCTTAATACCTACTGTCTAATACGTAGGCCTTATTGCTAACTGACCGTTCCAAGTCGGTAACCCCATTTCCCCCACTCTTTATGTTATGTATTATCATTTTCATTGACTTTTTAAATATGCTCGTTTATTCGGTTTGTGATGCTGTACGGTGGTGTCATTGCGTTTGATTGCTGTTCTTTCTATAGGACCCTAATTAAATACATAAGAACTGATATAAGAATGTAAAGATAGATGCAATAAAGAGTACAATATGGTTGTGTCAGCTGGGTACATGTCCAAATATATCAACGTATTGTACAGAACAATGTTAAATGAGCTTTTTATTATACATATTTCTCTCGATGTAGAATTATAAATGATCTAAATTGACTTAAATGTATCGTTTCGCTATTTCTTCTTCAGAAAGCATCTTTCACCAACTGTAAACTGTCAACACCGAACGACAACAAAAAATTCTATTAAGCGCTTACGTCCAATACGGAAATATATTGTACGGTCACATGGTACAAATGCAGACCGCTCATTGCACGAGAGAAATAGGTATATAATAATAATAATCGTTTTATTATACATTGTTAACAAAAATTAACACAATTTTGGGCTCTAGTGAAAAAAATACCCGATGACGTATGGTTTCTAAAAATAGTACATCGCGCTGCTGGTTCAGCAAAGTATTATAGTACAAGAATTATAGTACACATATGTACAATAATTATAGTACACATATGTACAAGAATTATAGTACACATATATTACAAATCAACACGTTACATTAGAATATGAGACAATACGGTACAATACTATACAATACAATACAATACAATACAATACAATACAATACAATACAATACAATACAATACAATGCAATGCAATGCAATGCAATGCAATGCAATGCAATGCAATGCAGTGCAGTGCAGTGCAATGCCGTGCAATACAATACAATACTATTCGATTCGATTCGATTCGATGCGATGCGATGCGATGCGATACGATACGATACGATACGATACGATACGATACGATACAATGCACAATTATTATTCACAAAGTTCATATTTACATTAAAGAAACTAACCCGCTAAATAACGGCAAAATTACACTACAAAACCGTTTATTAAAACTATATCCAGCTGTTCAGGAAATATAATGATGTATATGTGCCGATTAAAAGTATAGTTTTATTCACGGGTTCCTAAGAACACCTGCAGCAAATCTGCAGTCCAGCGGGTTAGAAGGTTTTAGGCCCAATTTCCATAGTTTTATCTCCATGTAGAAAGAGGATGGGCCTGGCATGTTCATTCCTGTTTGGCGACATCTAACCTGTCATGTGTTGGTGCGCCGAAAAAGCCAATTCAATTGTTTTCCTTTAATTGATCTTATATGGTGTTTTCTTCTTCTTCTAAAGAAATAAACGTCTCGTGTATACGATATACTTCCTTACACCGCTTGTTTCGTTATACTAATGCAACAAATATATTTGTTATGCTTCTAACATAGCTGTTTTGTTTTATCACGATGGATTCCGTTAACTTTAAATTTTTGTATTTGGTCTGGCAGTCTGAATGTGTATGCTATAGTAAATACACAAAGCCTTAAACCAGCAATGAACATACCATTACATATCTCGGTAGTAAGGTGTTAACTAGCAAAGATTTTGACCTAACTTGACACCACTAGAAAAAGATATGTTTAGTTTCAAACTGGATAGAAATTGCGGCTCTAAATTGAGACTTAAACGCGGTATTGATGAGTTAGTTTTTGTACAACCTCTTACGACTGAGAGTTAAGTTGATGAGGTTTGTTATATATTGTATGGTTCTTGTATCGGAATTATTCTGGTTAAATTGCATTAACCTTTAGACGGAAATTGTCAAGTGCAAGGCTCGTCACTTGAATTACGCATTTGCTCTTTGATTGATTGCGTTATTGTGTTTAAAGGTGCCTCATGTTTGTTTGAACATATTTTATTTCAAATATTGACACGAATTTACAAAGTATAAACAAAATAAGTTGAGGTCAATGTTGGTTACGTGGACGTTGGCATCCAAAAAAGTACAAGGAGCATATTGTTAGGTCTGCGACGGACTTCAAATGCCTACCTCTCTCATCGCGCATTATTGTAAATAAGTAATATTGAAGTGATCTGTTCGTTTTCAGAAACGTTTTTAACGTTTTAACCAGCTGTATTTAAACATATTTATTTATAAATAATGTATATCATAATTGTGAACACATGTTTAGCTGAAACATTAATTTCGAATGACACTGATATACGTGATTCAATACAACCGAGTTTTGAGCATTCAGTGCCATTTATTAAACCCTTTCCTACATGGAAACCTGCGTTATGTAGTTCACAAGGTCGTGATCACTGCATTTCAATATATGCCAGCAACGTAGGTCTGCCTCATTATATACTCCCCACAATCGAACAGTAATAATTACTTAATCTTTAATATTATGGATTTCATATTCACATAAAACGTTATTACATGTGTGTAATGTAACAATTGTAAAAGAATACAACTAAACTTAAAAATTGAAAAAATTACCCAAATCTAAACATGATCCTTAAATTATTTCGAGGAGTATGGTAGTAGGAGTCGGAGTACGAATAGGAGATGTAGACCTTAGTAGCGTTTAATAAGCAATGCGGTAAGCGGTGACATACAGTACTGTTTTATTAGATGTATTTGTATGTAAAATGAGATTGAAATGGATAACACCTGTATAATTGAGAAACACTTTTTTTTTATTTAAATGCACTTACCCGCCTAATAACGGCAAAATTACACTACACAATTATTTCAAACCCTATCCAGGTGTTCAGGTCATAGAATAATGTGCATGTGCCGATTTAATAAAAGTATTTTTTGTCTCGCCTTTTCGAACAAAAAAAGAGTCATATATAGGTGTTGCTTTTCCGGCGGCGGCGGCGTCAACATTCAAGTTTTGCGTTTAGGTCATTTTCTCACAAACTGTATGCACTAGACCTTTCAAACTTTGCTTATAGTTGTATCATGGGTGGTACATCGCAACGTGACAAAGCAAATGTGGAAGTGACCTTGAACTTCCAAGCAAAGGGCAGATAACTTACTAATGTTTAGGTTCAACTTTTGCGTTTAGTCACTTTTTCACAAACTGTATGCACTAGACCTTTCAAACTTTGCTTTTAGTTGTATCTTGGGTGGTACATGGCAACGTGACAAAGCAAACGTGGAAATGACCTTGACCCTCCAAGCAAAGGGCAGATAACTTAATAAGGTTTAGGTTCAACTTTTGCGTTTAGGTCACATTTTCACAAACTGTATGCACTAGACCTTTAAAACTTTGCTTATAGTTGTATCTTGAGTGGTACATCGCAACGTGACAAAGCAAATGTAGAAATGACCTTGACCCTCCAAGCAAGGGCAGATAACCTTATAATTTTTACCTTCAACTTTGGCGTTTAGGTCACTTTTTCACAAACTGTATGCACTAAGACCTTTCAAACTTTGCTTATAGTTGTATCTTGAGTGGTAAATTGCAACTGTGGATGAGACCTTCACCATCCAAGCAAAGGGCAGATAACTTTAATTGTTACATTTACATCACTTTCTCATGAACTAGAATTATGCACTAGATGTTTTTAACCTAATTTATAGCTTAATCTTTGGAAGAAAACATATTCTATTTTGACATAGTTGTGTCTTCGGTAGTGCATCTTTTTTTTGGATGCTGGATTTCATCTATGACCTTGACCTGCTTTCTGGAGCTGATGATTTTTAGCTCTACTGGCCAAAGGCCTTCATTTTTCATCCGATCTTTGCCAAACTTTACCAGATTGTTGATATCAATGAAAGCTCACATAAGTTCGAAAACCAGCTATATCGGACCAATAACAGCGGAGTTATGGCCCTTGATTTAGTTAAAAATGCTATATTTTGCCTCGTTAATATGACAGGGCTTTCATTTTTCATCTGATTTTACCAAACTTTACCAGATGTTTTGCCTTTTTTATTTTATTATTAGTATATATATATATATATATATTTTTTTTTAATAGATATATATATATTTTTTTTATAATATATATATTTTTAAATGTTTTTTTTTTGTTTTATTTATTTTTTTTATTGTTTTTTTAATACATATTTTTTTAATTTTCTTAACGCCGTGTTAGCAGGAAGGATTGATGTGTCTATTGCATTTTTTTTCCGGTTCGTTGATTTTTGACGGCCCCTTGACATTTTTTTCTTGTCGGCGCTACTCCTCCTAAACGCCTTGTTGGGTTTCGACGAAACTTGGCAGGAAGCATCGGTAAGATGTCTAGTTGTGCATATCGCTCTTTTGTTCCAGTTTGCTGATTTATGACGGAGTTATGGCACCTTGACATTTTTACTTTAAATTTCTTGTCGGCGCTACTCCTCCTAAACGGCTTGTTGGATTTCTACAAATTTGGCAGGAAGCCTCAGTATGATATCTAGTTGTGCAAAGCATGGTATATCAATGAAACTTTGGACAAGTTCGAAAACCAGCTAGATCTAGTTAGTAATGACACGTTATGGCCCTTGATTTGTTGAAAAATGCTATATTGTATTGTATTGTATAAAAAATGCCCATGTCTGACTAGACACAGCAGACTTATTGCCCATGATTACCAGGTGAGCGATCTAAAGCCATCCTATCCCTGTTGTTTTTGCAATGTTTTAAAAAAACTACTGATGGGAATTTTATGTCGACAACCTTTGATATAAGAGCCGTTTTAGCCAGTAGAGCATCCACAGGCCCTCTTGGGCCCCTTGTTTTTAATAGAATGGCATTTTGTTTTCAAACAAATGCACTTAATGTCATCTCAGCAAAAGCAAACGGCAAACTCCATTGTTTTTAGTTACTAAAATGTTTACAAACTTTCATTTAAGCATCATTGACCTTTTTATTTTTAAGTCCAGCCTCCATTAGGCGAGACATGTGAATCCACGGATTTCTTGTTTATAATCAGAGTACATAAAATACCCGAGATTGAATATGCGAAAAATGAATTATGAGTTGGTAACTCTTAATTCAACGCTCCAGTTTTTGGGTTTGGTCTGGCAGGTTAAAACTGTTTATATTGTGTCTACTAATTTTGATTCTCAAAATATGTAATGATATATATATATACACCTCGTCATCAGCAGGTTTAGAAACGGCGAACATATGTTGTAAAATGTGGCTATTGTTGGCGGGATAGCTACTTTAAAGCTGTACGCTCTCCCCCTCATAGCAACTCATATTCGGATATATTCCATCTTAGGTGCGTCATGTTGACGTGATGTTATCGACATTGTCTCCATTTCTAAACCGTACGCATTTTTTAAATATCATACTAAGCCTATATATGCCGGAGACGACCTTCATTTTCATTGCGCCTTTGGGTTTCGTAAGACCCCATGACTCACCTACATGTAAGACTCATTGGTATATCGTTTCAAGACGGGTCGGGAGTAGGACCGACTATCCACCAAACAAGATAAACCTTTTACAGTCATGGTAGCTAAGAGTTGCACTTCTGTCAGTTTTGAGTAAAAGAAAACAGTGTATGCAAATAACTTTATGATATAATAACCCATATACATATATCGTCCTATATCCGTCCACTCTATAATATAATAACCCAACATACATATACCGTCCTATTTCAGGCCACTGTATGATATAATAACCCAACATACATATATCGTCCTATCTCAGTCCACTGTATGATACAATAATCCAACATCCATATACTGTCTATAATAATAATAATAATAATATGATGTTATTAATTAAGTGGTTTCATATTGGCCCAGTTATTGGTCCAAGGACTGTCATATTGGCCCAAGGCGGAAGGCCGCGGGCCAATATGCCAGTCCGAGGACCAATAACTCGGACAATATGAAACCACTTAATTAATGACAATTTTATTAATTAACAGCCACTACAGTATAATTTGTTAATGGTAACTCAATCAATTTACAACAATTGTTCTCCCTTGAGGCCATCAAATGAAGAAACATGTAACACACACCCATGGTTATTATACAATTCTGAAGAGTTTCCTGTTATAAAATCAAAAGTCCCTATATATAAATATTTTAAAGTTATTTTAAAGTACTTAACCAAATGCAAGCAAATTAAAATTAACTAGTATTACCTAAAAGATAAGAATAATATTTCTTTTTAAATTCTTTGATATGTTTGGCTTGACGCATTGGAGGTGGGGTCGAGTTCCATATGACAGCACCAGAATAACGAATACTTTGTTTGTATATACTTAGCCTATGTTTCGGGACGAGAATCGTTTGAAACAAAGATGTAAGATAGACTGGAGCAAGATTATTGACGCATTTGTAAACCTGCACTGCTTTATGAAATTGTATTCGATCATTTAGTTTTGTTTGTTAAAGAAGTACAAAGATTATCAACATGGAAGTCCCATGACAGGTTTTTATCAAATATATACCCCTAAAATAATTTTTGACTCTGTACATTTTCTATTGCTTTACTGTTAACATATACTTGTTTTACTTCAGTATTAAGTTTAGACAACCTTTGAGATGTAGCTATAATCATATATTTTGTTTTCATTTCATTTATTAACATTTATTTTGCTTAGCCCATTGTTCTGTTTGTTTGAGACTAAGCCGGCTATTTTCTTGTATAATTTCAAGATTAGGACCAGACGTAGACAATGTTACGTCATCAGCAAACATGTCTGTGTTTGCATGTTCTACATAAAACATGTCTGTGTTTGCATGTTCTACATAAAGTGGTAGATCATTGACAAACATAAGAAATAGAAGTGGTCCAAGTATTGACCCTTGTGGTACCCCTGTTTTTATAATATTAGGTTTTGAAAGCTCTGTCGAAATTTGTATATTCTGGTATCGATTTGTAAGGTACGAGTTGAACCATTTTAAAGTGCATTTATCAAAATTATAACTTTCAAGTTTTGCCAACAACAGTTCATGGTTAACTAGATCAAATGCCTTTTTGAAATCAATAATAACACGTTCAGTGACATGTCCATTTTCAATTATTGCAGTAACATATCTGTAAGCTTTGTTAATGCTGTATGGCAGGAATGAGATTTTCTAAAGCCTGAGTGTCCCCTATAAATGAGACCATACATGTCCAGATAGTCAATACACTGGTTGGCTATATGTCTTTCTAGTATTTTTGATAATGTGGGTAAAAAAGAAATTGGTCTGTAATTACCGGGATCATCAGCATCACCTGATTTATATATAGGAACTACTCTTGCATTTTTTATTTTTTCTGGGAATACACGTGTCATAATACAAATGTTTATAATGTGACATATCGATTTTGCAAGAATTGGCGCCGCCGTTTTTAAAATGTGAGGGCCTATGTCACCTAGACCAGTTGACTTTGTAGAATCAAGCTGATTTATGTATTTTAGAACTTCATCCATGGTAATGTTTCTAATAGAAATTTCCTTGTTATTTGGCATTTTTTGTCGAACAAAATCCCTTAGTTTTTCTAGATTAAGACTTTCATTAGAATCAAAAATATTATTTGAAAGATTTGTGAAAAAATCATTAAACTCATCAGCAATATCTTTCTTAGATGTGACATACCTATTACCAATTTTTATTTTGTTTGGGTGTTTTCCCTGATTTAAATTCATTTATATACATCCACATGGTCCCAGAGTTTTTGTTACCTTCTATGGCTTTGGTGTAGTAATCCTTTTAAGCTTGATCAGTGAGAATACTAGTTTTATTTCTCCAATGTTTATACTGGACAAAATCCTTTGTCTTATGATAGAAATCTCTTTTATTCCTTGATTCTTTTATTTTAGGAGTCAACCAAATTGGCAGTGTGTTGCTTTTTATTCGTTTAGTTTTTATAGGTCATGTTTATCTAGTACATTAAGAATAGCATCATTCCACGAGCTTATGGCAGAGTTTACATCTGTCGTACTTTCTATATTGATAAGATCAAACGTTTCATTTAAACTATTATTGAAATGTATTGTATCAAATTTCTTAAAATCTGTAAGTTATTTCTGTATGTGTATTATCTGATTTAATAAACGGTGCATGTCTTGTTGCGCAGACTGGGTAGTGGTCACTTGTACTATATATTGGAACATTTGATTCACATATATTATGTGGTTTATTTGAGTAAATATGGTATATAAGGGTAGAAGAGTTTGCATTAACCCTTGTTGAAGATTGTATTAATTGAGTAAAACTGTATGTATCAAGACAATCTAACCATTTTTTAGGTGAATGTTTTAGGAAGGTATAATTTGTATCACCCATAATGATAATTTCGTTTTCATCATGGCCTACATCTTTTTGAATGTCCTGCTCAAAATCATCAACCCATTTTATAAGTGAGCTAGGAGGTCTGTTTACAGAGCAAATAATAATTGGTTTAGACTTCGGCAGTATTATTTCCAACCATATGCTTTCTATCTTCCCAAGTTCTATATCTTGTCTACGTTTATAATGTAAATTTTCTTTTATATTCACTAAAATCACACCGCCCCTTTCTTTATGCCCTTGACTTCTATACCTTCTTTCAAATTTAAAACCATCTAAGTTTAATTTACTGTCTTCTTCCATCTGTAGCCATGTTTAACATATACCAAATACATTTATATTTTCCTTTTGAGTTATTAATAACTTAAGGTCTTCAAATTTAAGTTTATCAACAAGAAGTTGCCCTATATTAATATTTGCAATTTTGAGTCCCTTTTTTGTTAACCCCAAACTCACACATTCATCATTATGCTTCGATTTTGTTTCAAAGTTACTTAAAACATTTGCTTTGCTAGTGGAAATATAAACAGTATTACTAGCTGCATTATTGAGATATGAAGTAGTAGTGGTCTCAAGAATATCAGATGACTTACAATTTGTATTACTAGCAGTATTACTAGCCGCATCACTAAGATATGACGTAGTAGTGTCCTCAAAAGGAATATCAGTTGGCATACAATTTGTACATAGATAAGAATGACATTCCGAACAAATACTAGTTAATGCATTATATACATTATAAGAATAAAGTGTTTGTCCATGAGTATTTACATGGTGAATGGCGTCTTCTTCTTTGCCGCTTTCCTAACTTGTAGCATGTGGACACTTCCTTTGCTTATGTCCATATCCATGACATCCATGACATCTTATTTGTTTGCCATGTGTACAGTGGTCCGTATTGTGGTTTCGTTCTCCACAATTATGACAATCATTCATTTTTGGTTTAAAAATGGGCTTAATTGCATTGCTATTTTGCAGGAGGAGACTTGTCCCATTTGCACTCAGGTGAATATCGTCCATGCGATAAAACCGTTTGTTGATCACGAAAGAAGACGGAGATTTGAAGATGTTTGATACTGTGGAACATAATGACCATAATAGTTATCACAAATATCGACCAGCAAGTTGTTGACATATTCTTCATATGTGTCCCGTCGTGGTGGCAATCCCGAGATAATTATATTGCATTCAAAATGTCCGTATACCCTTAGTACTTGGAGTAGGAGGCTTTCAAGCTCTTCCTCAATCTGTGCATTGGTCTGACCGTTACTGGCGTTGTTGCCTCCCACAAGCATAATTATTATTTTGTTTTTTCCCTATACCAAGTATGGGAACGATATCAGTTACGTCACGGATCTTGGTACCTCATAGTTTTGACATCTGTTTTAAATAGACCCTTTGTTTTCACTCCTTTTAAAAGAGAATCACCAATGATGAGGGTATTGTTATGGAGTACACTTCTTTTTTTGTAGTTATTGTTTAAAGACCGTGTGTCTCCAATGTATCGTGGAGAGGTCATGTTTTGATTTACTTGAACATGAGCGTTGATTGCCAAGGGTGGATGCGGGATCGGCGTTACTACGCCCACTGTACGATATAATAACCCAACACACATATACCGACCTATCTCAACCCCCTGTACGATATAATAACCCAACACACATATACCGTCCTATCTCAACCCACTGTACGATATAATAACCCAACACACATATACCGTACTATCTCAACCCACTGTACGATATAATAACCCAACACACATATACCGTCCTATCTCAACCCTCTGTACGATATAATAACCCAACACACATATACCGTACTATCTCAACCCACTGTACGATATAATAACCCAACACACATATACCGTCCTATCTCAACCCACTGTACGATATAATAACCCAACACACATATACCGTTCTATCTCAGTCCACTGTAAGATATAATAATCCAACATACATATACGGTCTATCACAGTCGACCAATCTCAGTCCGCCGTGAAAAAAACAAAAAACAACAACAAAAAAACCAGCAACAACAACATTATCCTTGAAAATGTCAGCGTATTTAACTGTCCACGTGCGTAATTTTACTATGTCTTTCATGGACTCATTTAACAAGAAGCTTGCATACAGCTTGATAAATAAAACACCTGTAAAGTAGTAAAAATAGGTTTTCGATTAAAAAATCTATTTTCGATGAAAAATAATATACTTAGAACTCTATTTTCGATGAAAAATAATATACTTAGAACTCGCGATCGTATTGGCTTAAAAACTACGTGCGGTATAAAGAGTCCTCTGATTAACAATGGGCTTTATATAAAACTAACAAGACATGATAATCACTTTGAAGTAACCACAATGGATTTGTTTGTTTATATGTTTGGTGTTTAACGTCATTTTCCTGCCTATTTTAGGCTATGTATGACGGTCGATTTGTTGTGGTGGAGGCAGACCATCCACTTATTCCTAGGTCGATCCAGTCATGTATACCTCCCGCCATCCGTAAGAATTGACAATTTCTCATTTAAAGTTGAGCTCCCCGTGGGATTCGAACCCGCAGCTGTGAGAGGTGAGAAGGTTTACATTACCACGCCACCATATAATAATTGATCTAAATGGAGTAAATGTCGTGATTGATTTACTTATTTGATGAACAGTATTTTGTTTTGAGAATATCGTTGTCCTTGAGAAATACATACCGTTCCTATTGAAAATATACCATGAAAAGTTTGGTCGTATTTTTACACATTTTTCAAAATGTATATTCTCATATGCATGAAGATCTACGTATTTTATAATTCCTCAGATGTAATAACTATCCTTTAATCGGACGAACGAACGAACGGACGGACGGGCGGGAAAAGCGGTTACTATATGCTGTTTGAAATTTGTGTGAAGCATAAAAAAGTAAAAAAGAAAATCATTCAGTGTAACTGTATGACACACCACACGATAAGAAGATCCAGATATGACTGATGTTCCATGCAGAACTTCAGAACAATGGCTAACGAAATAACCATACAAATTATAGAAGGCCAAGGGGGACGAAATACAGAACAACATAGTAACAAAGTGCAATATATTTAGGTGTATATTTACTGATTTTGTAAATGGTTAAAGTGCCAACAAAGGCAAAGTTTACAACATATGTACATCGTTTCTAAACCTACTGACGACGAGGTATACATATAACTTTCATATTTTAAGAATCCAAAGTCTACAGGCACAATTTAACGGCTTTAACCAGCCAGGCCAACCCCAAAAACTAGAGCTTCGAATTCATTTTATGTATATTCAATCAAGGGTGTTTTAAGAATCCGTGAATAAAACCTATATTTTTTAATCGGCATATGTTCATTATTATATGACATGAACACCCGGATAGAGTTTTGATGAACGGGTCTGAAGTGTAACTGTGCATTGGTGGGTTAGTTTCTCTGTATACTGATTTTGTGAAAGTGAAAAAATACCTTTTTGTCGACGAGTGTGACTAAGTAAGTAATTGAGGAAATGAGTGAATCAGACCGTGATTCAGTCATTTAGCCAGTAAATTATTCAATCATTTATTTCCGTGATATGTTTAAAACGTGTTGTTGCTTTTTATATAAATTTACCATATTCAATATGTGCCTCTATTAAAATGTACATTGCCTTTTGGCCCAACAGATAAATAATACATTGTCATTGTCAGGTAGCGTTTGAAACACGTATTCATATCGTCCGGACATAGTTATTTTATGCTTGTACACAGTTTAATGAGTTTTTACATTTAATCATCCTAAATCTTTCTTGGTTTTGGTTTTAGTTGAAATTATAATACCACGTGTTGTATCTGGATTGAGCGCCACGCTTACATATCGAGTGTATCTATACAAACTATCTTCTTTAAAAGTGAGTCAGCTGGCATTGACTGTCTTCACGACTGTGTCTACTGCGGCTGCGCAAACGCTACGTTTCAGCGTGCTTCTGTTCCTACGCTGGTAATATCGAGATTATTGAATTGTTTACGCATTCCACTGTTGTTCATTTCCAATACCGTAACCCAGCCTCTTCTGTCAGAAATGCGCGCGCTTCTAGATTAAACGACCAATCAGGATGAGGCAATCTCAGCAGCTGAGATGTCGCTGAATGCCTTAAAGATTGTCTGAAGATTTAACGTAGTTCATATGTCCGGAAAAGCTCAGTGTGCATTCTGTGTGTAAAATGGATTAATATTTCATATGCTGATTGATTATGATAATGTAACAAGTGATTCCGGTACGATTATTCTCGCATGAATGGTGCTAAAACAGCCACTTCAGAAGTTAGTGTAAGTATACTATGTTCACGTAATATGTATACACATATATTTGTATTTATAATAAATTTAAAAAAAAAAGTTATATGAACACAGATTACAATCTGAAAGTATAAGTACTAAATAGCTGTTACGATTCATTGATCACTGAACATGTTTGACTTTTTAATGAATCATGGATATAAAATTGTCTATTCCGCTATATTTATCTATATTTTATGAAATCGTGAAATACATGGAACATGGGTAATGCGTTTTGTGTAGTTATAAATGCACAAAGAATATATTTATTTCTATTGAGAAGTGAGAAAAAATAAATATTTTCACGCGTAGGACGAGCGAGTACGTTTTCTCAGTGGAGATGAAATAAAAAAAAAATCACGACAAAATATTACATGTTCATTATATTGTATGTATGTCAATCGAATTTGTGTGAAGGAGAAAAACCACCTTTTCATCTTTAAACTGACTATAATCCAAGGCTGCTCCTTAAAAGCACTGACCGATTTTTAAAAACTGCTTCTCCTTTTTTAAAGAATATTTTCAAGCAAGGGATATATATTTATGTTTATGTTTCTTTTTTTTTTTTTGAGTTATTTTCGAAATTTTAGAAAATCCGTCGACCTAATGAGAAATGATGTCCTCATAATGAAGAGTATTAGTTTATCGGTCTGTTTAAAACGAGCGAATTAATACTCGTACAGTATTTTGTCTATTGCAATACAATAATACGATTTTATTGTTACTTTAAACATTTTAAACGGCTCAGTCGTATTATGTTAACATTCATTGATAGTAGTATAAAGATAAAATCTAACATAACAATAGTTGTAAATTAATGTATAACACAACGAAATGTGTGGGTATACGCTATGGCTTAATTACATAAACAACAAACTTATACAAATGATATAAAGTAGCTATCCCGCCAACAACAGCTAAATTTTACAAAATATGTACACCGTTTCTAAACCTTCTGACGACGAGGTGTAGATGTAAATTACATATTTTGAGAATCCAGACTTTATAGACACAATATAAACGGCTTTAACCAGCCAGGCCAAACCCCAAAACTGGAGCGTTGAATTAAGAGTTACCAACTCATACTTCATTTTACGCATATTCAGTCACGGGTATTTTAAGAACCCATTAACAATCCTATACTTTTAATCGGCACATATAAATTATTATATGACCTAAACACCTGTATATAGTTTTGGTAAACGGTTTTGTAATGTAATTTTGCTGTTATTTGGCGGGTTAGTTTCTTTAAACTTCTATTTCGTAAATGCACGCTTATTGATTCGAAGTAGATGGGTTAGTATATTTTAAAATTGCGTGTTGTAATATATTCAACGAAAATGCATCTTTATATCTACGTAGCAACTCTAGACTAAATTTGGTTTGATTGAAATGTCTTTCGTGCAGCGGAATCCGCGCCTACAAGCACGAGTTTGTGCGATAATTGTTTAGTACACCTGGGCCCAGTTGTTCAAAGATCGGTTAGCTTAATCCTTGGTTAGTGTAAACTGCAAAGCACATTTTCTCATAAAAATATGGTTTGTACTACTAAAGTTTTTCATTTGCATTTCTTCTTAACATAATGAATTCACGTGCTCAGTTTCAGTTAGAAATATTCATTTATCCGAAATTCAGAGAGATTTGAAATTTTGACTTAATGCTCGGTTACGTTAATCGATTTCTGAATTATATCGCGATTGCCAGTATTTTTATTCCACAACTTTTGGCTAATTATGCAATACTGATTGATGTATACGTAATTTGTACATGGGTTATAAGAAGGGTGCCTGTTTGAAATTAATCACTAGTTTTTTATTATACAGAATTCATTCACTTTTTTATACTTTTAAAATAATTGTGAAGTGTCAAGACCGTTTTCGTTTGCTTTACATGTATACATACTGTTGAAAGTTGGACTTCTGTAAAATAAGTGAATATCATTACGTATAAAGTCAGTGTTGTTTTAAAGAAACTAACCCGCCAAATAACGGAAAAATTACTCTACAGAATCGTTTAGCAGAACTCTATCCATGTGTTCAGATCATATAATAATGTATATGTGCCGGTTAAACGTATAGGTTATATAACTGATACAGTAGTACTATATGCGCTGATAACTCTTAATTCGACACTCCGCTGCTGGAGTTTGGCCTGGCTGGTTAAAGCCGTTTATATTGTATATATATGTGTTTGGATTCTCAAAATATGTGATATATATATATCTCGTCGTCAGCAGGTTTAGAAACGGTGTGCATCTGTTGTTAAATGTGCCTGTTGATGGCGGGATAGGGATTTTAACCACCTTAAGTTAGTTTGCCACATACTCTTGCGGATGTCTTTAGGAGTAAATGTTCACACGTCTCATGGGGGTACATTGACTGTACAATTAATCATAAATTAGCCTTTCATAATTACACTACGACACCATATATAATACATTTATTTGTGCCAATGATTTAAATATATTCACAGATCATCAGTTAAAATGACATATATCTCTAAAATATAATTAATTAGACATATGAACTTGCATGATAGTTCAGTGGAATAACAACACTACCACTATGTAGAATATACAATATAATAAAATTAACCTTAACAACTGGGTCAGTATTACCGGAATCACTTGATTACATAATGATACAGCATAAACAGATAACGAAAATCCCCTTGTATATATATACTATTAAAATGCTTCTATTCCTTAATATAAAAACGCGTTGGAAATGGAAAATAATACAAAATAAAAATTAAATATTAACACACTATACATTAACACACTATACATTAACACACTATACATTCATCAATTAAGAATAAACTTCATATTCTGATTTCTGAATACGAACTCCATTACAGCTTACTTTGCTCGCGGTCATGTCAGTTTATACTACGAGGAACGTTTAAAAAATGTCATTTGTTCTGTTAAAATCCTTACCCAGTTGGCTTGCGATACATCGGTGGTTCTACCCAGGTACACGAAAATTGTCCAGAAGGGCACCTGGGATCTTTCTCCACTAATGGAAGCTGGGAATTTGCCACATGACCTTAACTGTTGGTGCGACTATAAAATTCAATTGAATTTTTCTGTTGAAATATAGCATAAAATAAATAACATAACTCATACACCAGTGAAGCGTGTTACCGATCATACATCCGAAATCCGAACGGTTTCAAACATCCAGCAGCGACCCACAGTCGTAGAGTAATATGATATATTACATTTTTGCCTGTGATTTTGTGGGAATTTAAATTGGTAATTCCCTTGGGAAATAAATCCCTAGCTAAATTACAAGATTTTGCCGGAACTACTTTTAAATTAAATTGTTGTGTCAGTTGTTTTTGCGCGAAGTTTGAAAGTAAGGCAAACTAGACCCCTAGTGAATCCAGAAATATTCATTGAATTAAAGGCACATTCTTGTAAATAAATGTAATATATAAGTTAATCAACACTGTTTTCGTATTACGGGATATAATTCCCGAGACCAGTTCACATATCTAGTAAAAAAAGGAGTGCCGTACGGGTGTCGTTTTTTTTTACTAGATATGTGAACTGGCCTCCGGAATTATATCCCGTAAGAGGTACGGCACTCGTTTTATTACTAGATATGTGAACTGGCCTCGGGTAATACGAAAACAGTTTTGATTAACCTCTATGTCACGGCGACATGGAATCGTTGAGCAAAATAATACGCGAATAACGACAACAACGACCCGCAGTATTTGAGTAAAATAATACGCGATAGCGATGCAACAGCGACCCGCAGTCGTTGAGTAAAAGAATATAACAATGACCCGCAATCGTTGAGTAAAAGAATACGCGGTAACGCTGCAACAGCGATCCGCAATCGTTGAGTAAAAGAATACGCGGTAACGCTGCAACAGCGATCCGCAATCGTTGAGTAAAAGAATGAAACAGCGACCCGCAGTCGTTGAGTAAAATAATACGCGGTAACGATGACATAGAGACCGCAGTCGTTGAGTAAGACAATACGCGGTAACGATGACATAGAGACCGCAGTCGTTGAGTAAAATAATACGAGGTAACGATGACATAGAGACCGAAGTCATTGAGTAAAATAATACGCGGTAACGATGACATAGAGACCCCAGTCGTTGAGTAAGACAATGCGCTATAACAAGCAAAATCGTTGAGTAAGAAACTACGCAATTATAGCGACCCGCTATCATTGAATAAGAGAATACGCGAATAGCCCATTCGTATGTATGTCAAGGCGACCCACAATCGTTTAGTATTTGGTGGATACCGATGCCACGTCGACCCTCACTCATTGAGCAAGAGAATACGCGATAACGAACTCTCTATAACATTAGACAACACTTAGCAGGCCACTGTTGTGACTATCCGTACGCATATCTCGGCTATGGTCGTACTTAAGGGCATGCACGATCTCGTCCTTAGGCACGTGTTCCTCGTTACATAAAGTACCATTATCAGAAAGATATTTGGATCGCTTCTTCAAAAGTCCTTATAAAATGTATTTGATATTTTGAAATATGTTTTAAACAAAGAAGTGAAATTTATTAAATATCAAAACTACAAAAGTACCATATACATTTAAATGAAGAAGAACTGCTAAACGAATATCTACATGTTTTATGTTTTCTCGCTCGTCAGAGTATCTGTTAATCATTTCAAAACATTGCATTTACAGTGGAGTAGCCAACCCATACATTAGTAAGTCCTGCAACTCTATTTGAAATATTTCTATATCTGAATAGGGAATATATTACAATGTTTTATCCTATTTCTTTTGCAAATATTGCATATTTTAATATTTATATATATTTATATATATGTGTTCAGGCCCGCTCGGAAATTTGAATTGTTTCAAATGAGTTCTCTCGCTAATAGTCTTTATTATTATTATTATTATTATTATTATTATTATTATTATTATTATCACAACGATATACCTTTAATGGACACACGGCAATCTGGAAGTTTGTATCAAGCATTAAAATGAACCTCTCGATTTATTAATCCAGTATCAATTTGACTTTAAAACTGCTGGCATATAATTAAATACAATCTTGAGTTCTAAACGTTTCTTGTTATTATACGTTAGGTTTGAATATAGTTTTGGTGTTATATAATCAACAGTTAGTAATAATCAAAACAATGTATTAACTAACGGGACGCCGGGAGTTTTACACATATCAAGATTCGATTGCCGTGTGTCCCTCTAAGTCTAGAGATATCATTCTAAATGCATTGAAGATTCCTGTTAACGGCTTTTATATGAATACGTTTTAAAATGGAGCAAAAGTTGTCAATATATATAGCGGGAGAAATAATACTATTTTGATAATACAAAAACAATCCACGATTATTTGCACGAGCATTTGGTGCCAGCGCGCTGTGAGTGACAGGTAATATGTTTCACGGCGTGCCCCGGTCTTGATGAGATCGATGTCAATGACACGTTCACTACGGGAAGCTGTATTGAGTACGTGGAAACCTTATGACCTCATCCAGTAAAAGATTCGAATGAAACAGAAATAGTTTGTGTATTGTTTTTGGTGTTTACTATATAGATGCATTTATTATCAAAGTCAATCTAGTCTGTTGATGAGTACAAGTATGCGTTTATTACAATCCGGCTTTTACATGGGGTATATGTAACCTGTAACTGGTAAATGTAAATAATAGAATTCAAAACCGTATGTCCTCGATAGCTCAGTTGGTGGAGCGCTGGTACGGTAAACTAGTGACCATGGGTTCGAGTCCAGTTTGAGGCACGCTTTTTTTTATCACCTGTAATATTAAAATATATAACAGAAATATTACAGGTAATAAAATAAGACGTGCCTCGACCGGAACTCGAACCTAGGGTATCTAGTTGACCGTACACCTGAGCTATTGAGGACACACGGTTTTGCAATCGATTATTCACCGTTTGCCTGTACCCTGTTACTTATAGATACAATATTTACGAGTATTTACTAATAAATCCTAGTGGAATACATATGTCAGCATCTACCGAAGAGCAATTTTCAAATATGATAGAATAATACACAGCTTATATATTTCCCAACGCTAAATGATCATTTATTATTTCTGCTACAGGACCGATTAGCTCAGGCAGATAACCCGAGGTCCAATAAAAGTTTTCTCTTTGAATAAGCATAGGTATATTGAACAGTATCTAGGGTATAGCAGTATACAATAAATACTGAAAAGGTGATCCCTTTGAAGCAACAAACACAAACAAGAGAGAAAAGTAGCAGACTCGGTTTGAATCTGTTCATGAGAGGTAACACCACTCACGCCTCCTAGCACCGGCTTAAGCGATATTCTACTTTAAAGCAACATAGAATGGGCTTGAAGATCCCAAAGGACAGAAAATAATAACACGACTGAATACTTCAAACTTTACATGTATTGGAAAAAAATAGCACATTAACAAGTAAGTTGTACTGAATACAAAATTGTGTTGGTAATTCATTGTTTTTAGAAGAAAAACACACCAAAACACAACTACTGAAATATCTGCTTTTATGTTTTAATATGTTGGTTTCATACAAAAGATGTAATGGGAGAGTCTCATCAAATGAAAAAAAATTGAATACCAGCATTTTTTCAATAGGCTGGAAATTAGTCCTTAGTAAAACGCGTTTAGACTTTCCATTAAACATTCATTTAGACCTTTAAGATTATATACCCCGCAAATTAAAACGTTTACCCCTTTCACATGATGAATTTATATTATATTTGTAAGTTTGAAGTGCCTTAGAACATGAAGTATTGATCATTAATATGATCGTAACTTTACAACTTTACTCACCATGGCTATACCCATGATGATCTAAATATTCCTGTTAATCTGGCTTAATACGTCCTCCCTGAATTAAGCTGTATTGATCGTGGCGCTGTTCTTTTCTTCTTATAAACATGCATATAGAAAAAGGTATCAAAGAAATAAAGGTAATGTTAGCATGACATTTAAATTAAAATCCGCTTATATTCAGGGTGTAGAAACACGATTTCTGTTGATTTAGTCTCAGAACAGTGTAAGAATGAATAAGTATTTTATCAAAACTTGCTTGTTTAAAATGGAGGGAATATTAGCCAATTTCCATGTTCCACATATAGAGGTTGACGATGTTCAGCAAAAGTAGATACACAAACAAAGTAGATACACAAACAAAGTAGATACACAAACAAAGTAGATATACAAACAAAGTAGATATACAAGTCTAACAGGAAATGTAGCATTAAAGCACCACAGTCAACCACAAGCACGCACAGAAACAAACAACAACCACAACAATGAACAAATGGCAAGTTATGCCACCACAAACATAAAAGTGTTGACAACAGGGCTACCGCATTGGTACGGTCAGTGGCAAAGAAAGGCAGCTGGCGGTTTAAACGAGGTTATACGGCGCCAAACCTCACTTTTACCCCATTGTCATCCCAATAAACGGGACATGCAAAAAAAAGTATCCCCGCCAGGTTACATGCTCTAACAATCAAGGCATCATTGATAGGCAATATAAGTAAAATACATAAATGATCATGTACATATAATATAAATAAAACAAAATCCTATAAAGCCACAAAGTAAATACTGACTGACTTGTCAGAAGCCAGAGCAACAAGAGAACAAATCGTTAAGGGTACGACAAGCCAGGATTTAAGACAACGACAAGACAGGATTTAAAACAAACATCAAACGCTACCGTCCTATAGGGATTTAGGTAGACGTCATCATAGGGTCCACAATCTGACCGGTCATCGCACAATCAAAGAGAAAATCATATAAATTTAACAACAAAACAAATATATAACTAAAAACAGTCCAGAATCAATTTCTTATTTTGTTTTTTTGAAGAAAACAGCAAGCCCTATAAGAACATTATTGTGGTCATGGTTCATTACATTTCTATAAATGTAGATATAAAAGTTGAACACGGAGGACCCCAATCAACCAAAAACACGCATGCAAACACACACTAATTTTAAAGATGAATAAAAGGCAAGATATGACATCACAAACAAAAATGGGTTGAAAATAGGATTTGGCCTTGGAACGGTAAGTGGCTTAACATGTCGCTGGGGGTTTAAACCAGGTTTTAGGGTACACCAAACCTCACTCTTTACCTATTGTCATCGGGAACGGGAGAGTGTAAATAACGATATCCCCGCCAGGTTATATACTATATAACAAACAAAGCAGCATACTATATAAATAGGTATAAATGTAAGAATAACACATAAATGATCATGTATATATTATAGGTTAATGAATTTGTATGGCTAAATATTATTTGGAACGAGTTGTTTTGGCAAAGGACGACGAGCTTGCGAGTCGTCCTGCGCCAAAACAACGAGTTCCAAGTAATATTTAGCCATACAAATTCAATAACCTTTTTATTGTATACTTTCATATTGTTTTCGATCAATGTTAATTGTATGACTATTACTTTTCATTGTAATTGTGTTATTTTTATAGCTTTTGATGGAATTCCTGTCTTGTCATTCAGTTTCATTTTGTGTGGATGATTATTTTGCGCGAAAATGACGTCGACGTCGGATGACGTCATTGAAAATAAGCGATTTTCTAAAGTTTGTTTACCATTCGATAACGTTAAAAACAAGTATTTTGTTGTTGACACTATAGAAAGGATTCCGTTATTTTATTTGAAAGTAGTTCCTTATTTCTATTTCGCGGTTCTTAGCAAGCACGATAAAAGGTTCCCGTACAGTATCAATGTGTGCAATATCGTAGAATATTGCACACTTAGCTCAAAGCAATCTAAACGGGACAATATGAAAGTATACAATAAATATAAATATAAAAACAAAAGCCTAGAAAACCATACAACAAGTACTTAATGACTTGGCAGAAGTTCAATAAATGTTTATTAAACATTTCATGTGAGTGACAGCTTGGTTAAGTATCGAAATGGAAATGCTTAGAACTGTGTTTTTATTAATTTTTTCAAAGAGATTCTGATTATCAGCTGCACAATAATAAAGAAATGACACATTTCCTATATGTCTCCCCAGAATAGACCGTATTCAGTTGGCATTCAGTTCTTTTCATACACGCATTCTCTACAGAAATATCTACTTTTTCTTGCTTTAAATCTGATAGATAATTGTTTAATTTCGAACACATATTTCTTCCATTTTATAAGTTAACCATTTACTCTGCTCATCAGTTGTAGTTCTGTAATACAGTATTAACTGATCTTCCAGAGTTGTCTTCTCTTTGTTTTGATCAATCTGACATTGATACTTTGAGTCAATTGATGTGTCCATGTTTGAGATAAACCGCCGTTGAAAAGTGGTTCTTATTCTATGCAGCTATTAAGAGTGACGTGTATCTAGTGTAATACCGCATAAAGTAAATGCGATGTCATTCCTTCTTGACTGACTATACTTGTGGCACAGCAACTTGTCATTTTAGCGTTTATGAAACTACCTGGAACTCTTTCTAATGTATCATATACCTTGCTTTTCGGTGTAGATACCTTTTTTCAGAATTGAACTTGCAATAATTAACATGAGCGGATTCAATAATATTCAGCAAGATACCATAGATAGGTGCATACGTTGTGTCAAAACTTTTATTTGTATAATTAAAGGAACCTTGTTGCTTTATTGCTTCATTGCTTGGTCTTGTAATCTGGCTATAGTTTGATCTGCCCACGATGATTTTATAATCCTTAAATAGTGGAAATGTGTATCAAGTCCTAAAGGGTATCCATTATATACATGCACAACAATGTAATTAAAACACATTATTTTGTTTTGTTTGGAATTCGAAGAATGAGAAAGATGTTCCTATAGAAAGCATAGCACCAGACGCAACGGCAGCATAGGTGCGCTTTGTAAAACAAAGAACAAATTAAATATTCAATGAAAAGGACAATACTCAACACAAAAAGTGATGACAGGGTTACCGATATTTGGCTGTATTGCCTAAAGCGTGTTTATGTGTCAAGTTTTTCAATTCAGTGTACGGGCGCACGCATGTTACTTAGTTTGACGTGGTTATTACAGTTAAACCACTAGTATAGTTTATATAGATTTGTTTTATAACTTCGAGTCCGTAAGTTATGTGATAAATATGTATATTACACTCTTTAACTGTGCAATAGAACGTTTACAATAATTACATATGTTTTACAGACATTAACAATGTCTCACGATGCTTGTCTTAAATATTGCATTGTCGTACACTTAATGGGTTGTTCTCGTGTTGGTCTGGCTTCTGCCAAATCATTGAATTGCTTTCTGGCTTTCTAGGCTTTTATTTTATTATTCATACATACATGATCATATCTGTGTTATACTAATATAGGCTATTAATGTTGTTTTGTTTTTTTAGAGAATATAACCTGGCAGGGATATCTTTATTTACTCTGTCCCGTTTTATTGAGTTGGCAGTAGGGTAAGAGTGAAGTTTGATGCACCCTAGAACCTGGTTTAAAACTCAGCGTTTTTTTTGTCTGACAGTTCCAACCTTGCTACCTTTCTATGTTTGTGATGTCATATCTTACCCTTTGTTCATTTTTGTAATTATGGTTTGTTTCTATGCGTATGTTTGTTTGATTGCGGTCCTTGAATGCTACCACTACTACTACCACTACCACTACCACTACCACTACTATTATTATTATTATTATTATTATTATTATTATTATTATTACTTGCACTAACCCAAATTCCCTATAACCCTATAATCACCTTAACAAAACGGGACAATATAAATAAAAGAGTCACTGCCAGGTTTTTCTAGCTTGGAAATATTAATAGGCGAAGTAACTTATCATGCATATATGACAATAAACACAAATTAACTGACTTTGAGAAAGAAGATAATGAACCGTAAGGAGTACGACAAGACAGGATTAAAGACGAACATCAATGTTTTTCAATCCGTCCGGTACTAGTACAGCTAAATATGAAAGTATAGTGGTGGATTGTGAATTGATCAACCGCTAATCATTCAGTACATTGTAACATATATGAATGCTTTATCTACATTAAATGAATAGTTTAGATTTAAAAAAACAGCAGCTTTTGAACGTTATTTAACCGCTTGTAAGGAGGAGAAGCCGATGGTTATATATACCAAGCTCCGAGTTCAGGTCTATTGTTAAGACAAATAAAGCTGTTGTAGTTAATTTTTGTCAATTCAACATATCTTTTACACAATTCTCAAATGGTTTGCGACATTTCAGAGCAGTATCTTTCTATATACGTCTTTATCAATCCGTAATGATGTATTTTGCGACGGTATTGCAATATGTTAATGAGGTTAGAATGTAAATGCGTTACGCCATTGCTTAACGTCTATATACATGTCCTTTATTATCGTAATTAAGAGAAATTCATGCTAAGTGTTTCAGTCTGTGATGGTGTGTTGAGAGGTTTATATCTGAAATTGCGTTTAACAGCGTAGAAGTGTTGTGGCTCGATCAGGGCTATATCAAATGTAGAATAAAGTCGAACTTGAAATTTAGCATTCACAGAACACAGTCAACTAAAACACGCATTGAAAACAAACAACAATTACTGGCGAAAACAGAAGAAAAGTATACAGAATGGTTGACCGCGATTGGAACCGTCATTGGTTTCAACCAGGTTGCACAGAACCTCACTGTTACACTATTGTCATCACGAGTCTTTAAATGTTAAAGATATATAATCAAATCAAACAAGCATTTGCTCCTAAACGTAGACGTCGACGTTATTATTACTGGTCCTTTGGGATCAAACCCATTCTGTGTTGCTTTAAAGTAGAATATCGCTTAAGCCGGTGCTAGTGGGCGTGAGAGGTGTTGCATTTTATAATTACCTCTCATGAACAGACTCAACAAAACAGAGTCTGCTACTTGTCTCTCTTGTTTGTGGTTGTTGCTTCCAAGGAATCACCTTTTCAGTATTTCTCCAACCAATTCTGTGATGTCACAGAACATTTCTTCAGTAAATGGGTTATTGTAATGTTGCCAATGCTACATTCTGATTGGATGAGAGGTTAGCATTTCGACCTATAACTATCGTCGAAAGACAATATATTAAAAACGAAATACCAGAATAATTGAAATGTTGTCGTTGTTGTGTAGTACTGCTATACGCGTCAATTTTCACCGCTAAACAGTCGTTTGCGATTATTTTGTACGGATTCTCTTAAAATGCACTGTTATAAGCACCTGACAATTCTGAACGCTTGCGTAGTTCGGTGAAAGAACAGATTGGGTTGCTCGCCAAAAATATTAAATTTTATATGCGGACAGCAATAAGAAAATAAGTCGCGTCGGGTGAAAAATTGAAAGGACAATTAAGACTTACTTCCTTGTCCTTTATTTATCGATTTTCTTTTTCAGAATATAGTGATCTAGAGAAGCAAATGAAATCGATCGTTCTCTGGATATGTCGAAACTGTCCAATGACCAACGATTGGATAATACAAACGACCAGAACAGCCAATCCCAAAGCGCCATTAGAGAAGTTGAGAGCCAATCAGAGGACGCTATTTGTAAAGCTGATAGCCATTCACAAAAATCTGATACAAATGAGGCAAGTTTCTACATAGTTCTTGACATATAGATCTATATTGCTCCGCATTTTTATGAATTTCGTCGGAGTCTCCATATTTATATAAATATTAAAAAGGGATCCGTTCGAAGCAACAACAAAAACAAGAGAGAAAGGTGGCAGACTCAGTTTTATTGAGTCTGTTCATGAGAGGTAATTTAAGATGCAACACCTCTCTTAAGATATGTATGTTTAAATGTATTTTACTTTCATATGAGTTAAGCAACTGTTAACATTATGTTAGCAATTATGTCGAGCAAACAAAAACATATCGATACAATATTTGCATTCGATATATGCTAACTTTCAGTGTATTATATATTCATTCATTATAAAATTATGTATACAAGTCGAACAGGAAATGTAACATTCAAAGAACAAAGTGGATCAAACACGTGTACCTATTATGCGGGGGCCGCGGTATTCCAGTATATAGACCGTTCGCGTATGAATCCGGAGATTGTGGATTTGAGCTTTACTGGCACCATTAGGTTACTTTGGTCTGTCCTTAGGCAATACATTTGCCTACGCATTGATCGTAAGCTGTGAACGGGAATCGCGGTCCCAAGACTCCTCTGAGCACCTTAAGAACCTATAGGGATATTTTCAATAGTGCTTTTCGATCGCAAGAGTAGGACACTTTCCCCAGACTCCTATGTATCCTTCCCTTTTCTCTGGGACTGTTCGAAATAAAACCTAAGATTGTGTTGTGAGCCGTTATTCAAAGCATTCTAACCTCTTACGTTCTGCAGTGTGTTGTAAAAGTAGTTATAAAAGAGTGTGTTGTAAGTAGTTATAAAAGAGTGTGTTGTAAAAGTAGTTATAAAAGGTAAAAGTAGTTATAAAAGAGTGTGTTGTAAAAGTAGTTATAAAAGAGTGTGTTGTAAAAGTAGTTATAAAAGTCTAACAGGAAATGTAGCCTTCAAGGACCACATTCAACCGCAAACAATCACAGAAACAAACAATAATTACAAAGATGACTACAAGACAAGATATGACATCACAAACATAAAAGGGTTGACAATAGGGCTACCGACATGGAACGGTCAGTGGCTAAAAAGGCCGCTGGGGGGTTTAAACCAGGTTCTAGTGCACCAAACCTCACTCTTACCTTAATGGCATCCCAATAAAACTGGACAGTGTAAATAAATATATCCTCGCTAGGTTATATTCTCTAACAAACAAGGCAGCATTAATATGCAATATAAGTATAACATGCATATACGAATATAAAAAAGCCTAGAAAGCCACACAGCAAGTACTCATTGACTTGGCAGAAGCCAGAGAAGCAAGATAACAAACCATTAAGGGTTCGACAAGACAAAATTTAAACAAACAAAAAACACTACCGTCCTTTGAAGATTTAGGTAGACGTCATCATAGGGTCGACAATCTGTCCGGTCATCGCATAATCAAAGAGTAAAACGTAGAGGCAAACTGTAAATGGTTAACCACTAAACATGCAGTGCGTTTCAAAATGATAGGGTCATAACCTCTTTTGATGAACTTTTTAACAAGTTTAATATTGTATGAAAGCGATTATGACCAAGGATCTTACGAAGTTTCAAATCACATCACCATAGAAGACAGGTTGTAATAATCCTTGTTGAAAAAGTTCCTAAATTACTTTTATATATTAAAAGTAGATCAGGGTTACGGAAATACTATTTTGCAAAAGGTTTTCGACGTTTATGATAACGGTAGCCCTGCTGGAGTAGTTTCTTAATTATACAAATATTACGAATATTAAAGTCCTCAATACCACTACAAGAATAAGTTGAGAAACATAGACCTCGTGAGAAGTAGCTCGAGCAACCATAGATTTTATTAATTATTTCGCCATTTTCAATAGCGAATCGTAAATCAAGAAAAGAAGCGACAGTATCAGACATGTTAGCTTTGTTGAGTTGAAATTCTTTAGGATAGATAGTATTAACCATAGTAGAATGGAAAGGATTGTCAATGTTCAATATGTCATCCAGATACCGAAAGGTGTCATTAAAGACCACGCCTGAGTATCTGGTGAAAGACTCAACATGAAATCTGCGACGAGAGGTAATAAACAGTATTGAATTAGGTGGCCCACCAAGACCGTCATAAATGTATAACCATTAATTTGGTGATAACGGGTCACCCTTAATTACGTAATCGAAATTTAAAAAACGCACATTATTATTGAATTACACTATGTCAAGTTTGCTGTCTTACTTTTTATATACATGTACGTTATATTATTGTACCTTACGTGCTTTCCAACTATTGATGCTTTTACCTTCGATGTTTGTTGATGTGTTAACATGTATATACCAAACTCCTCTAAGAGTATCTATGTGTACGTTAATGTCATGAAAAGCGATTTGTTTTATCCTCGAGACAGTCAAGATCTCAAGCGTCACCGGCTCTAATTGGTCCTGGGCGTGCTACACCATGTTGTGAAATATTCTTTGTTGTCAGTGTGGAACACGTGTCTGATCACGTGACTTACGTGGCTCCCGATCAATAGCAACACTGTGCCAATGGCCTATACGAGTGCACACAGCTTGTTGTATTATTCAGTTGGGTTTATATGTTGTATTTTTTACTCTTTAGTTAGTGGTATATTTTTTTGAGATATTATTTTATTCCCAAAAAATTGAATAGTTTGTTGGGCTTTCATATTATAATTAAAATGACATGATAAGGAAACGGCTCGGTTTTTGAAAAAAAGCAGCTATACTAAACAAAGAGAGCCAATGTTTCATTACGACGTACTGTACAGTATATTTCTATATTTCTTACGGTCGAAAGTCGTTTAATAGCTGTCTCTTGTCTCATGGTTTCTGATTGTTTTCCTAAGTGTAAATTATCACTCTCATTTTTCCATATCATACCTGATATCATCCCGAGAATTAAATAACAATACCTAGGTCCGTAGCCATATCACACCTGATATCATAATTTATTCGTCATTGGTTATTGAGTACTGAAAAAAAAGCAAAATATATTTTTATTTTTTCAGTTTTTATTTTATTCTCTATAAGTTTCTTTATCGATTTTGGAAATGTTATTAGATATATTAACAAAGCGCTCGATTGAGGTATGTTTTTTCTAAATAACTTTCTTTATATTTAACTTTTTGTTTTAGTAAAACGCGCATACCTCTACACAGTGGGCAGTTTCCTCCACCGCAAACGGTTATTTCGATTCATATATACTTTCTTAGATTAGCCCTCCCAAAGTATTGGAAATGAAAGACAGTGTACATGACCGTGAACATTTGGAAGGGTTAATCTCAGAAAGTACTGGTTCGAAGAATCGAAATACTGGTCGCGACAGAGAAAAGAGCAAAGAAAATAATTAAGCAAAAGCATGCATGAATCGAGCGCTTTGTTGACAATTGTTTTTGCCCTGAACTCCTTAAAAGTGGCCAGAGATTCAAACGTCTTTTCCCCTGCATCCCTTTTAACGGGTATGAAATTTAAACGGACTTTAAAAATGGTCTGCACCTTGATGACGTCACTTAATTAACGGTTATTGACGTCGCTTACATCCGGGTTTTCATTCCGCACAGTTATCACCCGCAAATCGCGGTTGATAACCTGTGCGGGAAGATGAATTACACGTCATGTGTCATATCAGGTGGTACAACAAACGACATATACTATGGACATAGTTTAATGATAATAGGAAATTCTACTTTTGTTTACACTGTTGTTGCTTTTAATTATACCTTAATTCCACTTCTATTTTTGGTTATAGGTTTTATGATACTAACTGTATTTCAGTTATATTTTTCACCATCATTTCCTGTCATTAGTGTTAGATCAGGAGAACTTTATTCTGCATGGGCATGTGCTTATAGAATGACATCAGGGGATGCATGCAGCGCATTTCTTGGCACATCTTTCTCTCATGTCGTGGTGCGCTCTGTTTTGCTATTTATTCATCTCGTGTTGAAATATTAAGATTTTTATTTCGTGATATCAAAAGATAATATTTTATTATCGAAAGATAAATTCTTGTTTGAACGTTTATAAAAGAGGTTATGACCTTATCATTTTGCATCGAACTGCATGTTTAGTTGTTGACCAATTTAAAGTTCGCCAC
The DNA here is from genome assembly GCA_037043455.1 of Cyrtodaria siliqua. Lineage (NCBI taxonomy): Eukaryota > Metazoa > Mollusca > Bivalvia > Adapedonta > Hiatellidae > Cyrtodaria > Cyrtodaria siliqua. Next base: position 418,780 of record JAWPHD010000595.1, read on the forward strand.
TATGCTTCCATTTTTGACTGTGCGATGACCAGACAGATTGTGGACCCTATGATGTTCTCCACATAAATCCTGAAAGCCGTAAGGGATGGTCACTTTTGATGTTTGTCTTCAATATTGTCTTGTCTTTCCCTTTATGGTTTATTTTTATATTGCTCTGACTTCTGCCCAATCACAGAGTAATTGCTGTTGTGGCTTCTAGGTGTTTTATAGGCAGATATTTATGTTCATATTTGTGTTATTCTTATATTCCCCTAATAATTCTGCTGATATAACCAAGCGGCGATTGCCTTATTTCCTGTTTTATTTGGATGACGCGCGTTGGAACACCTTTGAAACTGGTTTAACCACCCTCCAACCCACCCCCAGCGGACAATTGCCACCGACCGTTCCAAGGCGGTACCCCAATGTCACCCCTATTTTGCCTGTGGTGTCGCATGTTTCCTTGTAATTGTTGTTTGTTTTGTATGCTTGTTTTGATTGACTGTAATCCGTGATTGTTTTGATATCAAGAATTAATTCAGATTTGTTTGATATGAAGAAAAGTAGAAAAGTATATATGAAAGTCGAACAGGTAACGAGCATACACATTTTTTATGTAAAAAAAAAGACCTTCAAAAATCAAATTAGTGATATAAAAATAGTTTTAATCAGGAAATCGAATTCTCTATATCAAGACATACTGAATGAAATGAAAACTGTATAAGTGCCTGTTTTAAAAATATAAATTTACGAATACACGGTTTAAATACCGATGGTATATATGCATTAAAATTAGTTTTGAATAAACTGACATCGGAATATGCATGTCCTACATGAACAACCGTTACTGTTATAATTTTCGGCACGGGCAACTCAGACAATGAAGTGTGTTCCGCAACGTTTGTGTTCAATGGGATGTTTTTGTCTACATGAAAAACTCCATTCATAGCAATTCAGGATATAAACTATTGATACTTGTTTCAAAATGTCGGTAAGGAAAATAATAATAAGTGTAGTTATTTTGCTAGACGGATTTATACGTGTATAAACGGTGCATATTATCAGGCATATAGTAATCGCACCGTCCGTCCGTTCGTCCTTCCGTCCGAAACAATCATGCCTTAGCCATAACTTTGAAAGAACTGAAGGAATTTCCATGAAACTGCATACACATGTTAACCAAAATGAGCAGGTGTGTCGTGTACTAGAATCCGGTTCGTACCTCAAAGGTGAAGATCAAAGATGAATCAAACAATCTGGGGGCATTATTGGTGACATGTCTTGTTTTTTATATGTTCAGTCCAGTCCTACCAAGGGGATACACACGGGAGACTTGACTAGGGATACATCTGGGCTAATTCTCAGTGACGTCATACCTGCATAGTAAACCTATACATTTATATATATACCGTGTAAGTAATGAACTGTTTTGTTTTTTCCGAAATCATTGAAGGTTTCAGTTTATTTTAAGAACATACTATGACTGATATTGAGCCGTATTATAATATAGCATGCATATAAATATGGGTTTAGACAGGTCGGTTTACGGGACATCCCTGCTAACCCAACCCTTCCGACGCAAATATATGTGGGTTCAGGGTAACCTAGTTGAAACCCTATCTGCCTTTTTGCCACTGACCGTTCCAAGGCGGTACCCTTATTATCCACCCTTTTATTTTGTGGAGTCACATACCTTGCCGTGATTGTTGTTTGTTTTGAGTGCGTGTGTTTGGTTGACTATGTTCTGTGAATGCTACATTTCCTGTTTAACTTGTCCAATGTAACAGAGCTGTTGATCAAGCAGCAACAACTTCTACAACATTTTAGTTTTGTATTTTAGCAAAAGATAAGTGCATGCAACAACAAGCATACGAATTGTGAAGATTTAGAAGAACATTCTTGTGAATCAGAACATAAAACGACGTCAGACACAGGACTTATTAAGGAGTCTGAAGGTATGTAATCTGTATCTGGAGGTCGGGTCCTTGTTTCAGCCAAAGGTTTTTAACACGAGCAATTTCATTAATATGCACATACATTATATATCATTAGAACTCGATTTTTGTTTGTGGTAAATAAAAATGCCTTAGTTCTAGTTTTGAAAATCGATTAAAAATACAAATTTTACAGCCAAAATGTGTTATGGTGGGGCTTTTTCTATGAAATTCCTTGTTGATGGGATAGAAGAAAATTAACTAATCTCAAATAAATACAGTAAGCCTTCAGGCACGTAGCTAGACCAGTTTTGGTCATACGCATGGTTGATCGCAATACTAACAAATCATTAAAACTGTTTTGAATTGCATTTTTTTTCTTTTCAAAATGTTCGTACGCAGGTGCGTTTCTACGGATAGGCAGCTACGTGCCTACCCTTAATATTTTGCTATACACCTTCAGAGTGTCTTAATTTACATTTATCCAACACATTAAAACCATTTTTGGATAAAAGCCCTTAAAAATATGTATTTTTTAAAATGTTCTTGCAATTTTAACTTCTCAACCGATTTTGAAAATTAAGGTATTTTTTATTTACCACTAAAAACGTTTGATTCATTGATATACATCTTATGTAGGTACTAGATACCCGAACAATAGGGATAATATGCGGGTATCTGAATATGCTAGATGCATGAGCAGCTAAATCAATTAACATATAGTGTTTCTGAATACAAACAAAGGAGATAAAAAGTTATACTCTTGAAGATATTGAACGTTTGAATAAAGAACCTTTAATGATATTAAAACATTTAGAACAAGTGTTTGAAATCACGTAGAAAGACTAAGACATTTGGATGTATGACCCATTTGCAAGTAAAACGATAACATGCGCACACGTTTTCTTGTTGCTGTGGCTTGGTGCTACGGCTTCTGCCAAGTCAATGAGTATTTGCTTTGTGACTTTCTATCTTTGTGGCTTTCTATCCTTTTGCTTTTATATTCATATATACATGAGCATTTATGTGTTATTTGCCTATTAATGCTGCATTTTTGTAAGAGAATATAACCTGGCAGGGATAACTTTACTTACACTGTCCCGTTTTATTTGGATGACAATAGAGTAAGAGTGAAGTTTGGTGCACCCTAGAACCTGGTTTAAACCCCCAGCGACCTTTTTGCCACAGACGGTTCCAAGGCAATAGCCCAATTGTCTTATGTTTGTGATGGCATATCTTGCTTTTTATTTATCTTTTTGTAATTATTATTTGTTGACTATGAATCTTTAAAGCTACATTTCCTGTTCGACTGTAAAAAGGTTTTATGGTGTCAACTGTAATCAACAGTTCAGGCTCACTCTCTCTTTACATCTAGATGAAAATATACATAATGGGCCTAGAACCTTCTCACCTGCAGAACGGCAGAATTGCTGCAAATCCTATTGTAAACACTCATTTTTTTGATGGAGCCACGATCATTGTGTTCTTCCACCACTTAAGTAGCACCTGAAACAATACAGGTATCACGATGAAAACATGTAATGAAAATGAAAAAAGGATGTCAAAATGAACATGAATTCGGGATGATTTCACGCCTCTGCCTGGATAAGCAGTGGTCCTATTCATGCATGGGAGGCACAAGGGGCGTCATAGACTGAAGTATCGAACTATGAACATTACAGAAGTACCTATGTTACGAGGTATGTACACATATCTGAGTAACGAAGCAACTGTAGGGGGCGATTAAAGTGAAACTATTATGCGGCAGTGTACGAAATAGATAGACTATATCACGTCTTCTCTGAGACGTGAAGCGCATTCTCTATATCTTTAAAAGAGGATTATAATTATCTAATTTCTACAATTAAATCATTTTACTTTATTTTACATACAAGACCACAAGAAAAACAATACGCAAAAGAGTATGAGAGTGGACCTTTGCAAACGGCCGAACACGATAAATAAGATTTACTGCAGTCACGGTTTGATTATGACTGTTCTTGAACGGTAGTGAAATATGCTTGCTACCGTTCACGCCCCTAGCCCGGGTTGAGCAGAACTCAATATTCATAAAATCAATAGTACAGAATTTTAACCATCCCGAAGATGGCAATACTTGTAAGTAAATATAACTTGACATGACTTGACTTGAAGGCGGTACTCCTAGTGTCAACCGCTTATTGTGTGTTGTCTCTGATAACTTACTTGAGTTTATCCTTGTAATTGTCGTTTGTTCTTAATTCGTGTTTTGGGTTTACTGTGTTCTGTGAAAGTAGATGACAAAGCCGAACAGGAAGTGCGTCATCCACAGGATGCAGTTATCCAAAACACGCGTTTTGGTCAACAATACATAGAAAGTAGATATAAAAATCGAACAGAAACAGTAGCATTCAAGAACGACAGTCAGCCACAAACACACACAGAAACAATGAACAACTATAAAGATGAATAAAAGGCAATTAAGAAATCACAAACATACAAGGGTTGACAATACCGCCTTGGAACTGTAAGAGGCAAAAAAGGCCGCCGGAGGTTTAATCCGGGTTATAGGGTATATCAAACCTCACTCTTACCCTATTGTCATCCCAATAAACGGGACAGTGTAATTTAAGATATCCCCGCCAGGTTATAATCTCTAACAAACAAGGCAGCATTAACAGGCAATGTAAGTAAAACTCATAAATTATCATGTATATATAATATAAAAAACAAAAGCATAGAAAGCCACAAAGTAAGTACCCAGAGTAGCGTTTGATGTTTGTTTTAAAGCTTGAATTGTCGTACCTTTATGGTTTGTTCTCTTTTCTTGTTGCTCTGGCTTCTGTCAAGTTATTGAGTACTTGCTTTGTGGATTTCGTTTTTATATTCGTATAAACATGTTCATTTTTAAGTTATGTTTATATTGCCTATTAATGTTGCCTTGTTTGTTAGAGAATATGGCATGGCAGGGATATCTTTAATTACTATTTCCCATCTAATTGGGATGACAATAGGGTAAGAGTGAGGTTTGATGCACCATAGAACCTAGTTTAAACCCTCAGTGGCTTTTTTTGCCACTGACCGCTCCAATGCGGTAGCCCTATTGTCAACCGTTTTGTATTTGTGATGTCATATCTTGCGGTTTATACATCTTTGTAAATAGTGTTTGTTTCTGTGCGTGGTTTTGGTTGACTGTGGTCCTTGAATGCTGCATTTTCTGTTCGACTTTTATATCTACATATATATATATATACATTTGAACGTAAAAGTGAGACTTGACTAATATAAAAGGTTTGACTTTTGTCTATAAGGTTCAACTTCGGGTATCAGTAAATCGCAATTGTGAATTATTCATATTTAGTTTTAAGTCACGGAAATTGAAAGTAACAAATTACCAAGAGTTGTAATATAATGTATTAACTAATTCAACAACAAAAATAGCAAAATGTATTTGGTAACCTTTCAAATAAAATTATTTCGTCATCTGTGCCCATATGTTGGACTACATATTTAGTCGAGGGATATATTGTAAGAAGAGTTTAATCGGTCGGTATAAATTAGCAGAGATAGAATGACTTAAACATGCTTCATTTGTTGTGTTGATATGTAAAGCAAAAACAATGCAAGTATGTGTATATAACACGACCATCCTAGAATGTCTCTCATTACTAGTCCATTTTTTGCTTTACATATCAACACAACAAATGAAGCATGTTTAAGTCATTCTATCTCTGCTAATTTTCAAAATGTTCTGAGAAAGATTTATCAAAGCACACTATTTACTTGTCACCGACTTTTTAATTTAAACATTTCCAGACGTGGATGATGATCTGTACTAAACGAGAATTCAGCGTTGAAAGATAATGATGGCTTTACGGACTGGCATGTAATATCGTAAATTACTGGAATAATGATGACGGTGTGAACGAGAGTCATTATAACTATTATATCAAATACTCAGTATTGATTTAAAAATAAAAAATTACAATCTGCATAATTATCTTAACATTTTGCGGTGAAACATGTTATACTGTGGTCCCGTTATGATTGTAATTGACAACAATAGGTTCACTTTATAATTTCTTCAGGTTGAATTTGAAATACTGTGTTTTGATTGCACTTATATCCTCGTCAGTTATACAAACAATTTAAATGAAAAATACGAGGTGCAAGGCACACCTACACATCTTCCGTACACACAGTACATTCATACAACTCATTTACATGACGCTGGTATCCTGCAAGACAATCCTGCAATGTCCATACACAATCCAATCATACAAATAGACGTGTGAGCTGCAAGGCACGCATGCACACCTTCCGTACAGACAGTACATTCATATAACTCGTTGTATGATTCTGGTATCCTGCAAGACACTCCTCTGCAAATGTCCATACTCACAATCAGCTCATACAAATAACATGTGAGCTGCAAGACACACCTACACACCTTCCGTCCGTTTACATGATGCTGGTACCCGGTATTCTGCAAGATACTACTCTGCAACGTCCATATACACAATCTATTCATACATATAGGCAACTCACACACCTTTCGTACACATAGTACAGTTATACAACTCGTTCACATGAAGCTCGTACCCCGTAAGGCACTCCTCTACAAAATAGACAGCATAACGTGTGTGAGCTGCAAAACACTTGTCCAACACCTCCATAAATACTTTCCGCTCATACAAATAACCAGCATAAAACGTATGTGCCTCAATGCACTCATCAACAACATTCATACGCATAGTCCACTCATAAAACTGGTTTATACTCGTATAAAGCTGGTGTTCTCCAGAGCACTCATCCACTGTTTCCATACGTACAACCTACACATACAAGTTGCGTAAATAAAGCTGTTGTGCTGCGAAACACTCCTCCAAATGCTATATACATACAGTATACACATACAAATTGATTAAACAAAGCCAGTGTGCTACGAGGCACTCCTTCACTGTTACCATGAATAAATCTACACATAGAAGTGAATTAAATACATCTGGTGGGCGGCGAGACACACCTACACATGTTGAATACATACAATCTACACATACAAGTGAATTAAATACATCTGGTGGGCGGCGAGACACACCTACACATGTTGAATACATACAATCTACACATACAAGTGAATTAAATACATCTGGTGGGCGGCGAGACACACCTACACATGCTGAATACATACAATCTACACATACAAGTGAATTAAATACATCTGGTGGGCGGCGAGACACACCTACACATGTTGAATACATACAATCTACACATACAAGTGAATTAAATACATCTGGTGGGCGGCGAGACACACCTACACATGCTGAATACATACAATCTACACATACAAGTGAATTAAATACATCTGGTGGGCGGCGAGACACACCTACACATGTTGAATACATACAATCTACACATACAAGTGAATTAAATACATCTGGTGGGCGGCGAGACACACCTACACATGTTGAATACATACAATCTACACATACAAATGAATTAAATACATCTGGTGGGCGGCGAGACACACCTACACATGTTGAATACATACAATCTACACATACAAGTGAATTAAATACATCTGGTGGGCGGCGAGACACACCTACACATACTGAATACATACAATCTACACATACAAGTGAATTAAATACATCTGGTGGGCGGCGAGACACACCTACACATGCTGAATACATACAATCTACACATACAAGTGAATTAAATACATCTGGTGGGCGGCGAGACACACCTACACATGTTGAATACATACAATCTACACATACAAGTGAATTAAATACATCTGGTGGGCGGCGAGACACACCTACACATGCTGAATACATACAATCTACACATACAAGTGAATTAAATACATCTGGTGGGCGGCGAGACACACCTACACATACTGAATACATACAATCTACACATACAAGTGAATTAAATACATCTGGTGGGCGGCGAGACACACCTACACATACTGAATACATACAATCTACACATACAAGTGAATTAAATACATCTGGTGGGCGGCGAGACACACCTACACATACTGAATACATACAATCTACACATACAAGTGAATTAGATACATCTGGTGGGCGGCGAGACACACCTACACATGTTGAATACATACAATCTACACATACAAGTGAATTAAATACATCTGGTGGGCGAAGAGACACACCTACACATGTTGAATACATACAATCTACACATACAAGTGAATTAAATACATCTGGTGGGCGGCGAGACACACCTACACATGTTGAATACATACAATCTACACATACAAGTGAATTAAATACATCTGGTGGGCGGCGAGACACACCTACACATACTGAATACATACAATCTACACATACAAGTGAATTAAATACATCTGGTGGGCGGCGAGACACACCTACACATACTGAATACATACAATCTACACATACAAGTGAATTAAATACATCTGGTGGGCGGCGAGACACACCTATACATGCTGAATACATACAATCTACACATACAAAATGATAAAAATAAAGCTGATGCGTTACAAGGCACTCATCTACTGGTTTTAAATAAGTCCGGTGTGCTGCAAGGCTCCCTCCACAAGTTCAATATACTGTTACAAATAAAGCTGGTGTGGTACAAGGCACCCTCCGCAACTTCAAGCAAGGCACCCTCTACAAGTTCCATATATACAATCTAATGATGCATAGTGTTAAAAATAAAGCTGATATACTGCAAGACATTCTCCACAAGTTCCATACATACAATATATTGATACATAATATTAAAAATAAAGCTGGTAAGCTGCAAGGCAACCTTCACAAGTTCCATACATACAATACATTAATACAAAATGTTAAACATAAAACTGGTATGCTGAAAGGCAACCTTCATAAGTTCCATAAATACAATACATTAATACAAAATGTTAAAAGTAAAACTGATATGCTGCAAAGCTCCCTGCAAAAGTTCCATACATACAATATATTAATATATAATGTTAAAAATAAAACTGGTATGCAGGGCTCCCTCAACACAATCTGTTAATTAATATTTTGCGATTATGAATACTCTTTCACTGAAAAATCCCAATAGTTCAACCATAGAAATGTAATAAAAATAATTTACAGCAACTGCACCTCTTAGCAGTGCACTTAACTATAGAGGTAAACACCTTAAAACGTTTGCTATTTAGAAACATACGAATAATAATTACTTACCATTTCATAACCATTATAATAATATATGTACTATTGTCTTAACCCGCTACATATATATAATGGACTGTTCTTTCTTTGAATTAAGACTATTCCATTTATGCGAAAAAGGGTTGTTTTGGGGGAAATGAGCGGGACATTGTAAACGTGTTACTCGCAGGCTGATCTGGGTTTACAATGGACGCAAAGGCTATTATAGTTGTGCTTAGCGGGTTAAGGGTTAAGGGTCAAATAATAGTATATACTGCAATAGAATGGCTGTATTACTATAACTATTTACAGTAGCATACGTCTGGAAGAACAGAGATAGGGACTGCTTCAAATAATGGCGTTTGAAATGTAGTAGAAAAACAGAAGTTAAGTTGTTTTTTAATCAAACTTAATTTTCGTTTCGACAAGACATATATGTACACGTGTTAACTTAATGCATGGCAACATTCGTGTAATTCTAGTCAGCAACTGAAAAAAAGGCACAATCAATTTCGCGGCAATGCACACGTAACATGTTTTAGGATACGTTATAGTATTATTATTTATGGCTGCTTTGTTTATTTTGTCAATGACATTTCTGTATCGATATGCACAGGAAAGTCTTTATGTTTGTTTACACAACTGATGTTACTTGAAAAGGAAAGCCACATGTTGTCTTGTTTATGGTATTTTACTCAATATTAGGATATTTATGCGGTTTTTGGTTTCATTTACTGAAGAAAAACGTGCATCTTATTAGAGTGTGTCTACTTTAACTGTATTGTACGGCTGTTTATCGTCTGAGTTAATACCATTATTATATGAACGTCGATGAGTGCATGCACTTGAAAGAATTGTGTTACAATACAATGTTGCTTTGTGACGCCATTTTCGATGAGCGCTATAATCGAAAACGTACAGAAAGGTCGTTCTTTTGACACGTGTTAGATTTAGGGTAAGGGTAAGCTGAATGTAAAAAGGTTTCTCAAAATAAATGTGATGAAAATCTCAATGTTGGCTCCCTCATCAGAGTGGTTCCTCGCTGACGTAATCCGTTCTAAAGAAAGCATTTCATGCTACGATGCATGTATTATTTTAAACTCAAGGTGTCCCTTTTTTTCTACATAACTTGCATTTGTTCAATCGTTAATATTGTTTATAGGAATAGTATAAAGTATTTTTTTTTTTTATTTAATTATGTGCAAGCAGGTTAAGGTCACAATGATACTGGATAAATATATAATGGCCTGTTCTTTCTTTGAATTAAGACCATTCCATTTATGTGACAAATGGGTGTTTGGGGGGAAATGATTGACCAGCAGCCGGACATTGTAAACTCTGATCAGCATGCGAGTTATTATTATTATATTATTATGATCTGTGTTTACAATGGACGTAAAGGCTATTATAGTCGTGCTATTAATAATAATATTTTATCATTATTATATTTTATATTATTTTATTATATTCATTAATAATAATAATACTAGTAATATTTTATCATTTGTATTATTATTATAATTAGTATTATGTTGTTATTATTATTATTATTATTATTATTATTATGTATTGCTATTATTATTATTATTATTATATTATTATTATAAATTATTATTATTATTATTATTGTTATTATTATTATTATTATTGACATTATTATTATTATTATTATTTATCTTGCAGGACTCTTCCAGGATCTGAGTCAGATGCAAGAGGCGTGGCTTTCTGAAGGTACGTGGTTGCCTGGATACACATACACTTAACCCTTTCACTGCCACAGTCAAACACATTGATTTGTATGGCCCAGATCAGCATGAACACTCTGTGAAGGCTGATCAGGGTTTAAACTGTTCGCCATTCAGTATGTTTTTCATAACACTTTATATAAAAAATATTAACGGAAGGCTTGAATTAAAATTTCAGCAGACGACATTTTAAATTTGGCGGTGAAAGCGTTAAATGTGTATATACGTACTATCAATACTGCTTTTGTAATATGCTGAACGCCAAAAGAAAGGCATCACTTTTATAATTTTGGGACTGTTTTGTTTATTGTGTTTGTGTTTGTTTTTTATTTGAGGGAAATTTTCAACATTGATAATGGGCTTTTTTACCACAATAGGGAACAGCTTCGAACATCAAATAGACATTTGAACATCCAAATAG